>PKRV01000925.1:222468-354225 GCA_003709505.1 Hyphantria cunea
CCCATATCCCTCTCCATCCCCCTCCCCATCCCCCAAAGGCCGACAACGCACTTGTGACGTCTCTGGTATTGCGGGTGCCCATGTGTGGCGGTAATCGCTTACCATCAGGCCATACGTCTACTCATTTGCCCATATTCCATAAAAAAACAGTTAAAAGGAGCAGCAATGGATTTTAGCTTGAGTTGGTCTGATCTGACGGATTAATCTGTTTCTGTGTAATCTTAGCATAAAAAAATAAGGAACTTGTAAAACCTGCTGATGCAATGGGAGCCTTACATAACAAGAACACTTTATCATAAAAGTTACCCTAAGAATAAAACCAATGTTAAAAAATAACAGTATAATATCTGTTCTTAGTTGACCTCGACAGACGCCTGCAAAATCAGTGGGTAAACTAAGTCGTTTTTCTTCACAAAATTCGCAAATGAATGAACGACGAGACGCGTGACACGAGCCTCAAAATTACCTTGCATGATTAAACGTGGGCTTCGCAAGACGAATGCTAAGTCCTCAAGATATATGGGCGCCTGCGTGAATAGGGCTTTATGTAGTGACATTTTGTTTGTATTTTAATTACGATGAATTATACTGTTTATTTATTTTACATTTTAGATAAGTAAGGAGTATGTATCATCATCATCATCATCAGCCTATCGCAGTCCACTGCTGGACATAGGCCTCTCCAACTTCACGCCACTTAGTTCGATCTATGAGTATGTTTAGACAGCCAAAACCTTTCCTTTTGGCTTCATCGTAAGCGGGTAAAACATAATTTGATACTTGTATATCAGCTGATTCAATGATAGCCACAATTGGAATATCGATCGCCTAACAAACTGTCAACGTTCTCAACATCAGGACAAGGCACATTTGTTTGTATTTGTTTTGCCTGTTTGTATCGGTGTCACAATCCGTTCAGGAATTTAGTTGTTTGCGGAGAGGATTGTTGTCGTCGACTCTGCCTTTATTTTGATGGTGATAATGTCAGTTTTCCGTTATACCAACTCTTTCGTCTTGCACAAGCAGTTTATCAATAAAATATTGTAAATTTTCTTAAGTATCGTTTCTAGAACTCTGTCAATGTTTACCAGATCTGAAACCAATTAGAATATTTGCCAATACACTCGTAGGCCATATATTTGATTTGAAATTCTTGTTGTCATGAATTTATTAGTCTTGACTATTCAAGTCAATTAATATGTCCTTAACAGTCCTGTATTAAAATAAAGTGACCACAGTTATGAGAATAAGCACTAGTAAAAGTCAAATTTATCTGTAATATGCATATACGCATATGTATGTATGTATGTAGAAGCCTATTAGCATAGAACAGTCTCTAGCCAGTTTGAGATCAGAGTCCGGCTGTAAGATATGTGAAGTTATTTTGTTCAAATGATATCGATTTTTTTTTAACTTTGGGAGTGCACTTTCCCATTACAATAGACTTAGTTATTCATCATGTAAATATAAGCCACAAAACCTGTTATAGTAGTCAGAATCTCTGATAATTAGATCTACTTAAATTTGTTTTTCAAATAGACTAATCGATTTGACTGTAATTTTCATTTAAAACAAAACTTGAAAATTCCACCTAAAATTATTGAACTTTAAGCGCGTCACACACATTGAAGATACTATAAAATAATTTTCATCTTCGACATATCGCTAACATTTCAAAGGAGATATAATATTTATACACAAAAAAAATATAATATATATTCACATTCAAGTTACTTAAGATACTGACCGATATTTGAAAGACATCTTAAGCATGAGATTGGCCCCTCTCGGCAGGCATGCAAATTTAAAATTTTGATAATTACACTAAATATTGATTTACTATACTGTTTCATTTATTTACCCTAAACCTATAGCATGCCCCTTCTCACTAAATATGCTACTTTGCATGTTAGTTTCTGCTTTTTATGTCTTCTTTGATTAAAATATGAAGTTCATTAAATTTAGGACTCAATTATTTATCCTCCTCCATTATTTAAATTTACTTTCAGAGAGATCTTGGTAAATATTAAATTCACCTCACTGTTTTTTGCTTCATATATGGTCCTCTACCCAGATTTTATGATTGTTACTTTTTGATGCAACATAATTATCGAATTTACTATCCCATTCGTCATCAGACAAGCTATCAAGTAAATCCAGCAACACCCAGTTTTGTGTCGGTTTCATTGCAAGAACTACACACTCTATATGAAGAAAGAAACTGCCGACTCACAAGTCGCCTTCTGATAGAACGATACAGTTGAGATATATTATCGTACCTTAATTGTGTGTGCTTCTTTAAGATAAATTATTTTATATTAGACGTTAAAATATATATTATCTTCGTTGTGTGTGACGCGCTTTAGATTTCTATACAGCTATTTGGTATTCTACTTCAGTTACCACGAAGTGCAAATATGTTCTTATCTCCATTAGCCAATCGTTTCAAGTTAGACTGTGAGTCCTGGGTCCGAGACGTATAATCAGACCAATGGCGCTAAGTCAACTGCCATTCTGCAACACTCAGTGTGCAGGGACGTCTATATAAATACAAAGGATTTATTACGTGTATATAATTGTATTTTCTATTTTGAGATATGATTGTTGTGTTAAAATTAGAAGAGCTGTTTATTTGAATGTGTTTTAATAGACTGCCATAGTGTGAGTTACTATGCTGCATTATTTGCATACTCTATGAGCATGGTGGCTACCGTTATTAGATTCTTCTCATACTTTTCATCAGGCCGCAGAAGGCAATAAATAACAACAATATAAAATAGTCACAATTACGTCTTCGGTAATCTAGAAAATGCCGTCTGCAGCTTACCTTCCTCGCTCAACGCAACAAAACTTCCTTTTCCATTACTTGTATTAGTTACTTTATGCCTTTAACCTTTTCAAGAATCGACTTCCTCGCACAGCAAACCTGAGTAACAAATCGTCCCTTGCAGTATTTTTGGACTGATACGACTTTAGAGAAAAAAGTTTATTTCCACTCCAAGAAGCCGTCTTCATACTTAAGATTTTTGAGTTACAGTTCTCTATAGGTGACAGCTAGCCTTCTATTTTATTAAAAAGTGATCTTCACCGCCGCTATATTCTAAAGCTCTTATATAATCTATCACTACATTACTATTTCTATTCAATTCGTATCACAATACGTATTAGCATCTCCATCAGGATTATTCAAATTAGATGCACGTTAAACTGAATTTAATTAACGAATGAGATTGTGGTGTGAAGAAATATAAAACTCATTCAATCACATGAAAGTACAAAAACTAATTACATTATGTTAAAAAACTATATCAGTATGGAAAGCATTTTTTTTTTCAAGATTTAATGAAGATCCTATTCTTATAAACTAGTCGATACAGACATAGTTATTAGTACCGCAGTTTTGGCAGAATAAAATACAGCAATTTGTTTTTACCTAGTCAATAAGAAAAAAGTTATATATAGACTATATATAGACTGCCTCGTTGGTCTAGTGGTCCGTCGTTATTGGGAAGTCAGTGCCCTCATATATACTGATAACTTTTTTTTTTTTCGACGTGGTGGAATGCCTTTACGCACTTCGCTCCCCCCCCGCGGGGACAGGGGGTTCGCTTTGTGTGGGACTCCTGACTAGCACCAGCCAGACTACCCACTAAACCACCACGGTATCCCACTCTGCGCCTGAGACGGGAGAGATGCGGGAACCGCTTTCTTACGCCATTCGGACCCCTCCCAGCGCCTGCCCGCACTGAAGCGGGCACCGTCTTCTGATGATAAACTCCTTAAGGTGGGCGACGTACGGCACACGCGTAACGTCGCCCCCCTCGCGGGTGGCCTCTAAAGCGGATGGGGGGTAAGACCCGTCCCGCCCATCCACGGCCACACTCAGGGTTGCATGAGGCGCTGATAGGCGCGCCTCCACCGCCCGGTTCGCCGGCGGCGGATCGGGTCCGAGTGGAGATCGTCCTCCCGGGCCTTCTCCGCTGCCTCCTTCTGCGAGATGACTTCCTCGCAGAAGGTCGCGACCGCGGTAAAACTGCTCTCGCCGAACAGTTTTACCGAACCATAGTGGCTCGACGGGCGGCTTCACGCCACTCGCGTACCTCTTCGGGCGGAGGGCGCATGCCACTCTCTGCCCGAAATTCAGCCACCCGTCGATAAACTTCGGCGAGCACTTCCGCCTCCAAATCCCACGGGGGTGTTCCGGCCAAGGCGCACGCCGCCTCGGTCGACACCGTGCGGTATCCGCGTATGGCTCTGACCGCCAATACCCTCAGAGGGCGCCAGAAGCGCGCCTTATTCTGGGCGCCATCGACCGAACGACCCCCGTGAAGAGGCCTCGCGTTGCGACACTGGCTCCACCCAGATTGGGCAAAAGTCGCCCTAGGGCGGAGGCAGTGTCGACCAGCTTGGGAGCAAGCTGCCACCTACCGTCGAGGATCAGGCCCAGATACTTCATCTGGGCCCGAACCGGTACGAGGACCGAGTTGACCACTATGGAGGCGCGGGGGGGCGGCCCGCGACGGGGCCCGTGGAAGAGCAGGGCCTCCGTCTTGATATATACTGATAACTAGTTCAACCTTCAAATTCAGTTCACCCCTAGGGTTACGGAGGTCAGTCGCCAGTCGCTCCTTGTAAATACTTATATTCAGGTAAAACCAGTTGAATTAGTAGCCTACCTCAAATCTTGGGAATAATAGAAGTAGTAGTAGTAGCTAGGAATATGATGAATAAGGAAATAGTTAAACGTTAGCACTGCAATTTTGCACTTACGATATTTGTTGCTGTTTTTCTGTAAATAGCTTCTTACACTATCTAGATGAGCGTCTACATCAATGAATTTCATTAAAAACTATTTTGTTTCGCTTTAAATAGGAATTAAGAAAGCTTTCAGTTTCAATGTACTGACATATTTTAAACGTGTAATTCAAGAATTCATTTGAGTTTATTGTATAGAAATTAGTATTAGCATTGCCAAATTCATATTCGCATAACTCTCACAATTCTCATAAAGTAATAAACAGTTTCCTACCTGTTAATCTTCTTACTTGTCACAGTAACTTCATAACTAGTTCAGAAACAACAGTTTGCGGCACATCAAAGCGTACTCGTTCAGCATCCCTGAATACTTACCCCTAATTCCTTAGACAGCTTAGCTTACTTTGCAAACACTTCTCACTACTAGTATAAGCTTACAATCTTTATCAAGAAAACGGCAAATGTTCCAAGTTCCTATATACAATGCTGCTTTTGAATTACTAAAGTTTTAATTTACTGTTGTCGAAAGAGCGTTGGAAAATACATTTTTTAAATTGTCGCTGACAGATCAAGTTTACTTCTTTAATGTATAATGTCATGGTGAAGATTTTCTTTTATGCAAATTTGTTGTACTGATGGCTGTAACGTCCAACGTTCATAGCTTCAATATTGAAACTATTCTAAAGTAGGAAACCTAGGGAACTCGATAAAATTGAAGAGGAAATCGTTTAAGATTCTGTACTGTATAATAACTAGAGAAGGGCAAAGCTGCGCTTTAATACTTAATTGGATGACTCAATATACTTTGCAGACTGAATTATGTCAAAATGTGTATATCAACATATCTGAATTCGATGGCCATGGAGATAATTTTATATGAACTGATTTTTCTTAAGTTATAAAGATTACAATTTCAATTTCACCAAGTTAATACTATTTTATACTTATTTAGTTGAATTAAACCTTACTTAATTACACTGTCATGGTGAATTTTTCAGAAATATATAAATTTGCGAGTCAATGAACTTGTTTTTCCTGATTCTTAACTTTTGGCTCTTGTTAAATTAATTAAATTATCTAAAGTGGCCCTATTTTTGACACTTGGCTTGACAGAAGGCTTTACTTATTTTAATGAATACAGATGGATTTGATTCGGCAGGGATAATGCCTCTTGTAGTCTAAAAATACTTACCGAGAATAGAAGACATCATTTTCCAAAAATACTGTGCGTAAAAGCGAGTTTGAACTTAGTTTTATTTGAAATTAAATCACCACTATCATCAACAGCCTTAAGCCAGTCTACTGCAGGACACGGGCCTCTCCTTAGACAAGAGGTTTTGCCTTTGAACATAAAACACCTTACGGGTTGGTAGTCCGTCCGACCAGGGTGAATATTACGTTGCAGTGATTTCATCATTTCATTATGTTGACTTCTTTTTTTATGATACAGGAGGCAAACGAGCAGACTTATTGCCTAATGGTAAGCGATTACCGCCGCCCATGGACACCCGCAACACCAGAGGCGTCATAAGTGTGTTGCCGGCCTTTTAAGAAGGAGTACGCTCTTTTCTTGAAGGTTTGAACGTCGTTTTGGTCCGGGAATACAGTTCATTCCTCAGTTTTGTTGAGCAAGGCAGAAAGTTCCTTGAAAAGCTCACAGTTGTGGACTGCCAGCCATCCAGATGATGAGAAAGAAATTACTGTCGCGAAAGACGGTCTGTCTTTCTAGCTTTTCTTTGTAGTGATGTTGTAAAAATAATTTAACGAAAAGTAAATACATAAAACTAAAATGCAAGTTACATTTTTGCTTACCTCTTCCATGCAAATATGGAAAATGAACGTTTTAATATTTATGAGAGCATCGCGGCTTCGCGGAGTCTTGCAAGATGCACCACAGACATGTATTTTCGAACACTTGTGCATTAATAAGTAGAAGGTAATGTTAATATTTTTCAATGTATCTACATCCGTTAAAACTACATGATGCAGTATTATATTTGATAAGAACGACACATATTTCAAATTCAAATGTCGAAAATACACCGTGTTTCTGGCGACCTGGCGACTTAAAAATGACCAGTTTCTTTTGACTAATCTAGTAGATAAACGAGCTTTCATGAGCTGTAAGCAATTTCTATTTACGCTGGATGTAAAATTATAATAATACGTATATTATACAAGTCTACAACTATTATATATGTATATGTAATGGTTGTACTGATTGGGACTTATTCGAGCGGGCACAATTCCGATCTCGATATTAGAATCTTATTTCTACATTACGCGGTAACTGATACGACAAGCAAATCAGAGGGCTAAAGAGGAAGACGAGGAGCTGATTATATTTCCAGGAGGACAGATGATCACTGGATTGGGGAAGCGTAGAATATGGCAGTTTCAGGGTCACGATAAACAGAAGACTTGAGGTAAATGACTGTTAGGTGACGGATACGGACTACTCAAGACCAGGTTATTTGATACTACTTACCATTAGACTCTGACTTCAGATGAATCTCATACTGAGCTACAAGTACTGAAACCATAGGGAAAAATGATAACAACCCAAATATAACAAAAGAGCAACATAGTTTGAAACATAGAAAACCTTTCTCATTGAAGATTAAGTACTATGATTATAATATTCGTCTTCTTAAAGGAAATGGCTGGCGATAAAGGTCGATTGAAATTTCGTTACCTAGCTTTTT
Source organism: Hyphantria cunea (assembly GCA_003709505.1). Taxonomy (NCBI): domain Eukaryota; kingdom Metazoa; phylum Arthropoda; class Insecta; order Lepidoptera; family Erebidae; genus Hyphantria; species Hyphantria cunea. Next base: position 229,929 of record PKRV01000925.1, read on the forward strand.
AAAAGTTGTGGTAAATAATTACCAATGCTAGTTCGTGCTGGATGCGCTTGGACTGAAGATTAGTAGAAGTACTGAAGATATCGATTTTTCTATTTGATTTACCTGGTTTTGTAGAAGGTGATTGTACCTCTTTATGTTCTACTTAATGACCTATGTTGGTCAATAGATATTCATACCTCAAAAATTGGGTGTTATTGTGTCAGCAATGCAGCATTATTTACGGCGACACAAATTTCACTAGAAATGAGTTTTTCCAGAGAGTGGGTACCGATTACAATACACTAGCAGAACTATAAGAAAAACTAGCAGCTTTATCGACACGAGCAATATGAAAAGTAATTATTAAGACGATTTGCCGGAGGAAGTTTACAAATTATGCAGCGATAGGGAGTAGTTGAGCTCAGCGTCAATTCGGGAAGGGCCATAAATCACATAGTTGCCCCAGAGACCGTCTCTATGGTACATTTTAGGTTTTTCATTAACCAAATTGTCAAATAGATTAATTAAAATGAATTATAATATTGAGTTAAATATTGCGGAGACTGATTACTAGTAATTGCGGTTTCAATAAGCGCTCAGCCTCTGCGATTTGTTATTGTTAGATTTGAACGATGACTATATTATATAGTCCATTCGTTTAGATAGTGTCGTTACACCAGCACGTAATTGTGGTAATTGTTGTGAACTTCGAATATATTTATTTAAACAAGTTAGGTGTTTGCCTAGGTAGCAAAAACAAATGAGATGAAAATTAAATATCTCGTCTACCTAGCGTTTATTAAAACATTTCCAGTTTACACCTTAGAAGATTCAACAAACACAACAATTTACTACACTGTTTTAGCGTAAATTGACAAATTATATTGCACTTCTGAATGTACGTTGCAGTCGGCTCCTTTGATTTTACTTTGACAAAAGTCGCACATTAGACGACCGTATCTAAGCGAATGGACTGCCTACCTCCTTACATATAACATAACTAATTCTGAAGTATGATAAAGAAAATTTGTAGGTTAGTATAAAGGTATAAAAGTTACAATTGCTTCATTATCAGCGTATGCACTAATGGATCGCCAAGTATCCCGATCTTGGGCAACCCGCATTAGTTGGCAAGTCCATGATGCCGCAAGGTGCACTGCACTACGTTTGTTTAATCGCTGTTTCACTCTTATACATATCGACTCCAACGACCATTATTTTGCCTGAAAACATGTAAACATATAACCTATATTATTAACAAACTTCATTTTATTTATATTTTAATAAGTAAACAGGCTATCCAGTAAACATCTCCAAATCCTACGCATTAATGGTTATCCTTTCCAATAAATTAGACAGATAAAGAATATATTGGACAAGAAAACCCCGGCCTTTTGAAACATACGACTCCGATAGAATATTATTTCTTATTTGCAGAAATGTACTTACTAACTGTTGTTATGGGACTTGCAACATGTTTTTCAAAGAGTTTTTTTTTATGTATCACCGTTTTGAATGCACCTAAATCATTTGAAATGTTTCTTGTAAAATTCTTAGCCTTGCGTATCTACGCTATTGTTATCGGGATTTTTTTTCTGTTACTCGAAAATGTGTTATTTAATACATTTTTACACTAACACTAAAATTTATTATTCTAAGAATATATGACTTGAGGAAAGTAAGATTAAGATAATTAATTAAACAGAGATTAGGTTAGATAAGAATTTTAAAATCATATTAATCTGACTTTGATATAGTCGTTTAAACACCCTATCGATGGGAATATTTTTCACCATGAATTTGAGAGGATACCAAATTATTTACGTTTGGGGTATGCACCTACTCGTTATAACTGATTATAAATTTAATGTTAAGTTTAAGCGGATTAGTTGCAGAACTAGATGGTGGTGATTCTTCAGCGCTGATGAAATCAAAAACTTGGCTTCCAACTACACACATACACACTATTGGGTGATCAAAGGATCAAGGGAAGATTACTAAAGCAACAAGTGCTATCATGTAATATTTAAAAACATACTTATGACAAGTAAATTTAAAGTGCATACTCATATAATAATATATTTCACATACTGCAAGTTTAATATCAACCTTCCAAGCTAGACAATAACGCTCGTCGATGTATCATAGTGACACTACTGAGGTAACAGTTCGATGGAGTCGGAATTTAATACCTTGACTGTTAAACAGCCGCCGGAACCCCACTAGACATATCTAAAGCAGCACACCTTAGATTAAACTACAAAAGGCGAGGTTCCACTGTCTGGAATATTCTACTACTCACGCGTTGTATTCACAGGTATAAAGATGGATCTAAAAAGATAATAAATAAATAAATAAAATATTTCGAATATCTGACACACAACGCCATCAAGCTTCAAACTAAAGAGACCTTGTACTATGACAGCTAAATTGATTGATAGAATAATGATATACTTTATTTGTACCGAAAAAAACATTTACAGATCATACAAGCATTTAGTCTGACCCGGGAATCTAACTGTAGAACTCAAGCAAAGCAGTCACATGCGCTACCACTGCACTAACGAGGCAGAAAGAAAGAGATTAATAATATACTCCGAAACACAAACATACGTAAAAAAAACTACATCAATGCAATGTACTAATATTTACAACACTCAATTTTGGAGGTTGTTTTCTTGTCTTTATCTGCTGCTGATAGCTGACTTATAAATTTAGAAAAATCTTCATCTATTGATAAGTATCTATCTTTGAATTTGTAAAGCACATTGGAGTCACTGGGTTCGTATTTAATCAGTTAATAGAGATCTAAAATCTTATGTCAAATGTAATTTTGACATCACTGTTAACTAAATAACTATTGTAGTTAAATGGATAAATTTTTAATCAGCGTTTCAGAAACCTAGTGCTAGTGTAATAGGGTATAAAATACAGTACTAAACGTTGTACATCCAACAAATAATCTTACAACCCGAGTCACAGGATATAATAAATCACAAATACAAGAACGACGACCTCAGCTACAGGATAATCTCGTAGTGGATCTTATCGTACGAAGAAAACCCGACCGCGCTTCTCTTGAAATTGCAATTTAGTATTAGCAGACGAAATGTCTTTCATACGTAAGAGCCAGAAGCGAAACTGATAGATAAGTTCTTCTGCTAGAGTAGTTTTATCTTAATATTATTGGGACTACATATGCTTGTTACTGTACCTTTTGATATCTCTTGATAGAACGTCGTTATACATTACACACTCACACCTGACAATTTCCAAAAGAAATTTGAAACTTGTAACGCCATTAGTAATTTTTGTAAAATAAGTCAAATATCTAACAATTTTCAGATTAACAACAAGAATATGCAGATTTTCAAATTCAATTACAAGCTCTGCCTACCTGCAAGTACTGAGATGCTTAGTTTTAAGAACTACGTTTTTATAATTACATTGCATATACGAGCCGTTGGTGACTTTTTTTAGCCTAACAAATAAATAAATACACTTTTTGTTTTTTTTTATCAAAACTCATTAACTCTCATAATGAACTACTACATGTTTTGCCATTCATAGCATCTAGTATATATCTAAAACTATCAACGACCTTAATAAATAACATTTTCTTAATTAGCAACCTTTTTTTTATTATTTAAAAGGACAGCTCCCGTATTAGGAATACAGATCCTGTGTCACGGGGGACTTTACAAACATACATGAAACGGACACAACGAACACCCAGACTTGAACAACAATTTATGGATAACACAATGTGTTGTCCCATGTAGGATTTGAATCCGCAACATTTGGTGCAGTAGAAAGTGGTATGGAGACTACTTAAACCACTAGGCCAACCGTGCAGTCAATTTTAAAATGAATATCGTTTGTGTAAGCGAACTTATGTGTTTTTTCAACGTGCGTGCTTTTAATCACGAAAAAGCTTTTATAGCACGATAAATTGTGGGCAGGTTTGATCACGTTTCATCTGCGTAGTTAGTTTAAAAGTTTCATGTGAAAACAAATTGCAAATAATCTGCGCAGGATCGAAAAACCACATAAATCAGTACTTATATTTACCTCTAGACAGACTTGTAACGCAAGACCTTTGCTATAGCTTTGTATCCTAAATTAAATGTCATTTGCGAAATGGAGGCATGTTACTAGCATATACACTTATCTTCAAAATATATATTTAGTCCACAAATTGTCTTTGGAGAAATCTATAAATTGTTTAACAGAATCAGGTTACATTAATTCTAGACACACTGTTTTTAGAGTTACTATGAGCGACTGAACCATTGTGTTATATATTCCCATTGTTTATATTTTGCTCAGTAAAAGATTATACACAAATCAAAATTTCAACTGGCAATGTCAACAACTTGGCACGCTTTATCTTCAATCACTCAAGAAATAATCTTCAAACCTTTTCTCATGATAGTTTCAGATGCAAAGAACCTTCGATAAGTATCTAAACGATTTTCTAACAATATTTTTATATTTATTCTGATATTGAACACTGAGTGGAAAAATGTCAGGGTATGAAATATAAATAACCCCAGACCGAGCTAAGTGTGGACAGGGATACGCAAATACATAACTGCATATACAGTAGACGGATAGCAGTTTACACCATTCAAGTCAACTTGACTGACCTGGTTTTTTTCTTTTGATACTTTATCCCACTTTCTTGCAATCAGTGCGTGTGAAAAGGAGCAGAAGTGTGTAAAATCACACCAATGAGCGTTCAGGGTTTAGCTGGTCAAGTGGTCAGATGCTACATGTTACTTGCGTAATTTAATATAATATTAGCTTGCTTTTTGGTAATAATGGTTGCTGATGATAAAAAAGTCATGAAAATAACTTAATATGTTCTTAAATGACATATTACTTTGTATTTACATACATAAATCTAAATCGGATATAACAGAATCTTTTCGGGTATCCAAACAGAAGTATGTGTCAGTGAATCGTGATAAAACGTGATAGAAATCAGTTCCATATCTTGTAAAAATATATGATTAAATGTTAATATAAGTATATGTTTACGACTACTATTTTTTGTCCTTATAACAAAACAAACAAATTCTACAGTTATATATTATTCAAATAGGTAAAATGACTTAGCTAACAAACTCTTTAACAAGTCAGAACACAATTTAAACTTTCAGACATCAGTCCAAACGGTGCATCTTCGAACCGCAGAGTACCCACGGGAAATGTGGTTTTATACGGACGCTACACAAATAAACTGGGTTTTAAGAAAGTCAGAACGCGAACAAAGTTCTCGGGTCCGAGTGGAACGATTTTCAAATTCAACGCTTGTATGTGAGCTGCATTCGCTGCCTAATAAAGTTTTACAAATGTTTATTGATGTAGTCTAGCACGTATTGTGAATGTTTAATTAGTTTTATTTAAGTTTTTCAAATGGTTTGTATAATCTGTGGACAGGTTTCTTGATAAACTACCTATAAAGCATAGTCCCAAAGTTTGACATCTCAATTGTTAAATCTTTCAAGGATTGTAATAAGTGACTAAAATAAATGACTTTCACAAATTAAGTTTCTTTGTCATATTAAGTAAAGCAAAATAATATAAGCCAAGTAGTGTAGTAATTAATCTTGTTTGTTGAAACTAATGGGTTCCAACGAGGATGACGGCAGTTTAGTAAACTATGACATAATGACTACAGACATTCCTAGAATATAAAAATAATTGTGTAATTTTGTACTTCTAGAAGATATACTTTATGACTATTGTTTAAGCAAGAACAAGAAGTTAAAAATGAATTCTCCTAGACGCACATATTCGCCGTATCAAATTAATTTAATTTTGTTTACCTTTAAAATTCTCAATTTCAAACTAATTTACCAGAAAGTTCATCATAAAAAAAATAATTTCTTCTTTAACTGAAGATAGATAAGAACGTCTCAGTCATGAGGCGCATTGGAACCGATCCGGTAAACAGCTTTAAAATAAAATATGTAGCAGTACATTCCAAAACGTAATGACACTAATCACTAAAACATAGCCCCATTTGAATTTCTGAGAATGTACTCAACAAAATTGTTCAGCGCTTAAAAAAGTTTCTGTTACCCGAACCAACACACTTGTAATAACAAAGTCGAAAAAATAATTCAGCAAGGAAGAATCCATTTGAACAGATGGAAAAATTTCTTTCCCCCATCATCGGATAAAACAAATAAAAGACAAGTTGGAACGAAAAAAAGAATTTCCGTGAGATAGTATCCGATCTTTGCTATTCGATTACCAACTTGACGGGACTCTGTGTGAATTCTGATAGCCGAAGAATTGTAATCAAATAGATTATATACTGATTGAGGATTAAAGCTACATTTATCGTCGTGGCATTTAAAGAGGCTTTTTAAAATACTAGTTTTATGAATATACTAGCTGACCCACGTAATTTTGTCGGTGACTCTTTGAATCATGACCAACTTCTATTGTTCTAATGTTGCGAATAGAAACCTTTGCTTTGTCGCTGTTTAGGTAATCCTCAGGTAAAAAATAGGAGTCATGCACTCATCAAAGGTTACAAAAGAGTTGATTGACATCAGTTTTCAGTGTTACTATAATGTCATTACTGTCAAAATGGCCTAAATGTGCTGAACTTTTACCGTGGGAGAACCACGCTTCGACATGAATGGGCCTGCTCGACCGGAGTGATACCACGGCCTCACAGAAAACCGGTGTGAAACAGTGCGTGCGCTGTTCCCCATCCCCCAAAGGTCGGCAACGCACTTGTGACACCTCTGGTGTTATGGGTGTCCAAGGGCGGCGGTAATCGTTTACCATCAGGCGATACGTCTGCTCGCTTGCCCCATATACAATTAAAAATAAAAAGAATGCGTATCCCTTTATTAAAATACTATGTTTGTTACATAAGTGGCATACCTACTTGTGTTTTCTAAAACCATAAGACTGTTTGGGATGCAGTACATCAAGCTTGACAATACCTCCTAAATTGAACCACATCAACGTTTCTCAATTTTATCGTGACACTCCAGAAGATAAATTACAAAAACGTGTTACCATATTTTTAGCTCATGTGGCACTTTTCTGATTACGACCTACTTTTAGCGGTTCTTCAATATCACTTTCTTAGCCCATATTTTACTAGTCCTTTAAAATTTTTGAAATAGAGCTAATGTGTTGATCATGTTATAGATACAATTCTATACTTACCTTTAAAGTACTTAGTAGTATGTAACGTTCGTAGTAACATACCCAATTAAGAAATTTACGGGTATTTGTACTAAATATAACACGGGTGCGTGCCTCGGCAGCGCAGTGCATGAGACCTCGGGTTCGATTCCCGGGTTGGTATTTGTATGATATGCAAATATTATTTTCGGTGTTTGAGTGTTTTCTATATATAATACGTATGTATTTACAAAATAAGTAAAAATATGTTTTTAAAAAAACCCGCCTGCGTCTATATCTGTCATCTTTATTAAATTCAGTTTTAATAATAATAAAACCTATAATTACTAAAAAACTATTTATGTTGATACCACACTCGGTGTATTTTAAAACATTTTTTTGAGATTACTATCTAGTCAAAATCCTTAATTTTGTTTTTCTTTTAATTTCGATGTATCCAGTGACACTCTCACGACTAAGACGAATATTTCTTTGGCTCTGGGACGTGCCAAAGAAATATACATACATACAGAGAAACCTAACCCTCCTTCTTTCGCATTCTGGTAAAAAAGTACAAAAGTATTCTATCAGTCAATTTGCTTCCATAGTACAAGCAATGTGATTCTGCGTTTAGTCCAACTGAACCACTACAAAACGGCCTTTAAATAGCCTGATACCTGATTGTATACTTGCAATATCTACAGTATCGATATTCGCAGAATTAGCATCCTGTCTCGTCCAACACAAGTCGTATATGCAGAACACTTAGAAAGACACAACTGAACAAGTTGAAAGCACTTGCAGATAACACTGTACTGCATTCCTTATGCATCTCATACAGTAAATTCAGAATACCGTTCTATTTGTATCGGTAGTTACGAATCATTTGTCTCAAGACACAAGCACCGCATGTTCCGAACACGGAATGTCTTTTCGGAACTCCATTTCATTCCCTTTTATAATGTGTTCGAATGAATAGCAACGTTTTGTTAAAATGTTGAAAATTATTTCGAATGCTAATGTTTTATTTGGGGGAAGAAAGCTTTTGTTATAATCTTTATGGTTCTTTTCCTTAAAAGGACAAAAAAGTCTTTAAAGAATCACTTTGTTGTCGTTGTCGAAACGTATTATTTGGATTTTTGGCAAAATGCTTTAAATATTCTTTCGGTGCCATAGAGGCAAGCTGTACAATGTACATTTTTGGTTGACAATATTTCACTTTTTTATTTTGTTCGTCTTAGTGAACACGAATGAATTAAACAACCTTTAATCAAATTTGGCTGATTTTTATCCGACTGTAAAAGAAGGAGGGTTATATTTTTCAAGTATAAGTATGTATGTATAATTCTATGTCAATTCCTAGAGTCTAAACGGCTTGTCGTATTTTTATGTGAGTGGTGTCAATAGATTCGTGTTATTCGAGAGAGTGATACCGGGTAAATCAACATTTAAAAAAAAAGGAAAATAATACACGCACTCGGTGTTTTTTAAATAATTCATGACGTGTCACATTTATTTCAGCTTAAGACTTGCAAATATTATATTATATAAAAAACATTCAACACGATCTGCGTCAGATTTGAATCAGACGTTGACGTCATCGCGGGGTCATTCATATTAATAAAGGGTCATACCCTTGAGAGATAATGTAGAGATATATTATTTAATTAGACACCATTCGGCTCACTATTATTGGGTCTCACTTACGTAATTTGGCCAGCGTTATGTGGGTATTTTGAGAACAAATCATGAAAACATTAAGGAGGCGGTGGCGCTGATTTTGCTCGTAATGGAAACAATAGCTCGAGCAGATCAATGTCGTTATTGCTGGAAACTCTAAACTGTCTAACTAGCCTGTTTAATTTTTCATAAATGAAATCATCATCTTCGTAGCCTTTATTATTCCCAAAATTATTTGGAGTTGACCACTAGTTCAACTGGTTTCACCTGAATATCAGTTTTTACACAGGATCTCTGACCTCCGCAACCCTGAGGGTGAACTGAATTCGAAGGTTGCTGGGCACTAAGGGCACTGACTTTCCAACAACGATTGCCATAGGTGTTCATGCACCACTAGACGTCGCAGTCAGTCACGCTAACGAGGCAGTCAACAAAAGTATGAATATGCCAACAATTAATTTCAGAAACATATTTTTGTGCTTAGATTCCGTAAATAATGAGAGGCAGAAATATAATCTCCTTTTGAATAAATCTGCAGATTTGGCTACATCTATCATGGGAGGTCCCTACAATAGTCCATTATACGATATTCGGAGCGGTGACCCGACGTCATTAGAGGAGGCGCGCGCGTCTACAAAAAGTTTTCCTTCAAAACACAGAGACGTGAATACAGTTGTCATTGTACAAATATGCAGTCAACAATCTTTAATCCACTCTGGATATAAGCCTATCCATAGAAAAATGGTTTTAGGTATAAATAATATAGATATAGATGGTATGGATATATATATATGTAATATAGATATAGATGGTAACACACAACGCCATCTAGTCCCAAACTAAGCAAAGCTTGTATTATGGGTACTAGGCAACTGATATAAATACAAAAATACTTTTTTTCTGAAACAAATATTTGCAAATCATACAAACATTTGATCCGACTTGAGAACCGAACCCGAGACCTCAAGCTCAGCAGTCGCTTACGCTACCGCTGCGCCACCGAGCCAGTCAATATTAGTATATTTCACTATACTGAGGTTTGTCTTGTTTTCTTATTTGTGTCCTCTCTTACGAGAACTACGAGATGAATAAGGATGGTGAAAAAACCGTATTCTTGTTCCGCCTCCACACTGATAATTTATTTATAATATGTATGTAATTATTTCTATTTTTTAATATATTCGTTGAGTATCTAATTACTATGGTACAATATATCAATGAATATTATTAATATTATATAATATCTTAATTTAAAACGAGTAACCAGAGTATTTTTGGTCTGACTGCATACTTCTCTGCTTACATTACCGACTCTACTAAACTAAAACTACTCTCAACTGTCCTCTCTAATAAACGCAAACTAGCAATATTACGAAACTATTATACGAACTTCTAAATTATATCACACCAACGCGACTCCATTCCGTTCGCAGTGAACAAAACAAACGCTTTCATTTCAGCTGGTTCTCGTCCGCTGTCGAAACTTATTTGCATAAGTAAAACTGCAAAATGGAGCGAGAAATGCATGTGAATCAAATGATGCTGTTTAGACGTCGCTTCTTGAAAATGAATTCATTTATAACTCCTTAAATGATTAATATATTAAAACTTACGGATATTTAAATATAAATAATATTCATCATTAAATCTTTACATAACATAAAATGAAGTCACTTCCGCTGTCTGTTCGTTTAGATCTTTCAAGCTCCTCAACGATTTTTGGTCCAGTTTTCAGATGTAGTTACAGTGATTCAAGAAGAAGGTTCATATGTGTCATCATCATCTTCATCATCAACCCATAATGTCCCACTGCTGGGCTAGGGTCTCCTCTCAGGAGAGGGTTAAGGCCATACGTCTCCACGCTGGCCAAGTGCGGGTTGGGGACTGGCAAGACAACGTTGTGGCTACGTAATCTTACCGTTGAATGTTTTTAAGCCGCCCGAAGGCCTCCAACTAAGCTTCACGACTGTTATCCTATGATAACAACCGGGACCGACTGCTTAACATGACCTCCGAACCACGAAGACGATCATGGTAACATGCCACCAGCGGTCACCCATCCAGGTACTGACCGAGCCGTCGTTGCTTGCCCTCGCTGATTGTTTCTAATCACCGAGTTATGTTCATGTTTCATATGTGTGTATTGCATGCATATTGTTGTAGAGGAAATCTGAGAATTTTAAAAACTTCTTTTGGCTCAACATCATCACCAGTCTATCGCAGTCCATTGCTGGACATAGGCCTCTCCGATTACAGGCCACTAGGCCACTTAGTTCGTTCCTCGGCTTCTTGCATCCAGGCTCTTGCCAGTAGTCCTACGCAGAGTTTCCAAGACGCGGCCTCCACTCTAGAACCCGTTTACCCAAATGGCTATCAGTTCTGCAGTTAATATGGCCAGCCTATAAGCTATAGCTTGCTAATCGTATGGTTTTCTGCAGGATCACCTCATTTCTGATGCGATCCCTTAGAGGAACGCCCAGCATAGCCGAGAGGGCTATGCTTGGCTTTCCTCTAAGCATATAGCACGCTGAGCGACTCTGAATTTGTGGACCAGTCATACCGTGAGCGTCAACGTTTCGTCTCCGTAAGTCCCGACGGCTAGGACGAAATGATTGTAGACTTTCGTATTTAGGCACTGTAAATGTGTGTGTGTGTGTGTGTGTGTGTGTGTGATGAAAAGACGCGACGAAGTTTCCCAACCGCTGCCCAACCAAGCCGAATTCTTCTGTTCACCTCGTTCCCGAAGTTGTCTCTACCTTACTGCAAAGTCTGCTCGAGGTACACATATTGTTGAACAACTTTGATAATGGCACGGTGTACCGCGACCGGTTCCGGTAGTACATTAAACGTGACCTTGGTTTTACCCAAGTTCATCCGTCGGCAGATGCACACAGAAGTGATCAGGCTGACTCACCAGGTGGTTCAGCATCTGTTGTAGGTCATGCAGCGTCTCCGCCATGTCAAAGATCTTGTCTGCAAATCGCAAGTGAGAGATGTATTCGCTATTGATATTTATGCCATGTCCTTTCCAGTGTAACGTCTCTAACAAGTCCTGCATTGCGTTTGTGAACAATTTCGGGGAAATAACATCACCTTGTCCCACTCCTCGATGTAATGGTATGGGCCTTGTTTGCTGATTCTATACCTAGACGGACATGGCGGGGGTGGCCAGTCCAATTGGCAACGCTGCTGCTCGATCGAGTTTTGACTCGTTCTCGCATTTGTGAACTATGAGAAGGCCCAAAATCTACGAATGCTAGACACAGTCTGTATTCTGTATAATATGCCGCACTGTGTGGATGTGGTCTATGGTGCCATATCCGCTCCGAAATCCGGCTTACTCCAGTGGTTGGAATTAGTCGAGTCTTCGCGCAAAACGGTTTATGATTACTCTTGAGAACAACTTGTAGACGTGATTTAGAAGGGAAATGGATCAATAGTTCTTTAACCTGGTCTTATCACCTTTTTTGGAGAAAAAGATGTCCACACTTCTACTCCACGCCTCTGAAGTTCTCCCTTCGAACAGGACAGCATTAAAAAGCTTTTTAGCATTAAAAAGCTTTTCGAGATCCCTCAGTACGGGCTCACCACCAGCCTTAACCAGTTCTGTTGTTACGCCGTCCTCTAAAAGGATTTTCCATTTTTCAGCTGTCCAAGAGCCATCTCAATTTCGTCAGTGCTGATTTCTGGCAGATCTTCGGTATAGTTCATGTAGCTCTAGAGTCCTCTTTTTCTGGATCAGGTTGAGATGCATGCGAAGCCTACAAACCGCTCTAGAAACGTTCCACTTTCAAAAGGGAGGGCGGCTTCAAAAATAAGACTTCTCAACTTGCTGTGGTTAACTTCGTCAAGTCGCTTCTTCCGAGAGACTGTATTAACACTTTTGACCCCTGATTTTGCTCGATTTCTCTTTCGATCGAAAGAGTATTGGACCATCGGAGGTCGTTTCGCACCAGTTTGCTGATTTTTCGTTTTAGAATCAGCTTTTCCGATGAAATAAGAAGTGGATTTTCACGTCGTTCCTTCATTAGCCCTATGGTCATTTTTGAAAGCTTCGATTTCCTGCCCTGAAATATACAATATATTTTCATATACATTTTCATCTACACACACTAAATACATAGCGTTAATTTTTTTATACTCATCTTAGTACCGACAGCAAAAATCATAAAAATTAAAACAAACTGTTATTTAATTAATTTAGAAGGTGTAAGAACTCCAGAAACCACATAAGTAAGTAAACGTTCTAAAAATATTTCACAAAACATAAAAGTGCGCCAACAAGATAGTTATGCAACTAATTTTTAATAAATTTTGCAGCATAACGTAATAACATAATTTTCTAGTATTCCAAAGAGCGAGTTGGTTCCGTATAATGGCCGAGACACTGTCGTTACGGCAAGAAAGGGATTTTATTCAAATAGTTCCGTCTACTGCGGTATTATATTGAAATTCTTGCGCTACGAGGAAAAGTCATTTTTATTTTTTAACTCAACTAATTTAACATGGCGGCAAATGGTATTAAAGGAATCTTTCGGCTTGAGGAAGATTACACGCTAATGTTGAATGTATCCCAGCGCGCAATTCTGTGAGTTAAAGTAGTTCTTATACTTGTGTTTTCATTTGATTTTGTAGTTTCGGTTTTTTTTCTTTTTATATTATTTTATGTGTAACTAACAACCAGCCCCGGCTTCGCACGGCTTCTTTACAGAAAATATAATATAGCCTATGTTTCTCTTAAGTGTGCGGCCTAATTTTTTTTCGACGTCTTTAACAAATATCATTATATTTTATACCCAAATATTTAACAAATTATAAACGAAAACCTTCTTCAAGAATCACTCTATCTATAAGTAAAACCGCACAAAAATGCGTGCAGTAGTTTTCGAGTTTATTGCGAACAGGTAGCTGACTACCTGTTCGCAATAAACTCGAAAACTACTACTAAGTCCCCCAACGCGTTCAGACGCTTTGTTTCACAATATATAGATTATACAATTTTCTATCCATACTGAGTTACATGAAATATTTTTTTTATGTTAAACGTACCATCTCTTCTTAATCACTTACATTTAAGATCACTAGAAAAGTCTTTGCCCCATAACGTAGATGTTATCCACACTCCACGCCTTGAAGTGCTCAAAAGTCCATCCCCCGCTCTGATTCTTAAGATGTAGTGATGATGATGAGATAACAAAAAAATGTTCTAAGAACAAAACTTCATCTTAGTGCTTACACAAAATTTCCATACCATCTTAAACATGTGGCGGTCTAATAATCTCCACATTTCGTAGAACGCGTGAAAATTTTTCAATCAACCCTTTGCCGGCTAACATGCCTGTTAAACCGAGCGACAACAAAAATGGCGATTCATGAACGTTCTCAATTCAAAATGGAATGCGTTCAGGACGGTGAACGATGGAAAGCGAGTAGTGGCGATGTTTTACGAAGATTGCCGAAGAGAATTTTAGACTTTTACATAAAATTTAAGTGAATGGAGAAGAACACACTTCGAACGACGAAAAATGTTTAAATAAAATTTTATATATTGTTCTGTACAATGACACAATAGGTCATAACCTCAGCAATTAATTAATGTCTTTGAAATGCATCTGTAAGTTTTCTATCCCACGTACTAACTAAAGTGCCCGATCGATGGTAATAAGGTCACTGTTTTATCCTACTGTGATATAGGTATAAAATTGAATATTTTTTGTCAAAAATGATTATCACCATCAACATCGAGAGCGTTTAATAGTTCATTGTTGAATGTAGGTCTCTCGTTAAAAAGAAGGTTTTGGCCTACTCTACCACTCTGACCTTACGAGTGAAGTAAGTGAGAACGCTCCCGCGTATTCTTATTCGCTATTGACGACACCTACAGCATGAATAGGATTGGTGGCTCTATATTCTAAATCTATCTACACACGAAACTAATTACGAACAGAAATTAGACTTTAGATTATTTTAGATTTTATTGTATTACAAGGCACTGAAATAATACTGGTTCATGACTAGGTCCATAGCTACGCCACAAAATAACACGTTACACGGCCGTTGCGCTGGTCGCTATAAAACCATTTTAATTGAAAAACTTTCCACTGCAAAGAGGCTTACGGAGCACAACGTACATCGTAACGTTGTTTGAAGCCCTATTTATGTTTTGCGTCCCTAACTTTGACTTTTTTTAAGTAATCTGGCAATTTGAACGTCATAGATGGTTTGTTTTTATGAGCACACCCACTCATCCATCATCATACTACCACACGCAAACGCACGCACTCATACACACACATGAACAAATTTTTTGTAATTTTTTATGTAGGCATTATTCTTGCCATGCAAACATAAATATCTAACCACTGCTCCTGCCACCATACATTTCACTATCCAGAGTCTAGAACAGCTCGTAATATTTAATACGATTCATTCTTTTTTTGAGAGAGGAAGTCCTCATGGATGTCCTTCGCCCTGGAGAGAGGGCGAAGGGGTGCGTCAAACTTTTACTGACTAAAACCCCCTGGTAGTGCAGATACCAGTCTCCATACACATATAATATTTACATTTACGTGTGCTGTGTTTGGTGTTTGAATTCGTTATTGTATGTGAGAGAAACAAAAAATTAATATTATTATAGATATTGTATACGATTGCTATCAACGGACAAAGTTTTAGTTCTTAAATGATTTTAAAAACTGAACAAATTTAATTATTTTCATTTATAAAATAGTATATCAAAAATAAAATTCTCGCAAGAGTGTATTTTTAATCCAGACGTTTCAAAGCGAATTTAAAACATTGAGATTTTTATGGATTTTTTGTGTCTTATAACTTTGGTTACATAAGAACTTATATAAAGCTGTTCTGAAATATGCAAGGATTAATAAAGAAAAATTACAAATTATTTTGCAAACGACCTGAGCTACACGTAAATACCTGTGCAGTCAAACGACGACCTGAAGGTCAATCAATGTCAGAGACGGGATATTTGAATATTTTAATGATAATAATATAAAAAATGTATCCCTCTATTTCTTTATCCCTACTTAATATAATAAATATGAAAAAAACTATGTCTCTTACTTTCAATATATTTTCTTATTTACTCTGAGGAATGAATCTACCTTACCATAGGAGAGCCACGCTTCGGCAAGCATGGGCCGACTCGACCGGGGTGATACCACGGCCTCACAGAAAACCGGCGTGAAATAGGGCCTGCGCTGTGTTTCACCGAATGAGTAAAAACCGGTGGCCCATACCCCAACCCCTCCCTCCTTCCCCCCTAAAGGCTGGCATCATAATTGTGACGCCTCTGGTGTTGTGGGTGTCCATGGGCGGCAGTAATCGCTTACTACCAAGCGATAAATCTGCTCGTTTGCTCCCTATTCCATAAAAAAAGAAAGCTATAACCGACATACATGCAGCCAAAGTAAGGTAAAAGCTAGTTTTATATTTTAGTTCAACAAACTAAAGCGATATCAGATAAACTTCGTATTCCATCTCTTAAAGCGAATATATCTGAAACCCATACGCATAATGATTACATGCCAGTTCTGAACTATGCACCTGCCACGTCTAAGTTTTGAGTTGTGCAAGCCAAGTCGCTCCCGCTTACCATGTAATGTAAATTGTTGTTTGAAGGTAGTGATGTCCTGTGTATCTGTAACAGCTGAAGTTTCATTTAACTTTATCTTATAGACCCATCCTCAAATTGACAGAATTTTATTCCTCCCGAACCACTCCAAAACTAATTTTTTAGAATAAAAACCGCCAGCACACTGTTAGTAGTCAGTCCTATAAGGGTAGACTCAAGTTATTTTTTTTCTATTTCTATTATATAGTGATAAAATTTTAGGGGGCAAACAAGAAAACGTATCACCTGACGGTAAGCTAATACCGCCGCCCATGGACACACGCACACAGGTTTTCTGAGAGGCTGTGGTAACACTCCAGTCAAGCCGGCCCATGGATACCGAAACGCTAAATATTTCTACCGTTACCAATGTCTTTGAAATAAAGAGCTATCCAATATATAATACATAAATATAATTTAATAAATTCGAAATCCTACTTTGCTTGTTCATGTTGTCGAAAAAGAAAATTATTCAAGATATTTTTTGCGTTCATTAGCTTTCTACTATCAATGTCTGATAAGGGCGAGTATGAACGGGCGAACAGACAAACGAATACGGCACATCAATAAGAGATTCTTGGTCAGGAGTACGATACCCTAAAATGATTATCTAATAAAAAGAGGTTTAAATCTCACTCAAGTGAAAAGCAGATAAATCTTAGCGAGTATCATTTAATGGCTCTGGTTACAATTTAGTTAATTATCTTTACATTACATTGATCTGAAATAGAAAACAGGCAGGAACTCCACTAATATTTATTCATTATTGCATAATTATTCGAATTCCCCTAAAGAAATCCAAACGGGATGTGAAAAAACAATCTAAAAAGTCTGCGTTATTGTGCGTCATCATGCTGCACTGCTGCACTGTTCGCGTTCGCATTGAGAATGGTGACCAACACTCCTGGAGTCTAGTCTTGCTATCCATCAGGCAGACTAGAGTCATTCTGGCAGTTGAAAAATAAAAAATAACTACTCCAAAACTAAATAAAACTTTCAGTAAATTATATCAGAATCGGAATGAAGATAATCTGATTGCGATAGTAATAATACTTTTCATAATCAATTGTTAAATTAACCCACGAGTTAGTTAAGATACCTTTTATTATAATTATCGTTCATCTTAGTGTTGCTTTTTTATTATAAGTTTTTGATGGCGACCGAGCATTTATGTAACCATAATGGTAAATAGGACAGGTTTGCCTAGTGTATTCTCGGGGTACAATATATATTGTATGTTTCATTTGGCAATAAATTATTTTTATTTTATTTTATTAATTATTTATAGACTAAAATCTAGCAAGGTGCCTTGTCTAGTACTGGCGCCTGAGACATGCCATCGAGGTGGTTTTTAGCTTAAACATCACACGCTTTTGACTCCTGCATCTCCGAGAACATGGACATCTGTATATAATAGTATTTTTTTTAAAGACATCTTCCGCATTAGGCGTATACATTCCTGTGTCACGGGGATCTTTACAAACATACATGAAAAGGACACAAAGTATACCCAGACTTAGAACAACAATTTAAGGATCACACAAATTGTTGTTCCATGTAGGATTTGAACCCACAACACTTGGCGCAGCAGGAAGCGGTGTGGCGACCACTGAAACCACTAGGCCAACCGTGTAGTCATCCACTCATCCACTCAGTTCTTTCTTGTTCCGGCCTTAGAAGTCACCGCTTTAAAGTGGGAAACATACATTCTCGTCTTCTCATCGCTTCGGTAATTCCTTCCTGTGCCGAGCGCTTAAAACCTGGAACTCACTACCAGCGCACGTGTTTCCTTCCCACTATGATCCCGGGTCCTTTAAGCGGGGCGTGAAAAAGCATCTCACCAGGCCGCCATAGTGTGGGTCACCATGCTACATTGTTCTCTTTCGCATTGAGGATGGTGACCACCACTCTTGGATTCTGCTTGTGCTTTCCATCAGGCAGAGCAGAGTCATTTTGGCAGCTTAAAAAAAAAAGCTGCAAATTTACCGTTTATATATCAATTACCTCTTATCCTTATATATAAGTACTTTCTTTCTTGTAACTTTCTGATACTCTAAGTGCTATGCAAAATCATATATTTCTCATGTACACCTCGCTTATGACGTATGCAGCGCAGTTCATAGTTCTCGGGTTTCAAGGACTATGACGTTTGACAAACACATGAATTAAAAATGTTAGATTTTATCCTGCAACTGTTAAACCAATTTACATTCATTTCGTTTATTTTACATTTAGCTATTATTTTGAGCAATATAATTCTTTAAAAACGTTATTATATTTATATGATTAACTGAGCCGCTTAGGTTTTGAGCATATGTTTGCCTTATATAATTTAATAGTAAAATAACATTTACAAACAACACTCTGTCTTTTGATTCTTAATTTACCCCACTAAGAATACTAGGGGTACATTTTCAAATCGAATAAAACCAAACGGCAATTATACACTTTATATATATTATGTAAGCAAATAAATAAAGCACCATAAATCATCAACAACCCATAATGTCCTACTGCTGGGCTCGGGTCTCCTCTCAAGAGAGGGTGAAGGCCATACGTCCCCTCGCTGGCCAAGTGCGGTTTGGGGACTGGCAAGACAACATTCTGGCTACGTCATCTTGCCGTTGGATGTTTTTAAGCCACCCGAAGGCCTCCAACTAAGTTTCACGACTGTTATCCTATGATAACAACCAGGACAGCTTAACGTGACCTCCGAATCACGTAGACGCTCATGGTAACATGCCACCAGCGGTCACCCATCCAAGAACTGACCGAGCCGTTGTTGCTTGCCCTGAACGCCTGTGTAAAGCACCGTCTCCTCTTTATGAAGTCGGTTGTAAAGAACAAATATTTAGCCTCATTCACTTATAGATATTATTAATCACCACTTAATATGTTTAATATGTCCCATCACTAGTACAAACATATTGTAATCTCATATTTACATAATGGCGTAATTAAGACGCTTGTGCATTTAAGATGAATCTGTTTACTCAGGACACGTTCGAATTTTATTTATGTCCTGATCTAGAAAGCTCACTTTGTTGTGTAATGAAAATATCAATTTAATTTCCGATCTTAAACATGTTGTCATTAGGTTATTGTAATTTGTGTCTTTTTATGGAATATGGGACAAGCGAGCAGACGTATCGCCTAACGGTAACCGATTATCGCCATTATGGATACCCACAACACCAGAGGCATCACAAGTACGTTGTTGGACTTTGCGGGATGGGGAGGGGGATGGGGTTAGAGTGTGGGTCATCTTTGTTCTCACTCACTCGGTAAAACGCTTTATATGTGTGACAGAAAAGTTTTATCATATTTCTGAAAGATATACTATTACTTTTATACTGTTGTAAAATGTAATTAAAATAAAATGTCATTAATTTTTTTAATGCTACAGAGGGCAAACGACTTGCGGTTAGCCTGACACTAAGTAACTACCGCGTCCTCGGATATTTTCAACAGAAGAATCATATGGGCTTTGTCGCCATTGAAGCGTATTCTTCAGAATTAGTGGAACAAGTGGAGTTCGGCTCCAGTTACTAACTCATTCTGTGAAAACTGAAAAATCTTATTTTTACTGGCAGTTTTAATTATGACCTTCCTATCTCTCTAGTCAAAACTGCTGAGCCGGCATAAAGTGTTGCATATTTGATACCAATGTTGTAAATGAATAATGAAATTGATCAAATAATACAAAACATAAAGAATAAAAAATAGAAGTACCACTGACATAAAAAACACTTAAAAATTATATAGAAAAATACTCGTATTTTAGAAAACTTTTTCTAGATTTTTCATATTAATGGAAGCTTGCACCACAGATAACCTAACGCATGTTGTATACATTCTTTAAACTAAGCGCGGCCTCATCCAGTAAGTTCATAAACGCGAGAGGAGTGATTTATAGCAACTTTTATATTCGCCAATGTTATCAATCACTTTCGAGCCATTTGAAACGGAATAAATAACTCAGTGTTCGATTTCCAGCATTTTAATGGTTATGAGCGTGTATTTATTTGCTGGATAAAATACGTAAATAACTATGTTTTGCCCACGGCTCAATCCACGTGTATATCGGTTTTCACCGGAAAACGTAGCCTATGTCCTTGGATACCTGTAAATCAAAAGACGGGAAATTTTTGCCACTATTCGGGTGTCTCTCCACAATTAGGGGATTTCTGTGGGGGAGAGGGATGTTCTTGATAAGGGCACAGTAAAAGATAATTGTAAATGGTTTTCAAATTCGTAGATTAAATATTTCAATCCCTTATAAGAAGACTCCATCAGGTTTTAAATCGTTTTTGCATGCCCTAACACTGTAAAAACAACTAAAATCTTTACATTAAAATTTTAACTATCACCGAAAATCTCCAAATGAAATTAAATTTTCAAGATTTGAAAAATAATAATATAAATTTGTCTTTTACTGGCAGGACGGGCAGCGCTGACAATAAATTCGTGTAAGATAGTTGTACGGAGACATTAAGGCAAGCTGCCGTTGAACCCCGTCCGCGTGCTAATGAGTACAATACATACCTTCACAGTCAACTTACTCTGAATGTTAGATAGTATAGGCACAAATTGTTTAAAAAACAGCCATTTTTATAATATCTTCTTCGTTTTAGATGATATAATTTTTACTTATTGAAATCAATGAATACAATGCGCCTACTATTAAAAGTTATTGTGACTTTTAATAATATAGAAGATAGATTTACCATATTGGTTAACAACAACTTTATCCTGGGTGGCGAGGGATACGACATACGTAACTACGAAAAATAACTTTTGATGATAAAGATCTACTAAGACCAGTTTTTGCCATACTTCAGCACATGGGCCTATTCAACAGGAGGGACATCATCAACCGTTAGAAAACCAGTTTAAACAGTTTTTATATTTATTTCATTTAGTTGCAGTTATTAAAAAAGCAGTTATTTTACTTTTTACTAGCTAGCTACTACATTTGTTCCAAACTCGCTGCAAAGGATATTTGCCTTTCATCGAGTTTACCAATCTGGGGGTTGAAAAGATAAAGAGTGGATATTTGGGTTGTTATTTTACAGTATAAATTCTGTCAATATAAATGTTTAATTTACAGGCCCAAGTATAGATCTACAAGCACACCAGCACAATAAAACAACAATGTAAACATATAAATGGCAAGATTTACATTAAGTCACAATTCATCTAAATAAGATACTTCCGCAGTTACTAAAATATATCTAGTCATAAACTATAAGCATGATAGAAGGGTGCTCCTTGTATTCAAGGCACGTTCGCATGCAGATTGTCTTAATGTCTTCATCAGACGACTAGACCAGGGCAATAAATGCGCAAAGGAAAATACTATACCTCAATATGATTTAGACACAGTTGGAGCATCAAACTTATACTTTGGAATAAAATAAAACTGTGTTTGCGAGATGTACCACATAATATTGGAACAGTAACACGCACTAAGACAATCATAGGGCTATATTGGAGATCGTTTTGTGAGATGATACATTGAAATTAAAAAATGGAGAAACGACTACCCATTACTCGTATTTATTAAATACAACAACCCGCTCACTGCACACTCTTTATACACTTGTGCAACTGCAGACTTTGTATTTAGAGCATTTTTTGCCAGTTAACCTTTAGGTTACGGGAAGAAAATAGAAAGTAGATATATATATAGGAGACTAGACTAGACACTTGAAAATTTAGTTTTATGTATTTCAATTATCTTCAATTTAATGATACGTAGATTCAGAGATTTTAATAACAGTCAGTTAAAGTTACAAATATGACCTCGACTTACTTGAACTATGTTTCACACTCCCAAGTCCCTTTATCCCTCAATATCTTTTCATCTTCTCATCTCATTTCATCATCTTCATTAAACTCCCAATTTTCCCACCTAACTCCTAGTGTCCGGTATGCGGCAACAGGCTTGACCACCCTTACCATTAAGTGTCACCAAAATTATAGAAATATATACAGCGTGTATGCTATGTCAACTCAACTGCAAACAAACATTAGTATTAACTTTTTTTATTTTGATATATTTCTTTCGCGTTTTCTAAATTCGTATCAATCGTTTCTTCAAACTTAAATCGAATGAAATTGATTGGTAATTTTTTACTGCGTTTCTTTTTTAAAGTTTTGAACTTTGAATCGAGGTTATGAATAAAAGAATTTCTTTTTAACTTCAATATTTTATTTCATTTCTTCTTGCATGTTTAGAACAGGGATTTTAGGTAACAGATTTTCGAAAAGGAAGGAAAAGGAAATCGAACGGAATTTGTAACAAAAGTTATATTGTTCATTCTACGATAACAAAAGCAACAGATTTGTAAAATTTCTCCTTTCCAGAATTGGCAATGTATAAATTTAAACCTTATTTTGAAAGAAATGCAGTTGTAAATTGTTTTCTCTTGAGCAGCAGAATATTTGCTAAAATATTTTGAATTACTCTACACCTCAGTCTCACTGTTCCGACTTTCATCCAACTTCAATTCCCGTTAACAAGCTGAATTTATTTACTTATTATCCACAATTATGCTATAATAGGAGTTTCTTTTCGTCAAAATCTTGTGAAAAATGTGCCGGAATACTTTTAATGAAAAAAATTGGATTCTGAAACCGAGATATTTGTGAGATTAAATGGCAATGAATGAATAATTGACGTAACCTATAATGGATTCTTTCTTGAAATAGAAAACATTGAAGGAAGTATTAATAAATTTATAAAGGTTTTCATGTTATCAAATGTTTTAGGCGGGTTATCGTTTTTTATCTTTTTTTATTTTTTACTTATGTCTATGGAATATTAAAGCTTTCTAGTGTTACCAGCATTTAAGCTAAGCGGCAAAAGAATAAGTAGTTTCTTATTGTGCTTCATTATATGGCGAGTGCCCTATCATAAATGTTTGATGGGCCTCTCTTTAGATCATTTACTCCTTGAAAGTCAATGAAAGAATTACTTAACTCTAGCTTTCGTGAGGATAAACTTACGCTAAACACCATGATGCCGAAACACTGGCAATTCTTCTATCTTGGTAAGACTATGAAACATTAACAATTATAATAATCAAAAAATATACAACCTTTCATGGTACTCGTATATAAAAATTCATAATGCGAAAAAAATACAATATTTGTTCAATTTATTACAAAATTCTACTAAGAATAATATATTTCAAGTCGTAAGCGACTGAAAGAGGATTGTACTGTCGCTTTGTGTTGTTTCAGTAAAATGCAATAGATTTCTTTGTTCTGATCCCCGGCTACATTTGGAGGATTAGCGGTTAAGACCGATTTGAATAAATATTGTTCAGGCGTTTTGTATTATTGTGATGGAAAATAAATATTCTTTATCAAGACTTTTTACGAGGTTTTTGCATAAATAAAAAAGAAAACATTTATCAGTGCCTTTAAATAAGCCCTGTTACAGTAGAATAGAAATCAATGTAAAAAAAAATGAAAATGTACTAATTCAAAGCATGATCTTACTCATAACTTAACACATCTTATATATTTATAGGCCTTTAGTCTCATAATACCTTATTCTATATCTTGGTAAACTTCTGTCAAACAAACTTAAGAACAGGTGTATATATCATAGATAATTGAACCACAATTTTCCCACCTAACTACTAAAGTTTCCGATATGCGGCAATAGGCTTGCCCCTTCTACCACTGAGTGTCACCAAAATTATGATAGGCGAAATGTAAGCCTTTAGTCTGCTTCTGTCTACCCCTTCAAAAAAACATACACCGTGTATGTTTTTTTACACACAATCACTACACCTTATCAATTCAATTGCTAACAATCATTAATATTAACTGTTTTATCTTAATTTTGACATATTTTTTTGGCGTTTTCTCCGTTCACCAAATTCATACCAATTATGTCTTTCGAAATCAAATGTTTCGACCAATGATCGTGCTTTTCACACCTCAGATTAGGCCTAGCTATGTAAATTTTCAAACGCTAGACCACAAGATACTGTTGACTCTTGTGTAGCTTGGAAATTACCATGGTAACAGGCACATTAGTTTTACGTCTCCCGTGTTATTTAATATTAATTAATCAGAAAATATCAGTGCTAATTAATTTCCTGATAAATATTACATAAGGTTTCAATATTAAAACAGATGAAGTTTCCTTAAATTAGTAACGTTTTACGCTATTAAGTATGCCATATTTTTCTCACAAAAGAGTCATATCCTTCTGTCCTGAAACCACACGAAGTTTAAACGTCTTCAGTTTTCCAACTTTTATATAGTAATCACAACAGATGCCTTTAGTCCTTCAATAACCTTCTTCTGTCTTGCCCTTTCGATATATCTGAATTTATTAGCAAATCTTTCCTAGTTCAAACTAGTCTTCTTGACAATTTGCTTCTGTTTATCGTCAGTAGGGTCGGCATTCAAAATCTAGCTATTAGACAAAATGTTGATCGCATTCGTTGGCACAAACTTCAACCAAAATGTTATGTAAATAGGTGATTCCCCATTTTCTTCGCATCACCCAAGGGTTGATTAATAGAGTAGGTCTTAGGTGTTACATAAAATAAAAATGACTTTAAATTCCCTGCAGAGTTAATAACTTGTATAAGATAAACAGCTCATCATTCCTTGTCCTTGTTTACAAAAACCAGGTATAAGTAGACTTTTTGACAGATATTATACTCATATTTAAGAAATTTTCTCTTTTCCTTAATAGAATGTCAAAAAAAACAACACATTATTTAAAACATTTTCCTCATAATACGAAAACTGACTCAATTATTCTGTTCCGGCAAAGAATACATTAAAAAACTGGGACAAAACCGGGTAAATCTCGGTGAATTCGGACAGCTTGCGGGAACATTTGTTTTTATCTTTAGCAAGAAACGGTCCTAAATCATTTCGATCTCGCGGTCTCGTCCAAAAGAGTTATCAAGATGTTTCGGGCAAAAATTTAGGTGCCCACAAAAAGTTACACTGTGCCGCAGTGAACTTAATGGACTTTACAAGTTTCATTACTTTTGGTTAGGATGTACATAAAAGAGGAATTCTGTGTAATTGTCATTTTATTATATGTTAACCGCTGCCCATATCTTTTTCTGGATGTGAATATTTTAGGACTAATTCAAAGAGGCAAAGCTAAATAATTAACAGAATAATTAACGAAAATAAAAATCCAATAAAAAAGATTTAGTGTTCAATGGAAAAAACATTTGATCGTCGTAGCACAAAACGGGCACATCCAGCATAATTAAGCCTTTTCTCAAAATAATACTGGTTAGTGTTCGAAACCATACCAACATAAGTTTAACGTAATAATCAGAAATTTACCGTTACAAAAAACAAAAGTAAAAGAAAGACTGTAACATAAACAATTATTAACAATTGGACAATACAAATTAGCAATATTATCAGGATCTACGTTGGAAACCAAAGTGTCTCGCCTCGGCTTAATGGATCAAATGGAGAAACTTTTCCCTCACAAACTTAATAGAAAAAAGGCTCTTGACAATGCCTCTGTTTTGTTTCCGGTACAAATTGGATTTTTTATTTTCTTGAATAAAATAAGGAAGCGGCTTTGGTACTGGAGAATGTGTAAAAATTGAAGGTAATGAATTAGGTTAATGAATCTCTATTACAAAGGGGTCGATCTCAGAAGGGTCACAGGTATCCTGACAGGGCATTGTTCCCTAAACAAGCACCTATTCACTATAGACGCAACAGACAGCCCTCTGTGCAAGAGATGCATGGAGGAAGAAGAAACACCGCAGCATATTCTCACAGAATGTGGCACAGTAATGTGGCAGACCAACGGGCGGAAACTCTCCAATCAACATCACCCCGAAAGCATGTAGTAACCTGAAAAGGCTTCTGGGATGATCCAAGATGGTTGGTGTAGGAAGATGACAAACTCACGTAAAACAGCCCAATCAAAAAGCTAAGTGCGGAAATGGTCCGGTAAAACAAATAAACAAATGGTGGTTGTTTCATGTAAGTCAATTCATGTAACTTGTTATAAACTTGGATAAATGACGTAGTACTGCCCTAGCCAGCTGTGAATATATGATATATATATAGTCCTTAGTGCGGTAGCACCCGTGACTCTTTATATCATACAATCGAATAAATATAACAGAACTAACAACTGTTTGTTTAAATTTTTTAGTTTACATTTCCGTACACATGTTTTTTTTCATCTACTTCTTTTATCGAAATATAGACGAATATGTTTATAATATATGAATTTTATATGTACAAATGCTAGTACTATAAATTTTATAGTCTTATAAGTTATAATTTGATCCGACATAGTACAAAAGTAAAGACAGTTCAAATTATATTGGTCAGTAAAATAAAACAACACATTTAATACGGCTTAAATTCAACTGCCTCGTGGGAATCTAGGATTGTATGATTTACACTTCGAGTGGTAAATTTAAGAGGATGGTTTTCTTCATGTTTTCGAAGATGCTACGGCCCCAGTTGCAATATTTATTACTTAGTCATGACCGGACTATAAATCTACTGGACTATTAATAGATACGGCTTTATGATGACCTATTTGGAGTTACGTTCAGGCGTTCGACTGCAATGTCAAGAGAATGAAAGATTCACACTGTTTTTAGTGGAACCAGTATAGACCCGTGGTCAATGTTATGTTTCACAAATATTCAGCTCAAAGAAGTGTCTATCATACCTGCACAACCTCGTGGTTTGGGTTACGAACTTACTGATAGTTAGCAGACCCCCGGGGTGTTACCTGTGGTTGTTTTAACAACCGCGTAAAAATACAGTCGAAGCCAGCCTAAAATAAAAGTAGCCTAATTAACTCCCTATATCATCAGCTATCTGCCAGTGGACCTCCCGTCAAAATCGGTTCCAAAGATTCCAGGACAAACTGACTAACATTCTAGATTTATTTTTATTGGGTGTGAGTATGTGTTTTAGTGTTTTTGTCTACAGCTACTAAATAATTTAATAAATGAAACGAGATCGGCCTTTATAATCGTGTCGAGAACCTGCAATGACTCCAATATTCACAAACGTCAGCGATCAATAACCGGTTAATTATGTAAGTAAATAAGAAGTAAACCCTTGATCCGCCCATGATATCATCAAAATAATCCGCTATACAATCAAGGCAAGATGGACCTTAGACGTAATGGAACTTTATATTCAGCTAATAATCTTACATAGCCCTATGAAAGCTTATTACAGTTAATAACCTCCTTTTATTTCGCCATAATAGCGTTAATCGAGGCTATTTACTCTGGTTCTCAAAGATTTAATCCTAAGTCACGTAGTTATTAAAGGTTTTTAGAGAAATTATACAAACCTTTTTCACTTTGAATACGATAATAATTCAAACTATTAGGTATATCTAATCTGCCTTGATTCTGTAAGTTTTTCTATCTACTGAAATAAAAACTTACTAGGATAGGAATAATACTATCTGAGTTCTTAAATCAGAAATTATTATTTCTATACTAAATGAAAGTAAAAGCATATTCAAAGAACTCATATCACTCTTCCCTACAACGATGGTCGAATCTTAATATTCCATAGTTTAGGCCATAGGCCTCCGCCAAGGCTCTCGACAACAACCAGTCCCGTGCTGCCCGTATCGAATCCAATGTCATCCCACAACGTTCACCACGGATACCACGTTAGACCAATTTAAATGTCATACATACTAACTCTTCAGCCTGACTCTTGATATTAGCCTTGTGATACGCCACTGTGAAAACGGTCAGGAGCTAGCTAGCTGGACTAACATATCTAAGACTACCTTTACATTTTGTATATAAAAAAAGAGATAATGGTTTGGTACCTCTTACAGAATAACACTTGTAATTTTTTTGAGAAACAGTGGCTAAACACAGGCGTGTTCGACACATTTCATGAAATGGACACAGATGCTTGCCACCATTATGCTGAACATTCAACCCTTTCTGGGTATTCCACCAACATAGTCCGGCAAAATTACAATTTTCATTGCGTATAATTTAAGACAATCCGAGGTGAATGAATTCTGGACAATGGCGTTTATTATGAGTATTTCAAACTGTGGTTCTTTAGAGCAAAATTAATTACGCGTTGAATGGCGACAACATTAATTTTACATTAAAATTTGTGTGTTATAAAACATTACGGAGGCTTGCGTTACGTTTAGCTCTAAATTTATTTGTATTAACAAAGAGGTTGAGGTGTGTGTCCTTTAGACTACAGGCCCGTGTTGAAATTTGTTGGGTCAGGTGAACACATATCTGTAAAAGGTATAAATCTTTCTTGGTCCATTTCAAAATACGATCTTATAAGATCTTATGTTCATTAAACATTTACAAACGAGTAAGCTCTAAGCTAAGAAAATGAATACCAAGCCAAATAAGGTAAGCAAGGTAATGAAACGAAGAACAAAATACCATCATGAGCATCGTATTTCGCTTATTTTTACATTAAATTAATTGATCGTATAAGGTACAGCAGATATAGCGGCACAACTACTATACGTAAAGTGTAGCATTTATTGAAAATTCTTCCTGTTCATATACAGACACAGCAGATAGTTAGTGTCTATTGTAAATTCAAGTTGGTATGCCAACTCTGAATAAATTGTAAACAAAATAAAAAAAATCTGAAAATTACTGCAAACTTAACTTGCTACTTAAGTTCAATTAAGTCTCGAAATATTAACAAATTCAAAAAGAAAATATCGTTTCTTGTTATACTATTTTTTTTACAGTTCTTTCTGTCAATCTGTGATATAAAATCAACACAATTATATTATATTTTACAACTACCTATGCATCCAATGGTTTTCCGTAACGTTTGACATAGAATTCCTTTAATAGTACTATGTTGTAATTAGCTACAAGTTACTTTTTCTATTCTGGAGTTTCCTAACTAACCTTTGTCTACCTTTCTTTATTGTGCGTATTCTTGTACTAGAAGTAACTGGAAGTATTGTATTTTTTGTAGTTATTACTTCAAAATTATCTTTCACTGTACTATTCGTAATTGAGTCAAGCTCAAAGTTGCCAGTCATCCGTCTCATCATTTCCAAACTTGTATTATTTTGTAGTTCTATTTTCTTAGACAGAGATGCAATCATTTCACTAATATTATTTGTAATATTTGTAGTTTTAATGTATTTGTTTTTATCGATATCTTCATTTGTCAAATTCATCGAAATGACATGGGTATTATCATTGATCGGAGTAGTTTCAGTTCTTGGTTCCTGTGTCGTTATTGCTTCTGTAGTAGCAGTTTCTGTGGTTTCTAATATTTTTTCAATTGTGCTTACTGTCACTTCTTTTATGACTTGCTTATAATTGTCTTGATTAACTTTTGAATCGACTTGGATAATAGTTTCATTGGGCTTAAAACTACTTTCAATTAAACTGTCTATTAGTTTTTCTAAGGAATAAGAGTATTTATCAAATTCACTTTTTCTTGATGCAGGTTTTATATTTATATCTATTCTATTTGTATTATTAGTTGTGCCATTAATCAGTTCTCTCTTAAAATACTTTGGTGGATAAGTTGGCACTTCTTTTTCTGAATATGAGGTCATGAAAAGTTTAGAATCATCTTTTGCTTGATTTTCTAAATACGCTCGCGGGCGACTAACACGACTTGAACTTATTTTGTTCAGTGGCCATCTTGTTTTAGAAATATCAACGTTGTCTTTTTTCAGAACATCTGACTTTACGTTTTTTACATGTTCGCCTAGATTGTACTTTAATTCCACTTTTGGCATTTTTTTGTATTTTAATAGAATCTTGTATCGGTCTTTAAATGGATCTGGGCGAAGGTTTATTGGCCTGAGATTGGCTTGTTTTGATACACCTGAAAATAATTGATAATTTATTGTTAGAATGACTTATATTTCATGTCGAAAAATAATGATCGACAAAAGATTACCAATATTAATATAGTATAGGAAATAGATGCACCTGAAAGCTACAATTAATTTGTTTATATTAAGATCTAATTGTAATCAATTCATAGCCCAGTTGCACTCGGTGATTAGAAACAATCAGCGAGGGCAAGCAACGACGGCGCGGTCAGTACCTGGATGGGAGACTGCTGGTGGCATGTTACCATGAGCGTCTCCGTGATTCGGAGGTCACGTTAAGCAGTCAGTCCCGGTTGTTATCATAGGATAACAGTCGTGAAGTTTAGTTGGAGGCCTTCGGGCAGCTTAAAAAAAATATCCACCGGTAAGATTACGTAGCCACAACGTTGTATGGCCTTAACCCTCTCCTGAGAGGAGACCTGAGCCCAGCAGTGGGACATTATGGGTTGTTGATATTGATATATTGATAATTGTAATCAGTCAAACACAACCCTAAAATTTAATCACAAATATGTTGTCGTATTCGTTATACTGTTAATGTACCACACCGTTCTAACATTTATTGATACGCCAGGCTTTGTCCAATATTATCAAATTATTATCAACTTTAAAATTTGTTACCATACAATAACCAATAAGCATTTGTATAAAGCATTGCCTACCCAATTCAGGAACCGCTTTATTGTCTTCCATGTAATTTTTATTTATAAGATCATGCATGAAGTCATTCTTTTCCTCTAAGAAGAATATAGGTTTCGTATTTTCACTAAAACGCGTCACTGGTACCGGGACTTCAATCTTTTTACTCGACTCAGCTTTCTTCAAGCACCCATTAGGGTAGCAATATGTCGGCTGGTCCGGACACATTTGAACGCAAACACACACGGGCGGTGCGGTATGAAACTCGTTGAATATGATATTAAAGAAATGCTCTACTAAAGCGGTCTTGCTTGAATTGTCACATGTAGATTTTCCAGGTCTGCGATTGTTGGGTGAACCGACTGTTATATATTGACTGGAGATATCTAAAGAGAAAATAGCCATTAAAAAATAAGGAGATTATCTACACAACACGTTGATTTTTCAACAAAATATTAGGTTTTTCATACTTCGTTACTGACAGAAGACCAAGGAAATGTTATATAATTAACAAATTTAATCTCACAACACCCTTTACCAAATTTTGCTAATCCCTCCGCACCCCAATGTCAACACCGCGATGATATATTGTTTTAAGAAATTTATTCCAATTGTGTTTGTTTTTAAGCCGAATCAAAAAAGAAGGATGTTACAAACCTCAACAAAGTTCTAGATCAGAGTAAATAACAATTTATGCAACAATTTAGAAAATTCTTTATTTAAAAGGCACTTTTTTGTTAAGATTTAAAGAAAGTTAAGAATGAAAAATAGAGTTTATTACAATTCGTCACGCTGTTACCACGCTATATTCGGTGATATATTTTTTAAATTATTTAATATACTTTTTACTCACAATTTATAAGGCTGATGAAAAAGATCGTTCGGGATATAATTCTCATTGTAACACTTTTGCGCACAAAGTCTCCATGTAAACTAACGAAGTTGTATCTGATCGCTGTGAGAAATACCAGCTCAAATAAGCGGCGCTAAATTAGCAAACACTGATATCCTGTTACGAGCTAAGTATTCAGTGAGAAATTCTGTTGTGATCAGTGAAAATGTTTCGTAAACTCCCAAGTATAAATAGATAATACACTAATTTTTTGTATCACACCTAATCTATTATCTTGAAGAGATCTCGAGATCTTGAGAATCTGCTAAATTAAAACAACGTTCGAAATTAAAAGTATTTTGATTTTCCTCTACTCCGTAAGAAATCAATTGGCTGTCTATCTCTTTATTTAACTTCAGACTTTATAAAAAGTCAAATCATGGATCACATCAACAGCCTTTAAGTCCATAGCTAGACATAGGCCTTGCCTCGAGAGGGTGCTTTGTTCGAGAGGGTGCTCTCTGCCCGCATCGTCCGGCACCTCAGCGAGGTGGGCCCAGACCTGTCGGACGCCCAATTCGGGTTCCGAGAGGGGCGTTCGACGGTCGATGCCGTGGTGCGCCTGAGGGCCGTGACCGAAGAGGCGGTGAGCTGTGGCGGCGTGGTGTTGGCGGTGTCTCTTGACATCGCCAACGCTTTTAATAGTCTGCCATTCAGCTGCATCAGGGAAGCACTCCGCTACCACGGGGTGCCAGAGTACCTGAGGCGGCTGGTGGCAGACTATTTGGAGGAGCGTACCGTCGTGTACGAGGATCGAGATGGCGCCTTGAGACGGCGACCCATGTCGTGCGGCGTTCCGCAGGGGTCTGTCCTTGGACCACTCCTGTGGAACGTGGGGTACGACTGGGTCCTTCGCGAGCGTCTCCCCTCCGGGCTGGGCGTAATTTGTTACGCCGATGACACATTAGTCACAGCCCGGGGGGCGAACTTTCAGGAGGCGGCGTGCCTGGCCACCAGGGGAGTCTCTCTGGTGGTCGGGCGCATCGAGGCGCTGGGCTTGCGGGTGGCCCTGGACAAGACGGAGGCCCTGCTCTTCCACGGGCCCCGTCGCGGGCCGCCCCCCGGCGCCTCCATAGTGGTCAACTCGGTCCTCGTACCGGTTCGGGCCCAGATGAGGTATCTGGGCCTGATCCTCGACGGTAGGTGGCTCTTCGACGAGCACTTCCGACAGCTTGCTCCCAAGCTGGTCGACACTGCCTCCGCCCTAGGGCGACTTTTGCCCAATCTGGGTGGAGCCAGTGTCGCAACGAGAAGCCTCTTCACGGGGGTGGTCCGGTCGATGGCGCTGTACGGCGCACCGGTGTGGGCGTCGGCTCTGACCGCCCAGAATAAGGCGCGCCTCTGGCGCCCTCAGAGGGTATTGGCGGTCAGAGCCATACGCGGATACCGCACGGTGTCGACCGAGGCGGCGTGCGCCTTGGCCGGTACACCCCCGTGGGATTTGGAGGCGGAAGTGCTCGCCGAAGTTTATCGACGGGTGGCTGAATTCCGGGCGGAGAGTGGCATGCGCCCTCCGCCCGAAGAGGTACGCGAGTGGCGTGAAGCCGCCCGTCGAGCCACTATGGTTCGGTGGTCGTCGCGGCTGGAGGCTCCACGTGCTGGCTTCGCCACCGTGGAGGCGCTCCAGCCCGTCATCCTCGAGTGGGCAGGGCGGCAGCACGGGACCCTTTCCTTCCGACTGACGCAGGTGCTTTCCGGGCACGGTTGCTTCGGGAAGTACCTGCACTCGGTCGCGCGGAGGGAATTGAGTCCCGCCTGCCACCACTGCGACTGCAGTGAGGACTCGGCCCAGCACACGCTGGCCGCGTGCCCCGCTTGGGCGCCGCAGCGTCGGGCCCTCACTGCAGTCATCGGAGGAGATCTCTCGCTGCCGGCCGTCGTACGCTCCATGGCCGGCGGCGAGAGCAGTTTTACCGCGGTCGCGACCTTCTGCGAGGAAGTCATCTCGCAGAAGGAGGCGGCGGAGAAGGCCCGAGAGGACGATCTCCACTCGGACCCGATCCGCCGCCGGCGAACCGGGCGGCGGAGGCGCGCCTACCAGCGCCTCATGCCGCCCTGAGTGTGGCCTCGGATGGGCGGGACGGGTTTTCCCCCCCATCCGCTTAGAGGCCACCCGCGAGGGGGGGCGACGTAATGCGTGTGCCGTACGTCGCCCACCTTGAGAGTTTTAAAATCGGAGACGGAGCCCGCTTCAGTGCGGGCTGGCGCTGGGAGGGGTCCGGATGGCGTAAGAAAGCGGTTCCCGGATCCCTCCCTTCTCAGGCGCAGAGTGGCACACGTGGTGGTTTGGGTGGTGTCAGTCAGGAGTCCCACACGAAGAGAAGCCCCTGTACACGCAGGGGGGGAGAGAAGTGCGTAAAGGCATTACACCAGTTCAAAAAAAAAAAAAAAAAAAAAAAAAAAAAAAAAAAAAAAAAAAAAAAAAGGCCTTGCGTTAAAACGGAGGTTTGGACCTACTCTGCCACGCTGCTTAGAAGGGTTGGTGTCAAGTTTTCCCTTTTGTTTGCCTCGCCTCTTACGACACCCATGGGATCAATAGGGGTGCTGAAACTTCGATTTCTTAATCCATTACTATACAAATAAAGCATGAATTTTGACAATTAACGCACATGTAAAGTGAAGTGAAAGAAAGTTTAATTTCTTGATGGGTTTATTTTGTGTCAGTTTTTGCAAAAAATTTTAAAAGAAATATGTAATACAACGTGGGCTCTCGATTTTACTTGAGAGCTTGTAACTAGGTCGGATCTCGGATCCCATTTAGTATTAACCTTGGGTCCTTGTCCATTTGTACCTTTATTATAGAATTAGTACTTAGCCCAAGTTTATTTGAAACGTTATGTAACTAAATAAAACTTTCTTACGCGTTACATATTCTGACATCCTACTAATATACTAAGTGTTCTCCGCGATTTTACCCTAATTCTATAAGTGATGGACATTACGTAATATTTTGCCAAAGAAATTACCCTTTACTCTTACCTTACTGAACGTATAAGTACTGCTCCTGCAGACATATTCCTGACAAAATGATTTAACTTCAGCCTATTTCCGTCCACTACCGAAGAAAGGCCTCCCCCAAAGAACGCCAATCATCCCAGTCTTGGGCATTACGCATCCTTCCACCGTCAGCCACTTTCCTCAAGTCGTCGGTCCACCGTGTCGAAAATATTTTCTAAGGGGAATGGGTAATTCAGCCAAAAAACCAGGTTTATTTTAACTGAAAGATTAATTTGAAACTTTTTCGATGTTCGCGAGAACAATAGGCATGTTCTTTGAAATTTGAATATTATCCGTACCTCGCTATAAAACAAATGCTTAATTTATGAATAAACCTATTTAAAACTGTTAAATTTAGTTTCTTCTTCTTCTTTCTTCTTCTTTATATTGTAATATCCCAGACTAGATAACGTAACGTTCATTTTTGGTAAGAGTACAATGACTGACGCCATCTCTATAAATCTTTTGGAACCTTAACAAATTGCAGCTTCTGTAATGAGTCTTAGAAAACTTCTAAGTTTATTCACTAGATGTCACTTAATTTTATAAAAAATATGCTCATGAATGGTCACTATTATTTTAACACACCTTGATACCACTCAATAGGAGAGTACATTAAGCTGTAACCCATTTAACATACGAACATCTGTACACACATACACAAAGTGGCTTATCAGCTGGCGAGCCGGGCAGTCTTTCTTAAGAAGTTCAACATCGAACTGTCCAAAGTGATATGAAAGTCATAATTGGGTCCGTACTGACTTGGGTTGTGGCCGATAGCTGCTGTTCCGCGTGTATAATCGACGTTTAACTATATCGTGGTACAATTGAAAACCGATCCCAACTTAATCTGAGCAAAGGTCACGGAGAATAATGTGATAATGTCACTATAGTAAAATACAATACAATCGCAGATTATGTTATTTTCTAGCTCCTGCTATTCGCGTATCATGGTTTGTTAACGGGCTCGGCGAACTTCGCACTGCCGTACTTTTTTGGTGGATATTTTTTTCTATTCTGCTCATGCTTGACTTGCTGATACTTTATTGAAAACTATTTTCATTAAATATATCTTGATAACAAATAAAATAAATACATCGTCATAAACATTTGATCTTCAAAATATTATAATCGAATATTCTGTCGTCTATCTTCATAGTAGTCTAGCAACATTGATACTCTTATCTAAACGTTAACTATCGGTATATTAGTGTAGTATTACTTATTAGTCAATAATAATTTGATATACTCTTATTTACATAGACATTGATGTATCCATACTACAGATGAAACGGCAATCTTATTTACCGGTTACCGGACTCCTGGTCGAATATTGTTGATTATTATGATGCTCGTGGGGCTGATTTGAAGGAATTATATCTAATACATTTAAACGAGCAATTCTTGTGTATACCTATACATATCTGAATTATCTATAATCTGAATTTCGGAAATGGCTCCAACGATTTTCCTGAAAATAAATTTGCAGGGGGTTTCAGGGACGAGAAATCGATCCAACTAGGATTCATTTTTATAAAATTTACCAAAAACGAATAACAAGCCAAACTCGGTCATCCAGGTATTAAAAAATAAATAAAGCAAAAGAGCTACTAGCTTACAACGCATGAAAATTAGTAGTTTTATATAAATAAATGTTTCTTCATTACATTATCTTTAATGAATTGTGGCCAAAGTATAAAAATGTAAGTGGCATAAGAGATTCTAAGGAAGCTAATCTGTTTATTTTAGATTTATGTGGAAAAACTTCTGTTCATCCATTATTATTTGTATTAGAAATACGCTGTACTAAATATGCATGATGAATAAATAAATATTTTAATGATGTACGCATTGTTTTTCTTTTATAAAACCCCAACCAAATCTACTCTTTTTAAAAAGGTTAGAAAACATAAGTATGATTCAAGAGTAGTGGTCACCATCCTCATTACGAATGCAGACAATGCTTGCAGGTGTTCTGCACTATCCCATCCTAGTGAGATGCTCTTTTACACAGCTTTTAATATCCGGGATCAAATCGAAAAGGAAACACGTGCTCTGGTAATGATATTATTATTTGTTGTGTTAGCCGGCTATATACCGGATAAATTACGGATAAATATTCACCTCTAATCTATACTTTCTAGTTTGTGTTTAAAAGTCTAAGATAAACCCAGACTATCTTAGTGAGAATAACCTACTCGATAATACACGTCTTTACTTCTTTATCTTGTGACTATAAGGAAGCGAGGACGTGTTGTTATTGTGTACCCTTCATTTTATCTGAAGTAAGTGAAACTTTGTTATTTATATCACTGTTTATCTCAAATATCTTTGAACGAACATTCTTGTATATATATATGTATGTATTCAGAATCTCGGCAACGACTTTCATGAAATTTAATTTGTAGGGTTACGGTGTAGCTTAGATTTATTTTTAGTAAATTTACTAAAAGAAAATACTGAGCAAACATCGGTATGTGTGGTTACTGTATATGGTGTATTATCCCATAAGAACAATATATAGGTAAATGTACAAGGTATATTTTAAGGGGCTTTATCAGTTTTTACTCGCTCTTGAACTTAAGAATCAAACGGGTTTGTTTGTCTCGCCGTTATTAGATCCTCCGACTAGGTGGGGTGACCATGCCCAGCGGACATAGTAGTAGGGCCATATATATTTCTGTACGAATGGGCTGGTTCAACCAAGGCCCTGCTACCCTCTTGGCTCTCTCAGAAGATCACCCTAAAATAAGAGTCGTGTTTCGCTGCTAAGTGTGAGACTGAAGGCCCAACGATGATTTCCATTAGGTAGAGTAGAGACACTTTGGAAGGTTCAACTTGAAAAAAATATGATAATCGGCGCGAAAATTTCTACAGCGCGATACAGGATTAGTGACTCCGTACTTTGATGTGTGTTCGATAGATGGCGCTGAATTATTTTTAATTGACGTATATGGAAGTCGCCACAAATGTAATATAAAAATATATATGATAATTACATTTATTTCAGATATGGTGTTCAAGGGAGTTTGGGACACATGTTGTCCTCACGTGTGGGACACATGGGAAGCCAACGGCATTACCTGGGTGATTCGTGACCTTCGCCCGGAGGACGATGAGGAAGCTCTCCAGATTTTGTTAGAGCATCTATGCCCAGATGAGCCGCTCACTATAATAAGTGGTTAATAATTTACAGCACCCTACAGCTTCCCTCGCCTTCACCAGATCTTCTGACATGCGCTAAAAGCACATGGATCGATAATTTCTTATACTTATTTTGATTATTATTATTAGGATAATCATTGAAAAAATATTGGATTTAAATTATTATAAATCAATAAGGACTTAGTCTTCCCTTTTTGTTGATTTGTAAATTGGTTAGTTACAGCAATGCGATTTCAGAAAATACCGACTCGACCGATTGTAAACTTAAAAATCTATAAAATAAATTAATTTATTTTTTAGACTGAAAAAAAACCAATAGGTTTTCAGAACCTGCAAAGAAACGATTACAAAAAAAAAATACAAATTCTACCGAGAAGAAAAATTTTATAGAAGAAATAGAGATTTTTCAGTAATTAGAATAATAAGAATTGTATCTTTTAGTATCGTAGCGTATTCTATAATATCATATTGATCATAATAAAAGACTAAAAACATCCTTTTTTTCTAAGAACAAATATGAGCAACAACCTATTTCAGTTTCTACAATAACATCAGTCAACATATGACTTTAGACTTTTTCTTTTCTATTCTAGACTTACTAAGTGAACCTGAAAGCATTCGTAGTATATCAGAGTTCTGGCGAGCGAAACTTGGTGAAAGAATGTCCCTCGGCTGCTATGAAGAAAAAGATGGAGTGTGTAAGCTGGTAGCACTCAATGTATGCTCTGTGACGTGCCAAGGGGATGAACAGAGTGATGTGGTAAGAATACCGCTGCAAATATATTTTTCAGAATGTAATTTTTAAGCATAATTTTCGTAAAAAGACAAAGTACAAAGTTTTTGTTTCACATATTAATACATAGATAGACTTCTAGCGACCCAGCCCGGTTTCGCACCGAAGTCTTTGAAATTCCTCTTGAGTCATTGCATCAAAACTGCATTTAAATAAACTATATAAAAAAGTAAGTACTATCTAAAGAATCCTTATAAGGCTAATTTGTGAATGAAACCTTTTTAAATATACATTACAGATAGAAGGCAAAGCGTGGAGAAACATCTACGGCGCGTTAAAACTGGGCGAGAATTTAGACGTCTTTAAACTACTGGGTGTCGACATGCTGCTGTGTGCATTCGGTTTGGTCGTCCGAAGAGAGTATCGCGGAGCAGGACTGGCTAGTAAAATACTAGCAGCAAGGTAAGGCGCTATTTATTTGTTCGGACATTTCAAACACAACGTCATCTAGATCCAAGCTTAGCAGAGTTTGTACTATGGATACTAGATAACTGGCATAAATACATAAATTCTTTTTTGTTGTAAATATATACATATTAAACATAGAAAACATTTGGTTCGACACGGTAATCGAACCCGAGACTTCATGCACAACATACGCTGCCACACGCTAAGTCAGTGAAACAACAAGTCAATATCTACATAAATAGAAAACATTAAATCGTATATTTGTAATTTCAAATCGACAGCTTATCACTAAATGCATATGTAAGTATATTATAGTACTTACTTCAATATTTTATATTTTAATTTTGTTGTTTATTTGAACCTAGCAGATAGCTGATGATATGATTAGTAACTAAAACTGAATAATTTGAAATATTATTTTTGACAAGTCTCCCCCTGCGGCGTTACCCACAGTTGTTGGTGTAAAGCTACAACTTCATCCGAGGGTAACACCGCTTGACTCAATTGGTATCAGCATAAATTTAATGAAACACGAACGAATAAGATTTCTAAGCATAAATCGAGGACGTCAACTTACAGTCAATCCTATAATTAATTACATAGTTTTAACAATCAACACAAACATACTGGAAAGCATTGTTTCTCATCATTGTATTACCTCCATTGCGTTATTCCTAAATTTAATTGCCGTTAATATGAGAAACCCTTGATTGAAGCCGTCGCTATGGCAGCGCTGAACTGAAAGCAAACCGTTGTTAATACTGTGCCTTTTTGATAAAAATCCTGTACAAAGCAATGCTATTCTTTTTCAGAGAACCGCTAGCACTTCATCACTGTATAAAAGGTACGAGTGCAGTTTTTACCGGCTTAGGATCTCAAACAGCTGCAGCACGTGTCGGGTTCTCCACAGCTCTAACTACTACATTGAAAGACCTGGCTGAAGCAGGTCTGAGCTATCCAAGAGACGAAAAAAGATGTATAAAACTAATGGTGAAAAAATACATATAAATTGAAAACATGTTGAATATGTAAATGATAAATTAATCTTCTTCTTTACTTTAAAACATGTTAAAAAACAAAAAAAGCACAAAGTCATCATGCGCACTTAGAATGGAAGTGAAAACTTAAAACAATAAAGAGACTGTTGTTTAGGCTTATCTGAAATTAATTTCTTTGCTCTTTTAATTACATGCGTGATAAAAAGAATTAAAAAATATACCATTGGTACACGGTGATTCAATTGATGTATTATGTAAACTATATATTTATGTAAACTGTTTTATCTGGTTTACAATAAAGTGTACTCTGTTCTATTCTATTCTACCTCATAGAAAGAATTCGATGACGATGATGCAAGTTCTGTGATTTTTATTCACCCAAAAAGTGCTAGCCTAAATAGTTATCACTGCTAGAAGAGAGAATAATGCTAATAAAAATATTTTTTTAAAGTGATAACTTCATAGTCTGGTTTGGATAGGGAGTGAAGTCATGTAGTCGTCATTAAATGGTCACGTGACGTGAGCCAGCTGGTTAGAATGCCAGGTGCCAGCCAGGTGGTTAAAAATATGAGTAAAACAAAAATGTCTCGAGAACTCGCTGATTGCAGACAGCTGGCAAGGGGCAACGAACGTACGTGTGGTACCACCTACTTCAGCGTTATTGCTAAGTAAAATATTTGGCAAAAGATCGAGTAACGTGTAAATGGTATAAAAGAAATAGTTATGAATTTGAAAAAATCAGCCATCTTCCATCTTCGCTTCTTGCCGGTTCCACTAATTATGAATGACACTTTAAAACCGCGCAACTAGAGCCAGTAATGTAAGGTTTTGAAAATGCCTGAATAAGCCTACTTAAAATAAAACTATTTGATCTGATACGATTTGGCAGGTGTCAAAATTGTAGTCTAGGCATCTAGGTAGACGTCAGCAGTATGTTAACCGTAAGCATATTTTTTACGTTTGGCTCCGTGACCACGAATACGGATATAGTTCTTGCAAACACCATATTATATTTGGTACTACATTTAAATTAAAGCCTAGATTTTTTTTGTTGTTGTCTGCTTTTGAACTTGTTTATTTACAAATATCACATTTAAATTTTATTTTATATCCGCTATATAGGGCCGCCCTTTGTACTCTACTTCGGACATTTTATGTGTTGTAACTTATTTAACTCTTTATTATGCTATGCAAATAAAGAGTTTTCTATCTGTCTATCTATCTACCTATTTGCATATACCTTTAACTTAAACTAGATAAACTTTATAATGACATAATAGGCGCTCTAACTGAATCCGCAATACTAAGACATAAACGTCATGTAACAGGCTGGAACAGGTATGTGCGTGAAGCTTACAGGGAGGCCAGGCTTAAAATTTTACACTTGGTCTCTTAAATTAAGCCACGTACGGGTATTGTTTACAATGAAATGTGGAAAAGCAGTGTGAAAGCAGAAAAACATTTAAAAGAACATTGAAATGGTGTCAAGTTAATAAAGAACAGATTAAGATGGACATCATTGCTGAATACCGAACATCAAATATTTTTTCTGATTTTTGTAAGGCAACATACAAATTGAGTCCTAAACCTGGCCTCCCTGAGAGTGTTAAATGCGTTAATGATAACAGGGTTATAGCTAAATTATTCAGAGAATATTATCCAGTAAAATAACCTCTCGGTCCCTTTACTCTGAGTATGAGCGTTAATTTTACTGTATCCGCCAACCAGGTATGTTACAGTGGCTTGTCAACAGGTAAGTCGCCTGGGCACGACAGGTTAAGTATTGAGCATTTAAAATTTACTCGTGTTCATCTAGGACCAGTGCTGGGAACGTTCTTCTCCCTGTGCCTCAATCATACATATCTGTATGCCGAGCTTACGCAAACGATTATTGTACCCATCATTAAGAACAAAACAGGTGATATATCTCAAAAAAGCAATTACCGGCCTATATCTCTGGCTGCGGTGATAGTGAAGGTGCTGGACAGTGACCAGGGACCTTGATTCGGAACTTGCTAAACATCTGAAGATAAATGATGCATTACTAACCAGACAAACTGTGTTAAGTGGACTGATGGCTACTCTGACTATGATTTTTTATCAATGTCTGCATGAAAAATTGTAGTTATGCAGACGACATGGTTTTGTTACTGGTTCATTTGCGGATTTGAGATACGGGAGTAGACATGGTCTGAATTATAATAGCCAGAAAAGTGTTTATATGGTCTTTAGGTCACGCGGTAATTGTCTATAAAGAGTGCCAACTCTAAAACTAAATGAAGTTGAACTGAAGCGGGTTCGTGAATTCAAATATCTTGAACACTGTCTTATGTGAGATCTTGATGATCAGAAGGACATTGACAGAGAACGCAGGCCATTAGCGATTG
Source organism: Hyphantria cunea (assembly GCA_003709505.1). Lineage (NCBI taxonomy): Eukaryota > Metazoa > Arthropoda > Insecta > Lepidoptera > Erebidae > Hyphantria > Hyphantria cunea. The sequence goes on from PKRV01000925.1 coordinate 272,525, forward strand.
ATCGTAATATTTTGGCCTGTAGGTTTGCTCGCTGTAGCAATGAAGTCAAAATAACACTATTTAAAGCATACTATTAAACCTACTAGAGCAGCTCAGAATTCCCTGAACATATTATTAATAATAATAAATAAATAAATAAATAAATATTTCGGACATCTAACACACAACGCCATCTAGTCCCGAACTAAGCAGAGCTTGTATTATGGGTACTAGATAACTGATATTAATACATGAATACTTTTTTTTGTAAATACATACATATTATACCTAGAAAACACCCAAACTCCGAAACAAATATTTGCAGATCATACAAACATTTGGTCCGACCCAGGATTCGAACCCGAGACCTCATGGACAGCAGTCGCGTACGCTACCACTGCGCCACCGAGNACGCCATCTAGTCCCGAACTAAGCAGAGCTTGTATTATGGGTACTAGATAACTGATATTAATACATGAATACTTTTTTTTGTAAATACATACATATTATACCTAGAAAACACCCAAACTCCGAAACAAATATTTGCAGATCATACAAACATTTGGTCCGACCCAGGATTCGAACCCGAGACCTCATGGACAGCAGTCGCGTACGCTACCACTGCGCCACCGAGGCAGTCATCATAATACCATCAGGATCCTATTAAAGTTGCCTCGTTACTGCAGTGCTTTTACAATGTTTATAGTAGTGAGAGTGGATGGCTTCCACGCTGTACTACGTAAGCGTACTGCCTCCTTGTCGAGGAGAGTGCGGGACAGCAGTAATGTCATCGTGAGGATCAAAGCCGATAAATATGATTCGAATGTTATGAAAAGTTTTCTGAAAACGTTACTAATTTAAATTGTAAGGTAATAACATAGGTTAAGAGTAACTGTATACAAACACTATGGACTCTGTCTGAATAAATAAAGATAGATAAGAAGACCGGTGTGAAACAGCGATTTTACTGTGTTTCACTAAGTGATTGGGGATACCGTAGGTAGGATATGTCACCCTAGCAGAAGCAGGCCAGTAAGTGATATCTGAGGGATTTCCTCTCAGACAAAGAAGGGGTTATTATTATCAATCTAATTTTGCTTTGTGCTGATATGGACGTTTAAACCATATAATTAAGATAAATCCATATCTTAATTATACTACTACTGTAAGCTTGCTTATCATTACTTGTGTTGTTTCGTATGAGCAATCTGAGCAGTTACTTGGAATATGTAATTTTTTTTACTGAACTGCCTTGATCTTTATTTTTGAAACACTTATTTCTAGTACTACAAAACTAAAATGCTATATATTATTTTATTAAATTACATTCTTACTTTAAACACTAATTAAGGAAATTAATGTGAATAAAATTGTTTGAAAGCATACCCGATTCAAACTAATTCGGGCAAATAACAATGATTATACTCTTTTATATATTTGATTTAAGAAATCCTTGGCTAATAATTGTACTATTTTACTAAATAAATATTGTTTCTTATTATTGTCTAAATACACACGAGTTGTTCAAATTCTATAAATAATACGGAAGGACCTCCAACATAGGAAATTATATTCATGCATATAAACCGCAAGCCTCAGTTTCCAAATATTATAATTTTAATATATAATAAATTTAACAATCACTTAATTTCTCTACCCTAACGGCCTTGTCAATGATGGTAGGGAAACAAATGAGCGACTGCCCGCTCCATCCCACTTACACATACAAAAAAAAATTTTATTGGGATGGATCTTTAGTTTTTTCGATGCAATGATACTCAACCCCGTTCAAGAGTTAACTACGCCTTATGCAAATTAGCCACAAACACCTGAAAGATCCCGAAAGCCAAAATAACCCATATCACCTCCCTGATCCATACGACAGAGTCATGGAAAAGTCATTTCGGAAGCGCCTCACGCAGCGAAGTCACCAAGAACCAATGCGATGCTAAATTCTATTCGCACTATTATTTTAAAAGTTAAGGATAAAATGGCAATAATAATCACTTTTGGCAATAAGTTTGCGTGAATGCAGAAAAAAATCACTATTAACAAATAATATTTAGTAAAATAATTTGGTTTTTATGGAATTTACGATTATGTCAGTTATAAATACTGTGCTATATTTATCTTCAATTATTCAAAACTCTGCCCTACCTAGAAAACTGATTAGGATAGGAGGAAAAAAACTGCCAGCGTGCCACCTTTGCGATGGCTGAACTTGAATTCGGCTACGGGGGGGTTCTATCGCTGAGTAACATGATTGTGATCATGTTACGGACCGAGACCACGTGGAACACCTCGGTCTTTTTCTGCGAGCAAGTTATACTTGCAAAGGACAAGTCGGAGCGGAACCGAGAGACCTTAAGAATTCTCCCGGTCCGACAGGCATGGGAACGGGCCAGGTACCCCAGGAGACTCAGGCGCCGTACTTCGCAAAACGGTTTGGGCTCTCCATAAGCGCAAGCCTGAGGTCAGGGCTGTCACCTGTCACACTAGTAGAAGCTAGGTTTTTAATCGGTTCGAGACCAACTTAGTCATCCACGAGTGGTGGCAAAAAATATGGTAACAGATAAGATCTTGCAATAAGTTTGGAGGAAGAAATAAATATGTTCTAAAGCCAATAAAATGAATATACACTGTTCTTAACTATGCAATATATAGAAAGAAAGCTGACAGATAGTAAATTATAACGTGGTATTTATATGTTTTTAAAAACCATTCAAAATAACTAAAATTATTGAGCTATAAAAACTTGTGCATATTTAAACAAATTAGGCGAATTTTCTGAAATTTTTTATATTTGTGGCCGTATGTGACGTAGACATTGGTGTGTGTATGGTGTCATAGGTGTTATACCCAGAGGCAAAACAATTGTCACACAACTACTTGTCTCGGACGGCAATCTAATCCGTAACTCGCACATTCATAATTTAATAATTAAGTTAGCGAGATAAAAATTCCACCTGGTTGAAAAAAGAGTTGAACTCCAATATATCCTACCACGATAGGGTACGATAGATAGGGTAGGAGGAAAACAAATATTACACAATATAACAATAACATATATGTATTATTTTTGTGTAATATTTACTATACTTAATTTTACTACTTATGCTTGTAATTATTATCAAAAGCCATACAGAAATTTTTGATCTCAGTCATACATATAAGCACAACACTATATTTTTGTTATTTCAATTCCTATGATTGATGCAATTTCCCAGAGACTGGTCAAGTTGCTTTAAAGTTAGGGTTTATAAACGAAATAAATATACATTATAAATACGATACTTTTAAAAACTGATCACTTCTACTCGTGAATGTGTATAATTTCCTAAAAAAAAATACATTGAACATTCCGTTGCGCTTATAGTAATCTCCTAAAAAGCCTACCCCTGAGACTAACTATTCCTGACAGTCCGAAAGATCCACTATCCACTGTAACCATCCTATTTTAGATTATATACTAGTCGTGTACTACAGAGAGTGGACGTGGACGCACCTCTACACATTACTTCTGTAATCAAGTATGTATAATAAGAATAGTAATAAAATTTATTCCATATTCAATGTACAAGATTTGGGTGTTAAGTAGAGATAGAGAGTAAGAGTAGACTTAAAATAAGTAAAATATTAATTCTTAAGTACTTATACAATTAGAACTAAGTATTTATTATTCCTTACTATGAAATTACAATTGTTAAGCTCATTATTAAGTTACATCAACATTTCAAATTATTATTTCATGCAATTACTGGTATTTCAATTACTTTTTTACTAAAAAATCTATTTTTCCTCACAACGTAAGTTATGACGAAGTGTACATATTATAATACTATATTCTATCTTAATATGGCTAAGATGTTTTCAGTGTCTGAATTATTTAATGAACCTAAATATTCTGGAACCTTTTTTTACTTACTGTATTATTAACACCATATAATATGTTTAATGGTTTATTGAGTTTGTTATATATAAACGGTCCTAAAAATATGTAAAATCTGTCTACATAAGCATGCCTCGTTTGCGGGGTGCCACAGACTAAGACTTTTCGTTTTTTGTCTGTTGTTGTTGGGTTGTTTTGAAGCTCTCTGTACTGTTTCAGAATCGCATTTAAGATAAACAGTTGTCGAACTATTAGTACTTTGCATTTTGAATAAAGCTGGTGTGTAAGAAATCTAAAAGGCCGAAATGTGGATACTTTTAAAATAGCTCTCTGGGCACGCCCTAACGACAGTAAAATTGTTTTCGCTGCACCACCTCACGATGCTATGCAATATGTAAGGTCAGATTGACACATTGCCAAATAAACTAGTTTTACAAACACATAGTCAGCGATATTTCTCACGTTCTTAAATATAAACAATAATTTACGAATTTTAGTACATAACCATTCGATGAGCCAACTAAAATTCAAATGTGTATCAATCGTAACGCCTAAATATTTCATATCACCAGTTTTTGTCAAAGCAGGGCAGTTACATGCATTGTTAGAACTAGAATCACAAGTATGTGCGTAAATGTCATATACATGTGATACTGAAAAGTGTAATTCTCTTAGTAAAAATCGACGAGCACTCTCAAAATGTTTTGCAAAATATACGTAGTATCATCATCAGCCTATCGCAGTCCACTGCTGGACATAGGCCTCTCCAATTTCACGCCACTTAGTTCGATCTATGGCTTCTCGCATCCAGCTCTTGCCAGCCGTCTTGCGCAAATCATCGCTCCACCTGGCCTGTGGACGTCCTACACTACGTTTGCCGAGACGCGGTCTCCACTCAAGAACTCGTTTACCCCAACGGTTATCGGTGCTTCAGCCCACTGCCACTTCAGCCTGCTAATCCGGTGGGCTAAGTCGATGACCCTGGTTCTTTGTCGGATCACCTCGTTTCTGATGCGATCCCTTAGAGAAACGCCGATACTACTACTACGTACGTAGTATATATAAAAATTATGATGCCTTAAGAGCACAATTATCTTGATTTACATTATTATGTGGTTATGCTGACAGAATATTGGTGAATTAAAGACAAGCCTATTCCCAATTTAGACGACAACTACGATTGTCACTATTTGAGTAGAAGTTTTAATAAAAATGTTGGAATAGTCACATATACGAAAAGTAACCTGAAGTGTCACATCACTGAACCAGAACCAATTGGAGGTAACTTTAGGCTTATTCAATTGGAACCGAACACGTCCATTTTGGCTGTTTACAGATCACCATCGATACAAAGCACACAAGGATTTTTGATTTCTATGGATACTATTTTGCGTCTCCTTGTGTCAAAAACATTATAATTGCAGGTGACATTAACATTAATATCCAAGCGGAATCTGTAGATAGAAATTGCACAGCGTACTTAAACTTGACTGCTGAACTGACTGGTCATACATATCCTGGCAGACTGCTCAACTATCTTGATCATTTAACGCCTTAAACTGAATTTCAGGCATTAGTATTTGTAATAGATTCAGCTATCACGGATCATGCATCTGTGGTACTTAGCATAGAACTTACTTTTTGTAAAATCGAAAAATAACCTTAGTATAATAAGTGACCTTGAAGCCTGCATAAGTACCCTCAAATAATTAATTTCTCTTTTGTATCGTCTAGTGATGATGCAGATACAGCTGCCTGTAATTTTATAGACGTTTTAACTAATGCCGGTAAACTGACCTCCTAATCTCACTATATTCCTAGTAAAAAAACGTACCCTTAAGCCCTGGATAACTTCTGGTCTTCTACGGTGTATCCGCAACAGGGATAAACTTCATAAGAATTTAAAATTAGACCCAAACAATTTAATTCTTTAGGTTACATACAAGCGATACGGTAATTTCTGCAAAAAAAGCTTTGCAATGTCACTCCTTTGTAATATTAAATCTTATAAAGAATCTTAGAATGTAATTAAATCTATAATCGACTACAATAATTTAAAAACGTCTGCTGAGAATCTACTGGGTAGTAACAATAATTCCCGAGAGCCTATTACTTATTTTACTCTTGCATCTAAAGTAACTAACAGTGCTGTTTATAATTTCACAATTCCTTCTGCCTATAATTCCATTGTGCTGCTACCACCAGACGAGGCTGAGTTGGAGCAATTGATTCTTGATTTTAAAAATAGCAGTCCGTCTGGCTAGGACTCAATACCAGTCCAACTCCTCAAAGCAGCTGAGAATATCGAAGTTCTTCCGCTGACTAGGCTATATCGTCTTTATGTAACTCAGGGCTCCTTTCCTGATGTCTTTAAAAGATCACTTGTCACTCCGGTACATAATGGAGGTATACTTAGATGAAGTGTCTAACTATCGACCAATATCAATTCCGACATCTGTATCGAAACGGTTAGAAAGAATATTAAACCTTAGACTGATTCGGTATCTGGAACAAAATTTTCAATTCTATTCCGATTCTTCTAAGTAAGTTAGAACGTATTGGTATACGTAGAAATGTTTTTAATATCTTTTGGGATTTCTTGACTAATCGTACTCAGCGGATTCGAATCGGCAATATGATCAGTTCCGATGCTTCGGTGGTTTGTGGTGTCCTACAGGGAAATATTCTCGGCCCAACTCTCTTCTTGATTTATATGAACGATCTATGTCAGCAATCAATATTAAATGGCAAAATATTCTCATATGCTGACGTTACCGCGATCGTATTCCATGGAGAGAGTTGGGACGATGTTCACTGCTACGCCGAGTCAGGACTGCATAAGATTAATTCGTGGCTTGGTGCCTATCTGCTAACTTTAAATCTAGCAAAGACAACCCTCCTGCAATTCTCCGTGGGAAATATTAAGCCACCTAACATAAATCTCAAGGTTTACACATGCGACTACCATAATTCCTCTGTTACCTGCTGTTTTCAGATAACTAGATCCACTAATATCAGGTATTTATGTTTAATTTTAGATGAGAAGCTTAGCTTACACTTGCATTGACAGTGTGACCAGGAAATTTATATGGGTCTTTAAGAAGTTAAGGGATGTTGCTGACATGGATGTTCTGCGCAAGATATACTATGCACTGGCGCGATCTGTGCTTGGATATTATGTAAAAGCATGGGGTGGTGCATGTAAATATTTTGTGATTGATCTGGAAAGAACCCAGCGCTCTGTCTTGAAAGTCATGGCTTTTAGTCCGTATAGATATTCCACGGTAAAACTGTACCAAAAATGTCAGGTATTAACAGTTAGGCAACTGTACGTATTACAATTAGTAACCCACCAACATAAGCTCGTACCCTGTCATGAAGACGAATATAATAAGCAGCGGGCAATAAAAAATATTATTCCAAATGTAGTATGTCGAACAGCTACAGCCAGGCGGTTATATAATTGTAAAGCGGTTTATCGTTATAATAAAAAAAAAAAAATAATAAATGTTCATCCCAAATCTGCTGCCATAATTCGCATTTGCATCCCAATTATATTTTAAGCATATTTAACTGTTTTTCACTTACTGCTAAGATATTTGTGTTTAAAAACAAAAACAATACGCTCATAGCCCAGTTGTACTCGGTGACTAGAAACAATCATCGAGGGTAAGCAACGATGGCGCGGTCAGTACCTGGATGGGTAACCGCTGGTGGCATGTTACCATGAGCGTCTCCGTGATTCGGAGGTCACGTTAAGCAGTCGGTCCCGGTTGTTATCATACGATAACAGTCGTGAAGCTTAGTTGGAGGCCTTCGGGCGGCTTAAAAACATCCAACGGCAAGATTTACGTAGCCACAACGTACTCTTGCCAGTCCCCAACCCGCACTTGGCCAGCGTGGGGACGCTTTATTTGGTAATCAGTGAACAATAGTGTTGGTAACATGGTTATAAATTTTGTAAAACATTGTGTCTAGTTGTAACCCAACATGTATCTGTTTTTATGGTCAAATAAATAAATTCCAATAAAATAAAATAGTAAAGGAGCTAGAAAATGTAAAAAGACACATCCTCCAACTTGATTAGAACCAATTATTTTGAACCAATTAAGGTTTCCGCTCTTTAGCGTGTTTGAGTACTGTTTAGAACTCTTCAGTGGGTCCACTTTTATAGTAGTATTTTTTTTATTGCTGTTATCATGTCCGCACACAGAATTTCTGTCGGTATAAAATACTTATGTTACAGAATACCACTGACGAAATAAAGTATTTATGTATGTATTTATTTATTTAAGTTTTATGCACAGAAAATAATTATATAATTACTAGAATTGAAGCGTATCAATTAAATACCGTTAAACTTTGTAAAACTGTTTCTTGAAACTTACTTTGCGCGCCACCAATATTTAAGGGAATTTTTCCGGAGTACAGTATGGTACAGAGAAGTGTCAGTCTATGTAATATTGAGTCATTGATAATACTTTATTGCATTCTTTAGGAAGTACCTACCTGGATAACCAAGTTTTACTCGGTATTTTTTTTGTATAAGTTCTAAATATGAATCCTTGCTAGATCGATTTCAATCAATCAATCAACAACCCATAATGTCTCACTGCTGGGCTCGGGTCTTCTCTCAGGAGAGGGTTAAGACCATACGTCCCCACGGCCAAGTGCGGGTTGGGGACTGGCAAGAATACGTTGTGGTTACGTAAATCTTGCCGTTGGATGTTTTTAAGCCGTTAAAAATAGAGCAACATTGCGAAATGCATTTGTCAAAATGAGACTGAAATAAATAGAATAGTATAAGAATAATAATTTATTTCGTTAAACATAAAAAGATAAAAACATACATAAAAAGTACAGTAACCTCGGAACGTGCGATCAAAGTTCTTGAGTAGTGTCTTGCGCGTGTACGTACCATCATTTAAACGCTAGTGGAGTGCTAAGTGCAGACTCAAAATGTTTTCTCTTTTGCTTTGCTTTAGCCTAGTTGCTGGTGCTTCGCGTCGTTTTTCTTGCATGGACAGAGTGACTTATGATTGAAAGACGTCATTCCCTCCACTCCACTCCAACTTGGCTAGGGGGGGTTATTGTTAATGAGGGTGTAATGTATTGTTTAGCAAATATAAATTAAAATAAGACTTTGTATTTTTCCTGATAAGACGGTGTCAGTTATCTTTTTATTATATGGGACGGCGATGCTTATGCACAATAAAAGTTATCTATGCAGCGTGGTCGCTAATCTAAATCAGTTAGTCCAAAATTTATATCTGGTTTGATATGAAGATCAATTTGGAAATGTGTAACAGTAATAGATTTGAGAAATTCCTTTTTTGTTGTTCTGAAGTCTATACTTTTAATTTGGTACCATTTTAATTTGAAGAAAAATACCTCTCTGAGGGAAAATTTTCTATAATTACTTATTTACTTGAGATGTAATATTAGATTAATGGTTGTTGTGTTAATCAGATATAATGGCGACTTTGCGTATTAAAAAAGAATATGACATGATTAAATGAATATTTTACGATTATATAAAGGACATACAAACAAAAATTAATTATATATTACATATATATACACAAGAATTGCTCGTGTAACCTCTATAGGTATTGGAATTGAATTGTAATTTGTACTATTATGCTTTCAGATCATGGGTTTTAAAAGAGTTTGGGATTCATCTTGCCCTCGCACTTGGCACTCGTGGGTAGCAAATGACGTCACTTGGGCTATCCGCGACCTTCGGCCGGAAGATGATGAGAAAGCTGTCAAGATTCTTGTGGAGAATCTCTGTCCAGATGAAGTCCTGTGCACTCTAAATGGTTGGTAGCACTGATCTACTATTACAATAAATATAAGATAAATTATTTTTAATTTATATCTATGCTCGGCGTTTCGAGGGTGAAGTGATCCGACAAAGAACCAGGGTCATCGACATAGCCCAAAGGATTGGCAAGCTGAAGTGGCAGTGGGCTGGCCACATTTGTCGTAGAACCGATAACTGTTTGGGATAAATGAGTTCTTGAGTGGAGACCGTGTCTCGGCAAACGTAGTGAAGGGCGTCCACTGGCCAGGTGGAGTGATGATTTGCGCAAGACGGCTGGCAGGAGCTGGATGCGAGAAACCGAGGATCGAACTAAGTGGCGTGCAATTGGAGAGACCTATGTCCAGTAGCGGACCGCGACAGGCTGTTGACGATGATGATTATGACTATGTCTATACAAATACCGGCAGAAAAAGTAGCCCAAAATTAATAGACGACCTATTTTTTTTATTAAATTCTTGTTGTTATTTTTGAGATACGTGATGATCTATAACGTAGATTTGATTGAAATTAACACTTTAAAGTTAAAGTTTTCATAATAATTTGGGAAAACATTAAAAATAAAGCTTTTCAAATAACTTTTATTTCTAGTTTTCTTAATATTTCTTAAGATTACTAGTAAAAATCACTTCACTTAATAATGTGTATTACCACCTCCAGCTTCGATGACGTCTTGCATGCATTCATGCGGCATGCTTTGCTGTATGTTTTTTATCACAAATTGAGGAAATTCCTCCCACACTCTGAGTAGAGCAACTTTTAGTTCACTGAGTGACTCTGGAGGGCTCGGCAGTGCTTGAACCCCTTATAAGCATGTCCCAGACATGTTCTATAGGATTCGTGTCTGGGCTGCGAGCCGGCCACGTCATTTTCTGAATACTGATATCTGCTTAGAACGAATACGCGTTACGGTCTTGTATTATCTTGGAGGACGATCATGATCTTTGAGGATTTCTTCGATGCACCTTATTGCTGTAAGGCGCTGATCGACGATCACAAGCTCCGTACGCACTTCAGAACATACGCCTCCCCATACCATAGCAGACCTACCTTGCTAACTTACTGTATGGCGTGTCGTCCAGGGAAAGAAACGTTCTCCACGTCGCCTGTAGACTCTCACGACCATCTGGTGGTATTGAGGCTACTTTGCACTCATCAGTGCCCTAGTGCTGGTCTACGAGCATGTAAATCACGTTCCTCCATCCCCCTTCTTACGGTCCATTCCCTAACTAATGACACCACGTGCCAATCGAAGTCGCCGCCTGACTTCAACAGTGAGAAGGAAGCGGTTTCTTAACCCTTCCAGTATCACAAATTGGTCATCGCGGGCAGAAGTACATTGTACTCTGCCGCTACCTGGTAGCCGTGTATAGAGTCCAGTCTCACGACACCTCTTAAGTGCAAATGGCAGGGTGGTACGCGGTACATTGAGAGTGGCAGCTACCTTATGTTAAGTTCGGCCTTCGTCGGTTAACAAGCCTTACTAAGCAATTTGAGCTGCAGTAAGTGACATCTCTTAATTTTTCTGGTATCAAAATAAATCCATTATCAAGAAATAAAAACAATAAAATCAATTTTACAGATCCATGGGGAAAAAAAGCAATTTTAACTTACCTCACGGATAAACGTTCAAAACAGTTCCGGCGTAACTTTTTAGTCAGAGTCAATCTAAACACAAGTTATTTCAAATCAGCCACTTAAATAAACTAAACATGTTACTTAAACTCTCCCCCCATCAAAACACCTCATAAATAACGCTTAGTTTGTTTACCAGCTGCACTCATGCAATTGTGACGCTTTTTCTTCCGGTAAGAAATTGAAGTGTCGGTTTGTAATTTCAAATTAACAGCTTTTCACTAAATGCATATGAAAGTATAGAGGATACTTGATATTGTTTTTTTGTATTCCTACCTGTTTGTTCCAACTAATCTCTGAAACCGGTGTACGGATTTTGAAGGGACTTTCACTAGTAGATAGAACCAAAATCATGTGTCAAGGAAGAAAAATCGAGGGTTGCTAATCCTTCCCCTTCAGTAGTACTCAATTGGACAGCTTACAAGTGACGGCATAGTGCTGAATGTTATTGTTTTATTCTCCTGTATCTTTCTAAAAAGGTCTCCTGGTGGTTCACATGACCCATCATTTTCGACATGGGCCCGTAAATTAATAGACTATAATATATATTTTAATTTGAAAAATTATTGCTTTTTAGATTTAGCGAATGATCCTGTCAGCGTTAATGGTATAACCGAATTCTGGCGAAGTTGTTTAGCTGAACGAACGTCCCTCGGTTGCTATGAGGAAAAAGATGGTAATAGTAAACTAGTGGGTTTACATGCCTGCGTGATCTTGTGCCAAGGAGAAGACCCTGGTTTTGAGGTAAAGATACAAGTTTTGATTTCGACACGGATACCTATGCTAGATTCCTATTTTTTTTTATGCAATAGTGGGCAAACGGCAGATGTATCGCCTGATGCTAAGCGATTACCGCCGCCCATGGACACCCGCAACACCAGAGGCTTTACAAGTGCGTTGCCGGCCTTTGGGGTATATGGAGGGGGGAGGGGTAGGGTATGGGCCTCCGGTATCCAAACTGACTGAAATATTTCATAAAAAAAAGTTTTACATACATCCATCCTCGAGGCGAGTCAATCTATAATGAGAGTAATGAGGTAGATATAATTTACTTTTTATTTATGCCCCATGAAACAAGTGATATAAGAGTATTAGTAGTTAGAAAAAAAAACTTTAGCGATTTCGTCAGTGCTGATGATGATGATAACAAACTAAGATAATATAACTACTTACTTCAATTTAGCCTCAGGTATTATTATAGGACCGGTTCCTTTGGAGAGCCTTGGAGGAGGCCTATGTCGTATGTCCCTATGTCCAGCTGTGTGCTAATGATTGATTTATCTGATGATTAGAAGCGGTCAACACGGCTTAGTAACTCTAGTTAATGATTACTCAATTTTATTTTGTTAGCAGAATTTTGTGTTGTGATCATATTTGTAACATATAAGATAACTGCCTCAGTGGCGTAGTGGTAGCGTATGCGACAGCTGTACTTGAGGTATCGGGGTAAATTCCCGGATCGGACCAACTGTTTCTGACCAAATTTGTTTCTGAGTTTGGTTGTTTTCTATGTGTATGTAATTCCAAAAAAAAGCACATATGTATTTATATCAGTCGTCTAGTGCCCATACCACAAGTTTTGCTTAGCTTGGGACTAGATGGCGTTGCGTGTAAGATGTTCGAAATATTTATTTGTTTTATTTGTTATTGTTGCATAGCGGAATTTACGACACCTTCTATTTCCCGACGTTTCGTACCGGTTCGAAGTATGGTAAACAAAATACAAGAAAACTATATGGTATTGTATACCAAAACCTCTTTCCCTATGTCCAGTAGTGGGCTGTTAAAAACTGTTGCTTAAATAATTAATAATTAAAAAAAAATATTACTATTTTATTGCAGATTAAAGGCAAGGCTTGGAATAACGTGTACGCGGCGATGAAAATGTGCGACAAAGTGGACGCCTTCAAACTGTTGGGTGTCAATAAGATTATATACGGGCTGGGATTGGTCGTCTCTAGAGAATATCGTGGATCGAAATTAGGCTCTATGATACTAGCTGCAAGGTATATATTTCTTTGTAAATTATATACATGAATAAGACAAACTGAGACAAACTAAGTCTCAAATACCTATGAGTATGACACATTTTAGTAACTTCCTACTAATATTATAATGCAAAGTTTGTGATGATGTATGGATGTTTGTTACTTTTTGTGGAGAGACAGGTATCATTTCCCTCCAAACAAAGGGAGGATCCTCCTATCAAGTGAGGTGATCATGCCTGGCAAGTCCTAACGGTTAATTTAGGATGTTGTATATAAACTAATCTGCGAGAGGAAAACCATATCGCGATTCAGGAATAATACTTACTTTGTATAGTTCGTTACTTCGTAGTTCGATGTATCTTCGGTAGATGGCACCGTAGTGTTTCTTTCGCGCTGTATATGGAAGTCCCACATTTTCACGCAATATATATACTGAACGGATTTAGATCAAACTTTACAGTAGTAACTACAGCTAGCTAAAGCTGTAGCTTAAATATCAGAATAATATCTATTGCTAATCTTTTCCGTAATAACCGATACACACGCATGTGGAGCCTCGGGCAAAAGCTAGTTAGTTATAATTATTATAGCCAAATGGTAATTAAGACGACTAATCGCTATATAAAACCTTTTTATGGTTAGGAGGCAAAACAATCAGTATCACTTGATAGTAATTGACTAGCACCGTCTTTGGGGCATATCATTAAAGAGAGACAAGTAAAAGCTTTGAGGTACTATTTATTCTTACTTACGGCGGCCGTTTTTAATCACCTTTTTTCCAGTTTCAACTTAAGGTAGGTTATAGAAAAAGGGAAAACAAATTGATTGAATTCACCTTTAAGCGAATACTTTTTCCTTCTTTTTTAAATAACTTCACCATTAGCCTAAAGCAGTCCACTACTGGATATGGGCCGCTCCAATTGCACGCTACTTGGTTTATCCTTGGCTTGGCTTCTCGCATCCAGCTCCTGCCAGTAATCTTGCGCTTATCATCACTCCTGTCAATCTGTTGTCGTCTTAACACTAGATACGTTTGCCGAGACGGGATTCGACAACTAAAACTTGACAATTAAAAGATTTACCTTCTTTATCAATGAAAGTAAATGGACTATCTCCAATTTTAACGAGGGATAGTATTTTGAAAACAGCTACTAATCGGTTAAAGGCAGGCCAGCAAAATTATCTTAGTTTTCTGCGAGGCTCCAATATCCTGCTGAAAACGCCTTCATTCGGACTTTAATTACTAGGTGTTTTTAGTTTTACTTGTATTTTTACCCGACTGCGAAAGAAGGAGGGTTTTCTTTTTCATGCGTATGTATGTATGTTTATTTCTTTGGCACGCCCTAGAGCCTAAAGGGCTTGTCGTATATTTATGTGAGTGGTGTCAATAAATTCGTCTTAGCCGTGAGAGTGACACTGGGTACATCAAAACTAAAACAAAAACAAAATAAAAAAATTTATACGTAGTGGGGATTTTGTTTTTTTCATTAATTCAATACTTGTTAATTTTAAACTGTTTATTGTTTGCGTTTCAGAGAGTCCTTTGCCTTATATTATGGTGTAACGGCAACGAGTTCAGTTATCACGAGCCCAGCATCCCAGAAAAGTGCACAACGCGCCGGCTACACAACTGTCCTTACTCTAACACTCAAGGAACTCGCTGAAGCCGGGCTTGACTATCCACTTGATGAGAACAAGTGCATTAAACTCATGGTCAAGAATTTCATATAGAATTCTAAAGCTTTGGTAAAAATTGTATTTATTTATTTAATTACACCAATTTTTGACATCAACAGTACGACACACGAAGTACCTATAGGTATTACTAGAATTAACATAAAATGGAATAAAACTATTTTAAATTTAATTTTAAGTAAGTACTCTTCAATTATAATAAGTATATTTTGAATAAAAACAGTTTCTAGCATTATTTCGAACATTTTTATTCAAGCTTATTGTAGACTAACTTTATTGGTATGTCACTAGCAGCTTACGTGTGTCGGTCATCGCGGTAGAGTATCCTATGTCCTTCCTCAAGAATCTTAGTACCTTCAAACCAAATTTTATAGGACTCGGTGCATTGATTTGGCCGTATAAGCGTAATAGACAGAGTTAATTTCGCATTATAAAAATAGTATAGATTCGCGTTAGGAAAATAGTGACGAAGCAATCAAGCCTAGCCTCCTCAGCAATCAACTTTCAAGAAATTATTTTTTTGGCAATGATGGGACTAGGACTTAATCGACGAGTCTACTACTACATCATGATCAACAGCCTTTGACATTCCAACGCTGGACACAGGGCTCTCCTAAGAAAAGTTTTGGTCTATTATACCAAGCTGCCCAGTTGGGTTGGCATAGAGTTTGTTTCAACTTTTAATTTTTTTGGCAATGATGTTGTCCTGCATAGTTTAGCCGCTTATTGTATACCATAGAGGTGATGAAAAGGTGACAATCCGTATTTTTAATGTCACAACATGGAATATTAGTAAATTGTTTGGTTGCTTGTATCAAAGCTTGAGAAAAATGAATAGATTCTTATTACCGTCTTTTGACTCAGAATTTTCGGGGAGAATTAGAGAGATGCTCAATAAAACCACAAGTTATATTAACTTTAATGTATTATTGTCACCTAACATATCGAAAATTAACACTATACATACAAAATATATATTCAAACATTATTCAATAATATATTTTAAATAATATAACAGTACTAACACAACAATTACTGCAACTAGCTATTAGAGGACAACTTCCAGTCTTGTTTCATATCTTACTTATACTACTTAAATGGCGTTGGCTTTGGTGTGTTTTTGATGATGAATGCTTTGCAATCAGCAGTTGCATGTGATATTTTGATTTAAACATATGTGTTCACGCATCGTTGTTATAATGGTTGCTGCCACCACCACGCACCGCGCGGCCAATGAGGGACGGTTGCATACTTCCCAACCGCCCCGATAGCACATTATATTATAACATTCGATTCATTACTGTCCTCAACTATTTTTCTTTTACCTCAAGTTGAAGATTATAGACAATTGCTATACAAAGAAGATCTTTTATTCATCTCCAAACAATATGATCAATTTGAAAATAAGATCTAATTCGACTAGATCCCACTACTAACATGACCATTTGCCATTTTGACAATTAAAACTAGCAGATGTCACCGTGAAATCATCAAGAACCACCTTTCAAAGTCCACTGCTGCACATAGGCCTCTACTTAGAAAGGTTTTGGCCACCACGCTGGGCATACAGGTTAGTATTTGTCTCAGGTTTTCATTCTCTTTCTTTATGGAATAGGGAAAACGAGTAGACGTATCGCTTGACGGTAAGCGATTAAAGCCGCCCATAGACACCCGCAACTCCAGAAGTGTCATTAGAGCGTTTCCGGCCTATAGGGGATGCTTTTGATTTCTTTTTAAGTTCAATTTATAGTTTGATTCATGCTATAATGTTAGTATAGGGAAAAATGAGGAAGGAAAACTTGAAATTATCTCTTCAAGATGTTATGTAGCATTGAAAACAAGGATACCAATAATATGAAACATTAAAACCAATTACTTTTTTATCATAGTTTCTCTTTTAACACTTAATTGAAGATGAAAACACGCAAAGTCAGTGAAACAACAAATAATTATCTACATAAATAAATGTAATTAAAGCGTGTGTTTGTGATTTCAAATTGACAGCTTTTCACTTAATGCATATGAAAGTATACATATACGATACTTACTTCAAAATTTCATAGTTTAAAACTTTTGTCAGGCTGTCGGTTTGTTCCGGCAGATAACGGATGATATGATTAGTAACTTAGACTGAAGAATTTGGACTACTTTTTTTAGACTAACCTCGCCCCGCTGCGTTACTCACAGTTGTTGGTACAAAGCTACAACAACATCCGTGGGTAACACCGCTTGGCTCAGCTAGTGTCAATATAAATTTAATGGAACAGGAACGATTAAGATTTATAACCATAAATCGAGGAAATCAAATCCCAGTCAATCTTCTAATCATATAATAATTACATATCTTTCACAATAATTATAAAATAGCAATACCTCCATTGTATTATTCCTAAATTCAATTGCCGTTAATGTAAGAAACCTTTTATAGAACAAAACACAGTGTTACTTCCTGAAGATTCCCTTTCAATTGATGGGTTTTTTTGTTTTAAATGGTAAAAAAATGTTTTTTGAAACTTAGACAACACGGAATACATAGAAAGCATCTCACTATTACTCTTTTGGATTCTGCTGATGCATTCTAACGTCGAGAATCATTTTGAAAGACAGACAGGTTTCATTAATAAAAGAAAAAATAAAAAAGTCGTCGCTATGGCAGTGCTGAACGCAAAGTAAACCGTTGTAAGTACTGTGCCTTTTTTAATAAAAATTCTTCACAAAGCAATGCTGTTCCTTTTTCAGAGAACCGCTAGTACTTCATCACTGTATAAAAGGTACGAGTGCAATTTTCATCGGCTCAGGATCTCAAACAGCTGCAGCACGTGTCGGGTTCTCCACAGCTCTAACTACTACATTGAAAGATTGAAATCTAGCTGGAACAGGTCTTAGCTGTCCAAGAGACGAAAGAAGATGTATAAAACTAATGGTTAAAAATATATATAAATTGAAAACATATTAAGTAATTCATAAATTAATCTTCTTCTTTACTTTCAAACGAATAGTTAGTACATAAAAGAATAACAAAATCGTCATGAGGACTTCGGACAGAAGTAAAAATTGAAAACTATAAAGAAACAGTGGTTTTAGCTCATCTGAAATGATTCTCTCTTTTAATCAAATGCGTTACAAAAAAAGTTTAAAAATCATGGAAAGCGTTCAGTGGCGATAACGCATCATCCTCAACACGCCTAAATAAGTTCTCACTGCTAGAAGAGAGAACATAATGCTAATAAAAAGTTTTAAAAAGGTTTTATTAAAGTAATAACTCCATAGGCAAGTTTGTATAAATAGTGTTCTTCTTCTTCTTTTGATGAATGGCAATCAGCCGGATCAGCTATTTCTGCCAATGTCAAGTATTTGAAGTCTTCAATTCTAAGTCTTCGAGTCTTCAAGTCTTCGTCGTGATGGAATTAATGATAAAAAATATAAAAAATGTGGATGACATGAAATGGGGACCGTCTTTCGCAAAAACAAAAAACGATCCTATAAATAGTGTATTCATGTAAGTCATCATCGACATGGCCACGTGACGTGTTAACGCTTTAACCAGCTCCATAAGTGCAAACCTGAGGTCAGGTCTATCATCTGTCTGTAGATTTTTCTTAGCAGAAGTTAGATTCGGAAACCGGGGAATTTCACACTAACGAAAAAAGAGGGAACCAAAATTATGGCAGTAGAAAATACCTTGCAATAAATTTGTACGAAGAAATAAATATATTCTAAAGCCAATGAAATAAATATACACTATTCTTAACTATGCAAATTATAGTAGGAGAGCTGACCGAAAGTAAATTATAGCGTGGTGTTTATATAAATTTTTAGAAGTATTCAAAATATCTAGGGTTATTGAGCTATAAAAACTTGTGTATATTTAAACAAATTTGGTGAATTATCTGAAAATTGATACATTTGTGGCCGTATGTCCCCATCTACATCATGCGATATGACGTAGACATAGGACAATTCCTGTGCCTTGTTGTATCATTGGGAAATAATTTGGGGCTTTATGTTTCTTGCATCATAGGTATTATACCCAGATGCGAAACCATTGTTCCACAACTACTTGTCCGCCTTATTATTGTCAAAAGCTTACAGAAACTTTTAATCTCAGTGATACATATAAACACAACACCATATTTTTTTATTTCAAATTTATTTTTTTCAAACTTATTTTTTTCAATTTCCCAGACACCGTTCAAGTTGCTTTAAAGTTAGGGTTTTAAATACGATACTATTAAAGACTGACTATTTCTACTCGTGATAGTGTATACTCTTTAAAAAGAAAATTCCGCTGTGCTTATAGAAACCTTCTAAAAAGCCTAGCTCTGAGACTAACTGTTCTTGACAGTCCGAAAGAGTGGATACAGTAATCATACTAGATTATATACTAGTCGTGTACTACAGAGAGTAGACGTGGACGCACCGCTACGCATTACTTCTATAACCAAGTAAGTGTTCATTTATAATTGAATACATCTCTAATTCGTCTAAATAGGGAGAGAAGAAGAGTGTATTATATTAACTTGCAATTCAATTATTCGGAAAATAATCTTCTAAGCATTTTGAATATCGTGTCTGTTAGCTTGCAAGATCACATGAATAAAATAATTTAATAAATAGAGAAAATATGTTTGAAATAGTATCTTGTGAAGACTCTAGTCATAGGTCCATTAACAGAGTAGCACCTATGTTTTTTGTCAGATATTCACTAAAATAAATCTGATCTATTTTATGTTTGTGCCGATCTTCATTTACCCTTTCCCAGGGATTGAACCTTATTAGAAGAAGCATGGGCCAAACAAATGGCTTCACGATACTATTAAATAGTGTTAAGAAGTCTATACCTCCTAACTTACTTAAAACTTAACCACTGTCTCTATAGACAGTGGTTAAATTTTATTGTATTTCTATGTACTATGGGCTTTTAATATTTGTATGTATATGTACTTTGCTTTTTTTATTTCTTTTTTACTTAATTTTTATGTTCCACGTACGTTCTATGCGTGTGAACTGCAATGTAACTACATTTGACTTTACATTGCCTCGGTTGCGCAGTGGTAGTGGTGGTTATTTATAATAAGTAGATATTATATATATCGGTTGTCTAGTACCCACAACACAAGCTCTGCTTATCTCGGGACTAGATGGTGCTGTGTGTTAGATGTTTGAAATATATATTTTTTTTATGTATCACCATTTGACATAGATGGTTCTGGGGCAATTTTCGACGACGTTCTACTTTTTAACCCCACATTTTCTCGACTATATTTCAATGGGTTTTCTCACTCTACGAAATAAATGAGAAAATTAAAGTTTCATAAGAAATACAAAGTTAATAAGTTGTGAAGAAGAAGAAGTTAAAAGTGGTTGTAGAAAAGAAACAATGCGCATGTATATGCTTTTTTCTATCTTTAAATAGCGTACCATTTACTCGAACTGGTTTCTGCCGGAGGGGCTGAGTCCTATGACCTCTAGTGATTTAACTGTAAACGAATATTTGTTGTAAATCAAAAAAACTTTAATATCTCGAACTCACTGGTAAAAGTTGCTTCTTTACTGCTCGCCACTTCACCGTTTTCTGTAGAGAATATCTTCGGATACCACTCACCTGGCGATTGATGGGGTGATTAGTCAGACTCGGATCAACTAAAACCATACGCTGTTTTGTATAAGCGCTTAGTAGCCGGGGAACCAGGTTTACCTAAGAAACATACTCCATACAACTATATCAATAGTTGACTTATTTGAGACTCTTACTTTGACCCATCAAAATGTACCTCACACCTTAATCCAAACTCAAACCACAACCCGTACCGAACCCATTTCAGGTATCCTTTTTCGTTTACAGTCATACTTCCCACTAAGATCTCATTACCATTTCTTACTATGTAAAGAAGCTAGAAAATGTAAAAAGACACATCATTAAATATGATTGGAACCAATTAGTTTGAACCAGTTAAGGTTTCTGCTCTTTAGCGTGTTTAGCGCGCAAAGTCGCCATTATATCTGTATAAAACAACAATCTCATATTATATGTCCATCAAATAAGTAATTATAGATAATTTTCCACTCAGAGTGGTATTTTTATTCAAATTTAAATGGTAACAATTTAAAAGTATAGACTTTTCAGTACAACAAAAAAGGAATTTCCCAAATCTATTACCAATTTTCAGAATTAATCGTCATATCCAACCAGATAAATATGTGCGCTTACCTTTCAAGACAATATATGTTTTTGACATATACGAATCTTGTACTCAGGAGCACGAGGTGTAAGATTAGATTAGCGAGCGCGCTGCTTAGATAAAATTTATTGTGCATAAACATCGCCGTCACATATAATGAAAAGGTAAATGCAAGACACCAGCTTAGTAGGAAAAATACAAAGCCTTATTTTGATTTATATTTGCTAAGCATTACATTACATCATCATTAACAACTGCCCCCTAGCCAAGTTAGAGTGGGGTGGTGGAGGGAATGAATCTTTCAGCCCTAAGTAGCTCGGTCAATACAAAATATTTGCCAATAATACAAAAGAATAGAGGCGTGAGTGATTTTTGGAAGAAAATCGACGCGAAGCAATTGCAACTTTGCTAAAGCAAAGCTAAAGAGCGAGCATTTTGAGCCTGCGCTTGGCACTTCACTAGCGTTTAAGTGATGGTACGTACACGCGCAAGACATTACTCAAGTACATTTAAAAGGTGACCTTTGATCGCACGTTCCAAGGTTACCATTCTTTTTATTTCAGTCATAAATTTGACAAATGCTTTTCGTAATATTTGCACTATTTTTAGCAAAAAAAGTAACTAAAACGTATCGTTCACGCCATGTCAAAGGTAAAGTATAAACAATATACGACTATTGAGTTGTGTGTTCGAAATCCTACATTGGAGCAACACTTTGTGTTGTCCATAAATTGTTTTCCTTAGTCTGGGTGATCTTTGTGTCCGTTTAATGCATGTTTGTAAAGTCCTTGTGCTCCTGTGTCCTCTTGAATTGTTGGCACCTCTTATTACAATAAAGTATATATTACATATATTGGGGGAAGGACATAGTCTACACAACATTGTGCTGACGATCTGTCTTTACAATGTTCTTTGATGATGACATAGCAACCATCTAATCAGCTATTTCTGCCAATGTCAAGTTTTTAAAGTCTCCAAATCGTAAGTCTTCGAGTCTTCAAGTCGTTGTCGTGATGAAATTAATGATAAAAAAAAATGTGATGGCATGAAATAGGAACCGTCTTTCGAAAAAACAAAAAACGATCCTTACAATGTTCTTCTTCTTTTGATGAATGGCAATCAGCCCGATCAGCTATTTCTGCCAATGTCAAGTATTTCAAGTCTTCAATTCTAAGTCTTCGAGTCTTCAAGTCTTCGTCGTGATGGAATTAATGATAAAAAATATAAAAAATGTTTATACTTCTTAAAATATTACTTTATCTCTGTGACAGCTCTCAATACTGTCATTTAAGAACTTAGAAGGTACATGCTAGATGTTTTTTTTTATATTTATGATGTATTGCACTTCATTCATGATAAAACTGGCTCGCAAAGAATGTAAATATAGGTGATACAAAATAAAGCGCTGGTTTAAAGTTACTTCGTTTGTTTTGTAGCCATCATATGGGACAGAGTTCAAGCTATATCCCAAGTACTGTAGCGGCTGTTGACGATTACAATGATAATTGGAAGGCCATATATCTATCTGATACCTTTAAATGAGCAATTATTGTTTTCATATAATCTGAATCTCGGAAACGGCTGGTTGGCTTGGTTTACGGGTACGATAAATCGATCTAACAAGGATTCATTTTTAGAACTTAAAGCAAAACAATACCGAGTAAAACTTTGTTATCCAGGTAGGTTCTTCCTATGGAATTCTATAAAGTATTATGTAACACAAGTACATAACGCCGACAGAAATTCGCGTGCGTATATCGTAACAGCGATAAAAAAAAAACTACTTTAAAAGTAAATTGCACTGAAAGTGGCCATTAATCTTCATTACCCTAAATTATTTATACACTTCATTAACATATCTAACGGAAAATTGGGTTATAAACATTTGAAGTTTATTATTTCTCTGTCAGTGCCAACTGACTTTAGGACTATGCAAATACCATATACCGGTCTTATATAACACTACCTGTTTGCCTCGGCTCCGCTCGCGTTTACGTCGGATATCGGGGTATACTTTTTTGGGTTAATATTTTATATTTATATTTAAAAACGAATCACAGGATTGAACATAATAATGGTTGCCGCACTAACTAATATTATTGTGTCGCGGCAAGCAAGGCGAGATTTCCCATTAATAATACTTAAGCTTAAGGAACTCAAAAATAACGTAGCTTTCTATTGGTCAAATAAGTTTCAAAATTAGTTCAGTAGATCCAAAAATTACGTCGTTTATTGCCCGTGGTCCACTCGCTTAGTCCACCTGGATGTACTGCGGAAAATAATTAAAGTGTAAACCTCTTTAGGCGCGTTGAACACGTTTTAGGTAAACAAAAATCATGGAACTCGCGTCATCTTCACCGAACGCTTTCCATGAGCTATATGTATATGTGTATATTGTCATTAGATATACCTCCAAACGTTGTTTGTATACAATAAAATATACAAAGAGTATATCTCTCTACATATATATCCATACATGTACGTAGTTTTCACTTCTATCAGCGGTCCCCAAAGATTACCTCCAATTTTTGCCCGTAGTACATTTGGATGTAGAGACACGAGAAATTTATAAAACCCGCAACCGTGAAAACGTTACCTCTTTATAGTATTAGTATGTGGATTAATTCTATGATAAGGTTGTATCAATTTAGGTCACGAATTAGCATTTAATTCACTAGCAAATAATATAAAACTATTATCTTTTTTATTCTATCGTAGTCTCGAAATATTTAACTTCTTAATGAATAACACCGTTTTCAATGACGTAATTTTTATCTTTAAATCTATACAAATAAATAAAATTGACGTGTCTGTTTGTAATTTCAAATTAACAGCCTTTCACTAAATGTAGATGAAATGCGTATGTAAGGCACATTATAATATAAATTTTCAATTTTTTTATTTGTCTGTTTGTTCCGGCTAAGCTCTAGTACGACTGGACCAATTTTGACAATACCTTCACTGGCAGATAACTGATGATATGAGGTGTAACTTGGGCTACTTTTGCTTCAGATATTTGTCAATGTAAGAGTACAACAATAACTGCGGTAATACCGCGGGGCGCATCTAATCTATATAAATAAAAATAAATCACCGAAATATGTGTACGCGCAGAACTTCTGACCGACTGCACCGAATTGAATTATTCTTTATATATGTTTTGTTAGTGTCAGGACAATGTTTGTGTACAAGACAGTTAAAAGAAAACCGAAAGTATTTTCTGAGTACGCGACTGTACACTAACCGGGGAAACTAAGGCGAGCATAAATACTAAAACAAGTTTTTTGAAAATATTGAGCAATTAAACGTCGTTACGACGTTCGCTGTGTCAGCTAATATTATATAATAATCGGATGAATTGTTATAAAATTAGTTGGAATTTTATATTTTTTCACCAGATACGTTTTTAATATACTTACATATGAAATTGGCAAACTCCGAAACACATATTTGCAGATCAGACAAACATTTGATCGAACCCGGAAATCGAACCGGACATCACAAGCACAGCAGTCGCATAGATATGCCACCACTGCGCCGCCGAGGTAGCCAAATGTTATGACGTCTCTCAACGCTCAACGCGAGTTATTTGGTTGAAGCAAAATAGTACTTGAAATTAAGAGAGCCGTGGGAGAGCCATGCTTCGGCACGAATGTGCTGGCTCGGCCGGAGTGACACCACGGCCTCACTTTAGCTGTGTTTCACCGAGTGAGTGAGGATACCAAAGACACATCTCCCAACTTCTCCGCTCATCCCCCAAAAACCGGCAACGCTCTAGTGACGTCTCTGTTGTTGAAGGTGTCCATGGGCGGCGTTAATCGGTTACCATGAGGCGACACGTCTGCTCGTGGTTAGTGATTGTAGAAAGAGAATCGACGCGAAATACTTGCAACTTGGCTAACGGGGCTGTGATATTGTATGTTACTTTTGTGTAATTTACTTTACTTTTATTTTTGATCGATTTATACCCCCATAAAATTTACTATGCATACTAAATTTCAAGAAAATCGTTGGAGCCAATTTTAAGATTCTGATTATATTTAAATACAAACTAGCTGAACCGTAAAGCTTCGTAGTTCGAATATGGCGATATTCATTTTTGTGAAAATTTTCTAAATCACCGAAAAACTTATTTAGTAAGTCCGTGTTCATTCCCGGCTCCCGCAAGTCCACTGTGTATACGACTAAGCGGACTAAGAAAATAAAACGCTTTCGGTTATCTTTTATTTTTTCTATACAAACCTTTTCGTGACAATAAGAAACATAAAATAAAATATCCAATTTGGTGCAGTCGATCGAAAGTTATGCGCGTACATACATATTTGTGATTCATTTTTATTTATATAAATAGATACAAGCATACTATATTGTGGTTCAGATTTTTCTAACTCAAGATTTCTCTCGGTTTTTCATCCTAATTCCCGCTCTGAAACTTTCAAATAGGAGGTTCGGAATCCCTCGAATTTAAAAATACTGTGTCCCTAAAACTTTCGAGAGTATTATGCACGTATGTATGAGTGATATTTGCTTTTTTTGTTGTAGTCTGATCGTACGGTTAAGTTTATCAAGTAAGTTTTGTTTTCTGCTTTATTAATGTATATTATGTCTGGCCTATTGTGTGTTCTAGCGACGTCTTTTTTTACTGGTATCACCCACATTATCTTTGCAGATTCTCTTTAATTTATGGTTGCGTGAGATGGGATTTTGTGTTTTTTGCAAAGATTCCAAAATATGTATTGTACAATGTTGTTGTGTCGTTTGGTATAATAAGTGCTAGCTAGTTTTTCACTTCCCGAGGCAAAGTGTTGTGCGGTGTCGTTTTTTACTTAACATAGCCGACACTTACCATCTACTGCTCGTTTTAATATGTCCCTTTCATGTTGCCTGGTTACTTCTGCCTGATCCTGTATTGCAAATATTGATGACTCTAATGATGGTAATATTGACTATTTCTAAATCTAACGGAATTCTTGTACCCTGTCTATATTTTCCTTCTCTAATACTGATCCATAAAACTGTCCAAGTAAAAGTTTTGATTTTATTTTATTTATTCTGGTTTTTACCACTGCTTTTTTGACTACTTTGTCTGAATATTTTGTGTTCCGCCCTATTTCTATTAAATTCAATTCAGTATCCTTAAAAACGGAGTATTTCTTTTTATGCCTATCATGTGCTACTATTGCTTGTAGTATGTAGTCTTTATGTGTTTTAAATATGCTTTGTATTTAGTGATTTGTGTTTTGTATAGTGTCTCTAAGTTACTTAAGCCTCTTCCTCCTTCCTCTATTGGTAAGTATAATCTTTCTATATCTGCTTATGGTTGTTGTGCTTTATTCATAGCTAATTTTTTACTAGTTTTGTCATGTCAAATGTGCATAGTAATACTGGAACCGCATTAATATTAATTTTTTTGAGTAAATTTCGTAAGTTAAATTAAAAGAATATTTTCGACGCGTAAAAAACATTGCAACCTCACGACGCAATATTTCTTACGCGTCGAAAATATATAATTTTTTTGCTGTCTAACTTTGCTATGATTAATCTTTCCTGTTTCATTTATACCTAGAAACTTATATTTTTCGTCTACCTGTATTTGCTTAAATTCCTCTCCACTAAGTAATACGTGGCCTTCCCCATGTTGTTTACTTCTTCTCCCGCGAGCCAGATGTAAAGCGTTATATTTGTTAAGTCCAAATTCCATTGCTATGTCTCTTGTGAATATTTCGGTGCTATATATTAAGACTTCAAGGTTGGTTCTATTATTGGCGGAAATTTTAAGGTCGTCCATTTATAGTAAATGATTTAATGTGGTATCTTTTAATCGGTAACCTTTGAAACGCTTTTTGTTAGGCATGTGTGAGATGGGGTTGATGCCTAAACAGAACAAAAGAGGAGATAGTGAGTCAGTCGCCTTGGAAGATTCCTCGGCGAATATATATTGGATTAGTGGTTACCGCCGTATTGGTGCCGCGGGCCGTCATGATCACATCACAAGTTGGCATGACTATCTCTAGAAAGGTTCTGATAATTGGTGGACTTTTTTAGAGGTACAAGCATACTATATTATATATTAAATTACTTATTATTTATACAGTTATAGATACATATACAAGAATTGCTCGTTTAACCTTTAAATGTATTGGAATTGGATTGTAATACTATTTGTACTATGCTTTCAGATCATGGGTTTCAAAAGAGTTTGGGATTCATCTTGCCCTCGCACATGGCAGTCGTGGGTAACTGAGGACATCACCTGGGTAATCCGCGACCTTCCGCCGGAAGATGATGAGAAAGCTGTCAAGATGCTTGTGGAGAATCTCTGTCCAGATGAAGTCCTGTGCACTCTAAGTGGTTCGTAGCACTGATTTACAACTACAATAAATAAAAGATATTATTTTGAATCTATATCTATAAAAATAAATAAAATTGAAGAGTCTGTTTGTAATTTCATATTAAGAGCATTTTACTAAATGCATATGAAAGTTTATGCAATACTTGATAGATCTAATCTCTGGAATCACTGGACAGATTTTGAAGGGCCTTTCATTAGTAGATAGAACAAAAATCATGTGTCATAGGAGAAAAATCGAGGCTTTCTACCCTCTCCCCTTCACCGGTACTTAGTTGGAGAGCTTAAAGTAACAATATAGTGCTGAATATTATTGTTTTATGTCCCTATATCTTTCTATTAAGGTCTCTTGGAGTTTCACATGACCCATTAATTTTCGACACGGTCCCATAGTCTAATAGACTATATTTTAATCCGAAAAATGATTGCTTTTTAGATTTAGTGAATGATCCTGCCAGCGTTGATGGTATATCCGAATTCTGGCGCGGCTGTTTAGCTGAACGAACGTCCCTCGGTTGCTACGAGGAAAAAGATGGGAATAGTAAACTAGTGGGTTTAAATGTCTGCGTGATCTTGGGCCAAGGAGATGACCCTGGATTTGAGGTAAAGTTACACATTTTGATTTCTACACTGATGCAAGATTTCCATTTTTTTTATGAAATTGTAAGCGAACGAGCAGACGTATCGCCTGATGGTAAGCAATTACCGCCGCCCATGGACACCCGCATTACCAGAGGCATCACAAGTGCGTTGCCGGCTTTTGGGGATTAGGGTGGGGGATGGAGGGAGGGTTTGGGGTCTGAGCCTCCGGAATCCTCAATCACCCGGTGTTAGCACAGCGCAAGCGCTGTTCACAACGGCTTTCTATGAGACCGTGGTATCATTCCGGTCGAGCCGACCCATTCAAGCCGAAGCGTGGCTCTTCCACGGTAAATAAAAGGTAAAATTTACATACGTATTCCATTAAAAAAAAAGTATTCATAATTACATCCATCTAGGCGAGTCAATCTATAATGAGTTTTTTTTTATTTATTTATTTATTAACTTAAAGCACATGAAGTACAAAGGCAGACTTAATGCCATTAGGCATTACCTACCAGGCAATCTTCAGGAGTTGCAGAAATGTGATGCGGTAGGTCCAAAATATTGAACTCGACTAATAGTAATTATGCAAATAATAGATGAACATACACAATTATACTACTACTTTTATTTATATTTTATTTATTATAGACGAGCATTAGCGTAGAGACTGTACTGCCAATTCACTCCGAAGAAATTCGCGAACTCTTTTATTAAACGTAAGGCGGTTAGTGGACATCCTGTTTCGGTAGGAAATGCATTCCACAATAGGACTGATTTCACATAGAAGGAACTATTGATAAAATTAGTGGTATGAGAGGTGCATAGAAGAAGCAAGTTGACCGAAGACTTCAGTCGAGGTTTTAGTTTTGTTTTTTGTTTTTATAGAAAAAGAGGCAAACGTATCATCTGATAGTAAGCTGATCAGCACCAGCCATGGACACCCACAGCGCCAGAAGCATCACAAGTGCGTTGCCGGCCTTTGAAGGATAGAGAGGGGATGGGAGAAGGGGTCGGGGTATAGGCCTCACTCACTCGGTGAAACACAACGCAAGCACTATTTCAAACCGGTTTTCTGTGAGGCCGTGATATCACTCCAGTCGAGCCGGCCCATGCCAGCCAAAGCGTGGCTCTCCCACACTTTGGCTGGCACATATCTCCCACATAAGAAGCGGAAGTGTGGTACTAGGTATTCGGACAATAATTGAGAGATCAGAAAAGAAAAAAGTGATGCCAGAGCACGTAGACTGCGGCGCTGCGCTGATTGGTGGGAGGACTGCCGTATCCAACCTACTTAGCGTCAGCTTGCTCCCTACGATGAAAACTTGACATTTGGTTGGATTTACCGACAACCCAAACCTCGCCGACCAGCTTCTTATGAAGTCTAAGTCATTGTTGACTTTGTCAATTGCGTGTGAGATGTCCTTGACCCTTGACTGCGTGTACACTTGTAGATTATGAGCTTATAGGTGACACGAATACTAAAGATGTTCGGTTACGAGATTAATGAAAATTGAGAATAATAAGGGAGATAATATACCGCCTTGAGGGACGCCAGTGCCAAGATCACAGCGACTCGACGACAGATCATCAATGCAAACATACTGTTGTCGTCCCTGAAGATAGGATGAGAACCCTTCCAAGGCTTCTCAGGAGATCATAAGATGGGAAAGGATGGCCAGTAGGACTTCATGGCAAACAGTGTTAAAGGCATTCGAGAAATCAATCAAAGCCAGCACTGTGACTTTAGTGTCCTCTATGCCTTGCCGTATATCGCCAGTCACTTTGAGCAGAGCGGTGGTTGTCCTGTCTGGTCTGAACCTAGACTGTAAAGGACTGAGAAGATTCTGCCGATACACAAATTGTAAAAGCTGCCTATGAACGCAGGTCTCTAGCACTTTAGAAAGGAAGGGAAGAATAGGAATTGGTCGGAGTGTTCAGGGAGGGTAGGATTACTTATTTTGGGTAAAGGTATGATGAAGGCCTTACGCCAGAGTGAGGGAAAATATATGATATGTGCTATTGCTGGAAGAATGTGGTCCAAGATAGCAACAATCATGCGACGACTAATGCCGTCACTTCCAACAGCATTGGGACGAATAATCAAGATAACCTTTCTGATATTCCAGAAGACACCGGAGAAAAGTCGAAGGATACAATGTCCGGGTGTGTGAGACTAGCTATATTATATACATTAGGTAGACAATAACTTTTTATTTATGCTCTATTAAACAAGTGATTTAAGAGTGTTAGTAGTTAGAAAAAAATTCTTTAGCGATTTCGTCAGTGTTAGCATGTACGCCACTCACTTGACTTTACTTTGACCTACATAGCATGTCCATACTAATGACAATACTTAGTTTAATTTAGCCTCAGGTATTATCATAGGACCTGTTGCTATGAAGTATCTTGAAGGAGGCCTATGTCCTATGTCCCTATCTCCAGCTGTGGGCTAAAGATTGATTTCTCTGATGATTAGAAGCGGACAACACAGCTTAGTAACTCTAATTAAGAATTACTCAATTTAATTTTGTTAACAGATTTTTTTGTTGTGATCATACTTGTTGCATATTGTACATAACAGCCTCGGGAGCTTAGTGGTAGCGTATGGGGCTGCAGTACGTGAGGTCTCGGGTTCGATTCCCAGGTTGGACCAAATGTATGATCTGCAAATATTTGTATCGGAGTTTGGATGTTTTCTATGTATAATATGTAGCTAAAAAGTATATATGCAGTTATATCTATATCAGTTTTCTAGTATCCATTACACAAGCTCTTCTTAGCTTGGAACTAGATAGCGTTGTGTGTAAGATGTCCGAAACCTTTATTTATTTTATTTATTATTGTTGCATAGTGGAACTTATGACACCTTCTATTTCACGACGTTTCGTGCCGGTTCGAGGTATCGTAAACAAAACCTCTTTTCTAAGGGATACCTATGTCCAGCTGTGGGCTGTTAAAGGCCTGTTGCTTACGATGTGAAAAAATATAAGTGATAATTTTATAATTTCATTACTTTTATTTATTGCAGATTAAAGGCAAGTCTTGGAACAACGTGTACGCGGCGATGAAATTGTGCGACAAAGTGGACGCCTTCAAACTGTTGGGTGTTAATAAGATTATATACGGGCTGGGATTGGTCGTCTCTAGAGAATATCGTGGATCTAAATTGGGCTCTATGATACTAGCTGCAAGGTACACTTTTCTTTGTTAATTATTTACATTAATAAAAATATATAGATGTCTCAAATAACTACGAGTATAGACACGTTTTAGTAACTTCCTACTGATATTATAATGCGAAGTTTGTGAGGATGTATGGATGTTTGTTGCTTTTTCTAGATGGACAGGTATCATGTCCCTCAAAACCATAGGGAGGATTTTCCTACCGGGCGAGGTGTTGGGCCTGGTTTGGTCCATCTTCCAAAAAAGCCTCTTGCAAGAAGCAAGAGGCTTACCAAGCCTGGGCTGACGCAGTGGCGCTACTGGATCAAAATACGAGTGCTCTAAAAAAGGAGTACAACTTTGCCTCCAGATCCTTCAAAAGAGACATTGCAAGGGCGAAGTCGGAGCACATTGCTAGAATTGGCCTTGATATACATAAATCGAGTGGTCCTGATGGAAACTTCCCTAAAGTGTTGGAGATGTGCTCTCCAGAATTGGCACCGGTCTTAACGCGTCTTTTTCGGCTCTCCTACTCTTCTAGCGTAGTTCCGACATCATGGAAGGCAGCATATTTGTGACTCATCCTCTCTTTTAACTTTGTAATTTTGCATGGATACAATAAAGATATATAAATAAATAAATTAGCGGCATTCGTTCTTATGCGGCCGCGCCAATATTTCTCGGGAAAACGTCAATGAGAGTCGAAACAAATTTGTCTGAAGTTTCCTCCTCTATGAAAAAGATTTCAGACTGGGGTAGACTTAATTTGGTCCAAATTAACCCTACAAAGACACAAGTTTGCGCGTTTACCGCTACAAAACTGCCGTGGATCATATGTCCTCGTTTTGAAGACACTCCCCTATCTGCCTCAGCCAATATTGGAATACTTGGTGTCGACATATCGAGCGAAGTCCAGTTTCGTGACCATTTAGAGGTTTGGCCAAAATTGGCCTCGAAGAAGCTCGGTATGCTCAACAGATCGATACAGTATTTCACTCCGGCCCACCGCCTTTTGCTTTATAAGCACAGGTCCAGCCTGACATGGAATACTGTCTCCATCTTTGGGCGGAGACGCCCCAATACCAGCTCCTCCCTTTAGATAGCATTCAACGGAAAGCGTCTCAAATCGTCGATTCCCAAGAACTTTCCATTCGCATAGACTCTTTGGCGCTGCCTAGAGATGTGGCTTCACTGTGCGTCTTCTACCGCATTTACCATGGAGAGTGCTGCGAGGAATTGTTCGGGCTGATTCCTGCCGACTCTTTCCGCCATCGTCCTTCGCGGCAGAATTTTCATCCCCATTATCTAGATGGTTGGCAATCCTCAACTGTACGCTTTTTAAGGAACTTTTTGCCTCGCACAACAAAACTGTGGAATGAACTGTCGCCTACGGTATAACCTTCAAGAAAAGAGCGCGCTCCTTCTTAAAAGGCTGACAACGCACTTGTGTCGCCTCTGGCATTGCGTGTGTCCATGGGTGGCGGTAATCGCTTACCATCAGGTGATACGTCTGCTCGTTTTCCACGTATATCATAAAAAAAACTAATCAGCGAGAGGAATACCATATGCGATTCATGGTTAATAGTTACTTTGTGTAGTTCAATACTTCGTAGTTCGATGTATCTTCGGTAGATGGCGCCGTAGTGTTTCTTTTACGCTGCATGTGGAAGTCGCTTCATTTTCACGCAAGATATACTTAACGAATTTTGATCAAACTGGCTTAAATATCAGAATAACACATCTTTACCGCGATAACCGATACACACGCGTGTAGAGCCTCGTGCAAAATCTAGTTAGCTATAACTATTATAGCCAAATTATAATTAAGACGATTAATCGCTATATAAGCGTTTTCATGGTATTTGGCTGGTACGTCTTTGGGGCATGTCATCATATAGACATAAGTAAAAGCCCTTTGAGGTGCTATTTACTCTACACGGTTATGTACGGTGCCGTTTTCAATAACCTTTTTCCAGTTTCAATTAAATACAGGTTATAGATAGATAGATAAAGCGTATTAATTCACCGTTAAAAGAGTACTTTTTCCTTCTTTTTTAACAACTTCATCATCAGCCTATCCTAGTCCACTACTGGACATGGGCCTTTCAAATTGCACGCCACTTGGTTCGATTCTCGGCTTCTCGCATCCAGCTCCTTCTAGTCATCTTGCGCTGATCATCACTCCAGCTGACCTGTGGACGTCCTAACACTAGATACGTTTGCCGAGATGGAATTTGACAGCTAAAACTTGACAATGAAAAGAAAAAGATTTACCTTCTTTATCAATGAGAGTATTAAATCAATCATATTGAAAAAAAATTATAGACTATCTCCAGTTTTAACTAGAGACAGGATATTGAAATCAGCCACTAACCGGTTAAAGGCAGGCCGGCAAAATTATCTTAGTTTTCTGCGAGGCTCCAGTATCCCGCTAAAAACGCCTTCATACTGACTTGAACTACTAGGCGTTTCTAGTTTTACTTGTATTATTATCGACTGCCTTGTATGTTTCTTTGGCACGCCCTAGAGCCTAAACGGCTTGTCGTATGTTCATGAGAGTGGTTTCAATAGATTTGTCTAAGCCGTGAGAGTGACACTACATAAAAACTTAATAGTCGCAGTCGGGCTTTTGTTTTTTTTTAATAATTCATTACATGATATTTTTAAACTGTTTATTTTCTCCGTTTCAGAGAGCCCTTTGCCCTATATTACGGTGTAACAGCAGCGAGTACAGTTTTCACGGGCCCAGCATCTCAGAAAAGTGCACAACGCGCCGGCTACACAACTGCCCTTACTGTAACACTTAAAGAACTCGCTGAAGCCGGGCTTGACTATCCACTTGATGAAAACAGGTGCATTAAACTCATGGTCAAGAATTTCACATAGAATTTAAAAGCTTTACTAAAAATTATATTTATTTACTAATATATGATTTTCAATATCAACAGTACAACGCACGAAATACCTGTAGGTATTGCTAGTATTTACATATAATAGCACAAAACTATTTGTAATTTAATTTTAAGTAAGTACTCTTCAGTTATAATAAATATATTTTTAATAAAAACTACTAGAAACTGTTCTAGCATTATTTCGAACATTTTTATTCAACCTTATTGTAGACTAGCTTTATTAGGGCCGCGACCGAAGAGGCGGTGAGCCGTGGCGGTGTGGTTTTAGCGGTGTCTCTGGACATCGCCGATGCTTTTAATAGTCTGCCTTTCAGCTGCATCAGGGAAGCACTCCCTACCACGAGGTGCCAAAGCACTTGAGGCGGCTGGTGGCAAACTATTTAGAGGAGCGAACCGTCGTGTACGAGGACCGAGAGGGCGCCTTGAGACGGCGACTCATGTCGCGCGGCGATCTGCAGGGGTCTGTCCTAAGACCAGTCCTGTGGAACGTGGGGTACAACTGGATCCTTCGAGAGCGTCTCCCCTCTGGGCTGGGCGTAATTTGTTACGCCGGTGACACGTTGGTCACAGCCCGGGGGGCGAACTTCCAGGAGGCGACGTGCCTGGCCACCAGGGGTGTCTCTCTCTGGTGGTCGGGCGCATCGAGGCGCTGGGATTGTGGATGGCCCTGGACAAGACGGAGGCCCTGCTGTTCCATGGGCATGGGGCCCATCCTTTGTGGTTGGCCAGATCCTCGACGGTAGATGGCTCTTCGACGAGCACTTCCGACAGCTTGCTCCCAAGCTGGTTGATACTGCCTCCGCCCTTGGGCGACTTTTGCCCAATCTGGGTTTAGCCAGTGTAGCAACAAGAAGCCTCTTCACGGGGGTTGTCCGGTCGATGGCGCTGTACGGCGCACCGGTGTGGGTATCGACTCTGACCGCCCAGAATAAGGCGCCCCTCTGGCAGCCTCATTGGGTATTGGCGGTCAGAGCCATACGCGGATGCCGCATGGTATCGACTGAGGCGACGTACGCCTTGGCCGGAACACCCCCATGGGATTTGGAGGCGGAAGTGCTCGCCGAAGTTTATCAACGAGTGGCTGAATTCCGGGCGCAGAGCGGTTGTCGCCCTCCGCCCGAAGAGGTACGCGAGTGGCGTGAAGCCGCCCGTCGAGCCACGATGGTTCGGTGGTCGTCGCGGCTGGAGGCTCCACGTGCTGGCGGTCATCCTCGAGAGGGCAGGGCGGCAGCACGGAACCCTTTCCTTCCGTTGGTCCGTGTCCGTTTCCGACACACCGGTTGGTGAAGGCCCGAGGGGGTAAAAAGGACTAGCTTTACTAGTATGCCACTAGCAGCTTACGTGTGTCGGTCATCGCGGTAGAGTAGCCTATGTCCTTCCTAAGGAATCAAAAAATATTCATACCAAATTTCATTGCAATCGGTGCATCGGATTGGCCATAAAGGCGTAAGATACAAAATTAATTTCATACATAAATAGTATGGATTCGCGTTAAGAAATTAGTGACGATGCAATCAAACCCCGCCTCCCGACCAATCAACTTTCAAAAATGATTGTTTGGTACATTTCGAAGTTTGAACCTGATAAATTAGGGACTAAGACGAGTCACTACCTACTACTATGATCATTGTACATACATACATATTGCCTTTGACATCCCACTGACGGACATAGGGCTCTCCTAAGAAAAGTTTTGACCTATTATACTAAGCATAGACAAGAATAGTTTAGCTGCCTCTTACATCGGCTGGCAGGAGCTGGATGCGAGAAGCCATAGATCGAACTAAGTGGCTTGAAATTGGAGAGGCCTATGTCCAGCAGTGGACTGCGATGCTGATGATGATGATGATTACATCCCATTAGGGTGATGAACTGGTGCCTCTTGGTTTTCTTAATACGTCTCAACACAGAGTTAGTGAATTGCTTAGTCGCTTGATTCAAATATTTGTTTCCAAAATGAATAGTTTTTTGCATGGCCGGTTTGATTTAGAAAATTTCGGAGATTACTATTAGAGAGATACTCATTAAAACCACAAATTATATTATCAATAATGTATTATTGTCACATATCATATCGAAAATTAACACTATACATACAAAATATATTCATACATTATACAATAATATATTTGAATAATATAACAGTACTAACACAACAATTACTGCAACTAGCTATTAGAGGACAACTTCCAGTCTTGTTTCATATCTTACTTACACTACTTAAATGGCTTGACTTTCGACCGATATTTTATATAATTTTAAAACGTGTTTTTGATGAAAAATGCTTTGCAATCAATTGATTTAAACATATGATCAATTTGAGAATAAGATCTAATTCTACTAGATCCCACTACTAACATGATCATCTACCAATTTGATAACTGAAACTAGCAGATTTCAACGTGACATCATCATCAACAACCTTTTAAAAGTCCACCATTGGACATATAGGCCTTTACTTAGAAAGGTTTTGACTATTTATTTGTCTCAGGTTTGTATTATCTTTCTTTATGGAATAGGGGGTAAACGAGCAGACGTATCGCCTGATGGTAAGCGATTACCGCCGCCCATAGACACCCGCAACACCAGAGGCGTTACAAGTGCGTTGCCGGCCTTTGGGGGATGACGAGGAGGAGGAAGTGGGGAGGGGTTGGGGCATGGGCCTCCGGTATTCTCACTCACTCAAAACACAGCGCAAGCGCTGTTTCACACCGGTTGTTTGTGAGGCCGTGGTACCACTTCAATCGAGCTGGCCCATTCGTATCGAAGGGTGAGTCTCCCACGGTAACTTTCACGTTCTTTTTTTCAGTGATGTTGTCCTACGAAGTTCGTTCCCTTAGCTGGCTCTAACGATACCCACGGATTGAATAGGAACGGTGACCTTCCGTCACCACATGGAGTGATTTAAAATGTGATAAGGCGCTCGAGTCTAGTTGCACTCGACGATTAGAAAGAACCATCGAGGGTGAGCCACGACATTTCATCGTAAGCGTCCCCTTAATTCGGAGGTAATGTTAAGGATAATATAATAGTTAAACGTGGGAGAGCCACGCTTCGGCATGAATGAGCCGGCTCGACCGGAGTGATACCACGGCCTCACAGAAAACCGGTGTGAAACAGTACTTACGCTGTGTTTCATCGAGTGAGTGAGGATACCGGAGGCCCACCCTCACCATCTCTCTTCCCCCCGGGCCGCCATAGTGTGGGTCACCACGCTGCATTGTTCTTTTTCGCATTGAGGATGGTGACCACCACTCTTGGATTCTGCTCATGCTTTCCATCAGGCAGGGCAGAGTCATTTGGCAGCTTAAATATAAAAAAAAAAAAAAAAGTCGTTGAACTTCCAACCGTAAGATTAAGCAGCCACAACCCGCACTCGGGCAGGAGACGTACGGCCTAGACTCTCTCCTGAGAGGAGAGCCGAGGCCAGCAGGAGGACGAAGCGAGCCGGGCGGAGAGTCTAAGGTCTGAAGTGTGGCAGGCAGTGGTCGCGGGGGTCGGGCGCGGGCTCGTCGGTGAGCAGCGCGCTGAGCAGCACGGGCGCGCACACGGGCACGCGCCGCGCCGCCAGCCACGCGCCGTCGCGCTCCGACAGCGGGTGGCGCCGCACGTCCGCGAAGCACACCGTGATGTCCTCTCGCGTGTACGGCGGCCTGAAACGTTCATGTGTTATTTACATTACTTTTTACCTCATTTACTGATTCGGTTACTAGTTAAAGACGAGTTGTAATTCTTTAAGTGAAAACTTCTTCAGGCGCGTTGAGTACTTTTATAGTGAACAAAAATAATGGAACTCGCGTCAACGTCACCGAACATTTTCCATGAGCTATATACAGGATGTAAAAAGATTACTACCGAAGTACGCGCGTGCTCGTAGGTATTTATTGTTTAATCATGTGGCGCGGCCAATTACCTCGATTGGGTCTTGTTATGTTGAATTATATACATGTTACCGGATAAACATACAAAGGCTTTAGATAGGTTAATACATTTATTGTGTTTATTTTTCACTATACCTATTCAATATCATGGTCTAATTGCAACCCCCAATTTTTCGATAGTAGTTTTTTTACACCTTGTATATATACGTACATAGATCGCGCAATCGCAGTTCCGTGCTTTATGTAACTAGTGTTATACTAACACTAACTAACTAACACTAGTGTTGGGGCGACCGCGCAATCGGTTAATTTTTGTAATTTTCTTTCCTTCCCCAATTTCATATAAATAAATAAATACCTTCAAACATTTTAACACACACCATCATCTAGTCCCAAACTAAGCAGAGCTTATACTATGGGTACTAGAAAACTGATATTAATACTTATATACCTTTTTTTGTAAATACATACATATTAAACATAGAAAACATCCAAACTCCGAAACAAACATTCGCAGATCATACAAACATTTGGTCAACTCAGGAATAAAACCCGAGACCTCTCGCACAACAGTCGCATTCGCTACCACTACGCCACAGAGGCAGTTAAAAAATTATAAAATATGAGGTAAAGAAAAAGGTAAATATAGAACGTATAAGTGTGGGTCGGGGTACTGACTCGCAGTCGGGCGCCAGGCCGCCGCCCGCGCGCACGAGCCGCTGCAGCAGGCGGCGGCGCGGCTCGGCCACGTGCAGCAGCGCCACGACGCGCGCGAACGGGCCGCCCGCGCCGCTCGCTCTCGCCGAGCGCCAGCGGAACGCCGCCCGGGACAGGCTCCGCTCCGCGCCGCTCAGCGCCGGCAGGCGAGTCGCCGACGGGTTACCCCACTCGAATTCCTCTTCCTACCGACAAAGTGTATCTCTGTCGTAGCTTTAACACACGAATCGACACCACCCCTATACATGCCGTGGTTGTCGTAAGAGACAACTAAAGCCTGGGAGGGGTCCGGATGGCGTAAGAAAGCGGTTCCTGGATCCCTCCCTTCTCAGGCGCAGAGTGGCACACCGTGGTGGTTTAGTGGGTAGTCTGGCTGGTGTCAGTCATGAGTCCCACACGAAGCGAAGCCCCTGTACCCGCAGGGGGGGAGCGAAGTGGGTAAAGGCATTCCACCACGTCAAAAAAAAAAAAAAAAAAAGAGACAACTAAAGGAGCAAACTGCGTGTAACGTATCACGATATCTCTGCAAAGACATGGAAAACTTGAAACATACACTATAACGACGAGTCTGATGAGAGTGATACAAGCCAAAGTCTCCTTTCTGAGTGAATAACCGAGTTCAACAGTAGTCTGTTCGAGACTAATACTGATCATCGTTTAAATTAAACAAAAAACAAATTAATTTAACCATACAATTTAATTTTTTTTATAGTAATACATATAAGAAAGAAAATAAATTAACGCACAGTCGTTGTTATATTGTGCAAATACATATATTCGTGATTCTCGAATGTAGCAACATTAAGAAATTTCTAAAATAATCTAATTAGTGGTGTGAGGTATACAATGCGGTAAGTACTGCGAAACTCTAATCAAATAGAATAGCATAACCTCAATACCTTCAATTCTTAAAAACGCTCAATCGTTCGAATGTCTTTAAGGATTTCTCCTAATGGTCTTTTCAGTCGTCAGAAGGTTAAATAATTCAAAAATCAAGTCACTTTTACACATAACACTGTCTATTGTGTAAACATGTTCTTGCGCCTGATCTCTCTCTGGTCGTGTCCCTTAGCTATCACATCTATCTGTGGGAGTGAGGAAACAGACCTGTACTGTGCACTACAATATCTCTGCCATAGTTAGTTGATCTCCGTAGAGACTAGGAGCTGTGGCCCAAATCGGATATAAGGACATCTCTATGTAGACATACCGGTAAGAAAGCTCCGTTCTCGTGGCTGCTGACGATGTAGAGCGGGTGTAAGACCCAGCGGCCGGCTGCTATAGATCCCAGCATCTTCTCGCTGCGGCCCGGAGCTGAGCACAGCAGGTGCGTGGCCGACGGGTCCAGCTCCGCACCCTCGCACACCACTCCACCCAAATCTATGATCTTTGCTATTATATCTTCACGATTCTGCAACACAACAGCTCGACTTAGAACTGCTTGTTAGCAATGTAAAATTTATGTGCTAGCAAAATTATTTTTTGAGTAGGAATTGGTCTTTAATTTTTTATGTCTGGCAACGCTCTCTCTTTTTTGTGAACTTTAAATAATGGCGCCGAGTGTATTCATTGCTCCTATATTTAATTAGTTTTGCTGTTTAAACCTGCATTTTTTAAAGTGTAACTTTTATTACATCGTCTTAAACTTTTTGGTCTGTGTATCGCATGTCGCGGGACGCGTGACGCGTGACGCGTGACGGTCGGCCAGTCGGACGGTGTGGCAGTGCTCCACGCTAATTTGTTTGTTTTTGTCAGTGTGTTGTTTTTGTTATTTATTTGCTTTATTACATGTATTTATTTGCATGTGAAAAAAAGTTTCACTTTTACCGTGGTTTCATAAAACCACACAATCCTTTTTTTTATTTAATCTCTATAATCACAACAAGACCAACCTTATTACATTATTGTGTATGCTATCACTATTTTTTTATCTGTTGTAAAAAGTTTTTTTATCCATCTATACTGGAGTATATGACAATTCCAAGGTACCCTATTTAAAAAAAAATGTACAACAATTTTATCTAAGTATTTTTCACATTCAACACAATAGAACATTACCTGGCTTGCCTATCGTCTTGCAAGTAACATTAGTGTCGCATTCATAGATCTAAAATCAATAAGCAAGCATTTCTGTTACACACTACCCTCCTCACTTTGACAGATTACAGTTAATACATTTTATTTTATAAACATTCATTTTAATGATCTTCTACATCCTTTAGTACTCAACTGCTAGACAGACATGTCTCTCTTCTTAGAAAGAAGGTAAACCACTAAACCATTTTAGCCAGATGGATTAGCATAGGATTTCTGTCAAGTTTTAAACAGATTGAAAAGAAGGAGCAGGTTCTCAATTCGACTGTATTTGTTTATTTTTGTTACCTCAGAACTTCCTCTAGAAATAATAATAAATAATAAATA
Source organism: Hyphantria cunea (assembly GCA_003709505.1). NCBI lineage: Eukaryota > Metazoa > Arthropoda > Insecta > Lepidoptera > Erebidae > Hyphantria > Hyphantria cunea. Next base: position 313,744 of record PKRV01000925.1, read on the forward strand.
AATATTTCCGACATCTAACACACAACGCCATCTAGTCCCAAACTAAGCAGAACTTGTATTATGGGTACTAGACAACGGATATAATACTTATATACGTTTTTTTTTGTAAATACATACATATCATACATAGAAAACACCCAAACTCCGAAACAAATATTTGCAGATCACACAAACATTTGATCCGACCCGGGAATCGAACCCGAGACCTCAGGAACAGCAGTCGCGTACGCTACCGCTGGGCCACCGAGGCAGTCCGTCAGAAAGTTCTGAGTTAACAGACAAAACCATAATTAATGATATAAAGGACGGATTTTGATGATTCCATTTTTATTTGAAAACCAGTGTGGTCCCGTTTCAATTTGGTCCTTATTTTTCTGGTACTGTTGTCCTGTCCAAGCTTGCTGCATTACACAACTCTTACCACACCTACGGGTGAATACAAATGCAACTTACATCAACATTAGAAGAGAGCATGAATCGCTTGGTGGTATCGGGCGGTTGTTCAACTTCCACGTTCTGAGCCGGTCTAGTGTCGTCCCATCCCACCGTGTTAGGTTGAGATTCTGGAGCTGGCTCGGAGTCCGGAACTGATAATAGTTATAGAATCATCAACAATGCATTTATAAGTATCACTTCAATAATCTTTCATTATAATTAATATAGTAAAAAAAATTATTAAGCTGACAAATGTGAAGTAGTGAAATTAATTTGTGCAAATATATGAGTATAAAATCACAGCGTGATAGAGTCATAGTCACTTTTCGCATGGCAATGCGTCGCCACGCCGTACAGCATACGTATGGTATCCCATAGAATCAGAGTAAATCATTGTAGACTTTTTAATACTAATTCACAGAAATGTTTATATACCTAATTTAGAGTGGTGGAAAGCTGACTTACCTGGTGGAGTTACATGGCTTACGGAGTCCCGGGTGCGACGCGTTCTCTGCGAACTGAGTCGACCCGTCAACGCAGCGTTGAGGCGCTGCAGCTGAGCGTCTACAGCTGCTGGGAGGGCTGGAGAAGCATTCGATATGGGCTTCGGTGTTTCAGGCTCAGCTGTGCTAAAGCTGCCTGGACTCTGAGGAATTATTACAATTATCATCATTAGCCTACCTCAATCCACTGTTTCTGTTTCAGCTCCTACCAGCCATCTTGCGTAGGTCACAATTAACGTAGAATATTGAAATTTGGAACCTAATGTACATAGTTATTGCATTTATGTGATAAAATCTCGTTTTTATGAAATTAAAAGGAAACTCATTGTGTTCTAATGAATGTTGCTGACAGTATATATGCAGTTTCTTGTCGAGAAAATCAATGTGTATAAACAACATGCAACAAATTTAGATCCAATCATATTAGATATACATGCCGAATATTACATTGTTACATTACCTGGTGTTCTGAAAGCTTCGCCATCTTCGCTGGTGGTGTTCCTGCTTGCTCCTGCACACAATTAATAATTTAGTTCATATTTCTTCAACAACCCACAATATCCCACTGCTGGACTCGGGACCCTGTCAGGAGAGGGTCTAGACCATATGTCCCTTGCTTGAGTGCGAATTGGGTTGACAAGACATTATTATGACTACGTAATCTTGCCGTTGGATGTTTTCAAGCCGTCCAAAGGCTCCAACTAAGCTTCACGACTGTTATTCTATGATAACCAACCTGTAGTTGTAGTTTTCTGGGTGCCACGGGATGCTCGGAGGGGGGTGTAGGAGCGTCTCCATTGAACTGGGCCAGGAATCTATTGCGGATCTCTGACAATGGCTGTATTAGACAGAGAAAGGAACTCATCAGAGAATCTCAGTACAGGCATATCGAAGATTTACTTTTCAATCAGAGTATGGACTAACTGCAACTCGTCCCCGATATTCGAACTATCTCAGAGCTTCATATTAGAGATTGCAGTATCTCTTATCCTAAGGACTATATCCTCACATTGCCAGCTTAGAAAGGTTTTGGCCTAGTAGACCACAGTGGCCAGGAGGGGTTGCTATAGGGTTTGTTTTAAATTTTCCTTCTCTTTGTATATGTTATGTTCTCTTGCATAGTTGACTCCCTTACTTTTCTATTCAACTATAACTAAGGAAACCGGCATGCCTATCGCAAAACTGTCATATCTAATTTTTTTATTGATTTTTTTTTCTTAGGCATGCATATACCTTTAGATTACTTATTAAATAACCTTTGTTTTGCTACTAATTTCGATGAGTTATTAGCTCGGTGTGTAAAATAAACCTGTGTAAACGTAACCTGTGTAAAATGAACTCGTACTTCTGAAAACGATTTTCGAACCTAAGTAGAAGGAGGAAGAGGCAGTTGACAAATAAAATAAAAAAGTATTAAACACTGCAAAACTAGTAATGACTTAATACGACAAGCCGTTTAGCCTCTAGGGCGTGCCAAAGAAATATAGGTACATACACTCGAAAAATAATAATAATATAATAAACGGGTAAGAACGTCAACTCTTATTTACTGTAAAATATTTGGTCAAATTTAATGAAACAGATGTTATAAAAAGATATACCTATACAATAGTTTGTACTTACTACACAGCCTTTCGACTTTTTCAGACGTAGCCGCTTGTAAACAAATATTATCTATTTAAATAGTTAAACAATTTAAATAATTTGACGGAAGTATTTGCATAACTGGGGAGAGCTTTATGCTAGTTTGTTTCATAACAACTCGTTTTTTCCTGCGAAAGCGTTCAGTGTTGCAGTCGGTGCAGTAGTAAACATACTGCGTACTAATCGCAACAATGAATGCGGTTTAGTGTCATCGTGGGGAGTAATAGTTATAATATTTTTGAATATCTGATACACAACGCCCTCTAGTTTCTAACTAATCAGACTTTTTACTATGAAAACTTAATCGACTCACAATAAACTTACATACTATTTTAGGTAATTATTTGCATTTTATAAATAGAAAGAACCCAAATCAAACCCGAGACCTCGAACACAGTAGTAGCACACGTTACCATTGTATGATCGAGTCCACGAACAAGTTATACTAGACCCTCCGACCATGTAATGTGAAGTCATTTTATCTCGGGACAGCCACGCTTCGGCACGAATGGGCCGGCTCGACCAGAGTGATAACACGGCCTCACAGAAAACCGGTGCGAAATAGTGATTGCACTGTGTTTCACCGAGTGAATGAGGATACCAGGGGCTCATACCCCCCCCAAGGTGTTGCGGGTGTCCACGGCGGTCCGCTCGTTGGCAGCCCATAGCATGCACAGAAGACATACCGTGTGTGTGTGCGGGGGCGGGTCCCGCTGCTTGGCGGGCAGCTGGTGCACGAGGCTCCACAGGCGCTTCCTGGCGTCGGGCGACAAGCGGCCCGAGCCCGGCCTCAGCGCACACCCGAACCCACTGTCCGGGGTCGCCACCTGCTTCTCGACTGACCACAAGCACGATATGAACATGTATATTTATAATGCAGAACATACTTTTAGCTCGACAACTTTCTAGCCTTTATTTTTCGCAACATTTTTTGGAGATTGGCTATATTAGTAGAATTGGTTTTACTTGAGTATAATTTTTTCTACGAAATGACTGACCTAGGGCCTAGACCGACGGAATTGCATCCCACTTAGTTCGATAGCAATTGGTTACAACCTTTTTTACAAAACCATGGAATTATGAATGTATGCTTTACATAAATTTCAATTGACATCTTTCAATGAAATCGCATATGTAAATATCTTTTTCACTTATCTGTGAAGGTAGTTTTGAAAAGAAAATCATTTTAACTTTAAAAAAAAAACATATCATTTAACTACACTCAACTTGACTATACTAAGTCTTACTAGTAACATCTAAGATATAAACATTTTATGAGCTTTTATAGTAACACTGATAAATCCGTAAAACCCATCTATCGAAAGATTTATACACCCCTACACTCTCCCTATTCTTGAATCTGTCAGAACTGTCATACGGTGCTTCTTATATTCATGGCTGTGACTAAAACTAGAGGTCTGAATTTTCTTATAAGGAGATATAAGAGACATACAACAAGGACTTACAAGGATCATTAGGTGTTCGAATTGGATCAGAAGGCATTTCTCCTCTCCGTACAGCTTGCAGACGTCGTCTCGTGGTGGGGCTGAGTCCTGCCAAGTTGGGTGTCGACAGGGCATCTTCTAAAGTTGGTGTTCTTATCGCACATTCAGCACCTGGACAAAAAGTAATAAATAACATAAATATGACCAAAACTGACCTTAGTCCTTTACTGGTCAAAACTGGTTTTGTAATGTTAATATGAGTGCGTATTTGTGACTTATAACGCAAGAAAGGTTGAGCTAGCAACAAATTAAAACAGAATGAAATTAACTTAAATAACCTTATTCCTGAGGAACATATCCCGAAAACCATTTTATAAAACTTTTCATTATTTTGTTTGATCCTTGCTCTTACCCACGGAATTGCTAATTTTTGTCACGCTTCTAAATTTTATTTATACTGAATTAATACGGCAATACGACATTTATTTGAACTAGACATACCTACACATGTTACAAGTCCACTTACAAGATATGAATAAAATTGGTTCGGTAGTTAAGCCACAGGACACTATTTTTCGTTTTAGAAATTTAAAAAAATAAAACACTTTCATCAAGGGGTTAACGACCGCATGACGTACCGACCGTACGTCCCCTTACCCTTTGATGCGTAATCGCAAACTTAAGTTATTGCTACATTCCGCGGCGTTCTGTGCTTTAGAAACTTATCTACCTACCACGGTGCTTGCGCTTTTGCCGCTTCGTTTAATCATGCAGGTTAGTGAACTCAAGTTACAAATGGTGTCCTTACTGATTTTGATTATTTAAGATATTTAGTTTTTTTATTTCTTTTTTCAAATTTAAATTCTTGAATAAATTATACAATCCCAAAGTAAACAAACACATTTAAATAGTCCACGGTTACATTAAATGTCGCATTGTCATATCATGAGCAAGCCAAAGTGCCCTGCCTGATGGAAAGCATAAGCAGAATGAAATAGTACTGGTCACCACAAGCATTGCAACAATGCAGCATCTGACCCGCACTATGGCGATTTATTGAGATGCTCATGCATTATCCGGCCATTAAATTAAATCGATCCCACCTTCTTTCTTGTCAGCCTTGAGATCCAGAACCCTCTTGGGTGTCTCCTGCGAGTCACATCCTAGCAGGCCTTGTCGCGCCATCGCTATGTACCGGGATGCAGGAGACATCTCACTTTCTGCTTCTAAGGAGAAAGTATTCTAAATCATTATTCTCGATCGTAGTACACTCAATCAAAAGAGCATAATCTGTAATGTATTATGTGCTGGATGGATAGGTGCCACTGTTTCGATAACCAAACATATATGACTAGCTAACCCACGCAACCTCGTCTGCGTCTTTTATTGCGTGTAGTGTAATGTTATAACAGTGTGAACAAGTTTTTTTTTTATGGAATAGGTGGCAAACTTGCAGACGTATCGCCTGATGGTAAGCGTTTACGGCCTTTTGGTGTGGGGAGGGGGATGGGGGGTTGGTATGGGTATGGGCCTCCAGTATCTCGGTTTTTTTGTAAGGCCGTGGTATTAAAGTCGTATCGATATATATATATATATGTGTGTATGTATGTATATCTATATTTATATGTATATGTATGTATATATGGGTATGTATCTTTATGTATGTATATCCTATGCTTACCCTAGTATTGTATCTCATCCTATCAGTCAAGTTGCACTTGTACGAATTATAATGAACTGTCTATAATTTCACTGGGGCCTAGTGACCCGTAACACAGGTATTCCAATACCTATCTCGGGCACTAGTCTCTCACAAATGTTCGTTCAAATGTATAAGATAAGAATCTACACTGTACTGTATACATCTGTGATGAGAAAATAAATAAAGTTATTATTATTATTATTATTATTATTATTATCGAGCCATGGAATGGGTCATTCATGCCGAAATGAGGCTTAAAAGATAAACATATACGAGTGTGTGTGTGTCGAACAATCTATATCTATTTGCTTGGTTCAATGTTCTAGTTTCAGGATTTACTGGTCCGATTTACCAGTTACCGAGGCAGACTGTAGGCTATCCTTAAAAATATAAGAAGTAATGTATGTTAGTATCCATACCGTTATTTATTTTCCCTTTGGGGGTCTGTTCCCTACTGTGGGCAGTGGGCAGAGAACCCCGTCGTGGTCCAACGCTAGCGTCGGGCGGTAACATCGTGTTCTCTTTATCTGTCGCGTGTGATTGTTCGTCTGTCGGCCCGTTACTTGGCGCCTCTACCATCATTCCAGGGGGATGTACCTCTTCTTGGATTTCTTCTTCTTCTTGAATTGGTTTTTTCGGGGCTGAAAATACATTTATTTTTATGGAATACGAAGTAAACGATCAGACGTATTGCCTGATGGTAAGCGATTATCGCCGGCCATGGACACTCGCAACACCTGAAGCGTCATAAGTGCGTTGGGGAGGGGTTGAGTATGGGCGTTCGGTATCCTCACTCACTCGATGAAAGGGTATTATTCCGGTCGAGCTGGCCTATTCGTGCCAAAGAGTGGCTATCTCATGAAAAATATGAATTTACCTTAGTTGAAATAATAATGATACATATAAAATAATAATGTTTATTGGGTTGTGGCTATTAAATAATACGATTGTCTTATGCCAAGGATTTATATTTAATCATAGGACAATTTTATGAAGTTGAAAAGTTTGTTTGGTCCATTGCACTAATTTCAAGCAGCATTTTTTAATGCAGCATTAAAAAAATGCTCATTATCATTGAATTATATAGGCTGTTTAAAACCCAGACTCAGAACAACCGTTTTTCAGAAACTATTGTTCTATGTGGGATTTGAACTTACAGCACATGGCGAAAATAATAGGTAGATAACTGTACCGTAAATAAATACCAATCCCTCCTTCATTAAAACGAATATTACAAAACGTTTCGGAAAATATAATTACCATAGCTTTTCATTTCAAATACATTGCGTTATTGAGTAGTCTAAAATAGTGACGTCACAAGTTTGTATTTAGTACATTTTTCATGCAAAGTGATCGTTTCGACAGATGATGAAAAGTAAGTGATTGGACGTGTATACTGGTGGGGGACAAAGGGAGCGTGTAGTGACCTTTAGTGTGTCCGACCAGGTAGGGGCCCTCGGCGAGCCTGGCGCCGGCCGCGGCGCAGGCCAGCAGCCAGTCGGCGCGCACGGCCGGCAGCCCCCACTTTAGCGCGCCCTGGTACTTGTCGCCCGCCGCCGACGGGCAGATCAGGTGAGTCGACGCTAAAGCGTTGGCCGTGTTCCTCCTGCAGAACCGCAGCTGAGTTCTGCCATCGAAACATATCAACACTCTAAATCTGATTTTGTGAACTCCTCATTCTTTGTGCAGGCTGTAATGCTGTGGAACACGCTCCCACTCGAAATCAGGATGTCTACAAGCCGTGACTCATTTAAGAAGAATGTAAAAAACCACCTTTTTACCAGATGGCAGGAAAGCCTTAATTAGTAAACAACTTAGTACCCACTCACAGTGTACGTATGTAAGGTTTATGTATTAGTGTGCATCATAGTGTATGTATATAAAGTTTATATATTACCGTGTATATATATTTATATATATTTTATGTATATATCGTAACTTCACGAATATATTTTTTTTTTCCCACCACAATGCATCTACCCCACAAAATTTCTACACCATCCAAAGGTTGGCTGGTAGAGAATGCCTCGGGCATTAAGCCCGCCGTTGTACATGTGTGCATGAAGTTTTAAAATAAATAAATTGGAGAGCCAATCACCTGTAAATCAAGAGTCACCGGGTGTTTAAGGGGATATTTATCTGGATACGGAAACATTACCGAGATAATTAATATGTCAACTTGTTGTTATTTTATTCCTTTTTTTGTATTATTTACTTTATTTTTTATTAGAAATAAGGTAACTCTTATTAGAAATGAAAAATGCCTCGTTGGTCTAGCGGTTAGCGTAAGCGACTGCCGATCAAATAGATCTCGGGTTCGATTCTCAAGTCGAACTGCTGTTAGGTTTTTCTTACAAGAAATTCTATGGAAGATGGGGATATTTTTACGCCCGTACCTCGGAGAGCACGTCAAGTCTTCGGTCCCGTTATCATGACAAGCGTTATTGGAAAATCAGTGCTTGAATTAGTTGTCAATCAATATTCCCTTTTAAACGTTGTACTAATGCGTATAACTCACGTAGCTCCCAGTAACTTGGCCAGCTCGTCCAGGAAGGCTCTCTCGACCCCGCTGTACGTGCTGAGCGAGGCCACGACACCCACCAGCGGGCCAGTCGTCCACGACACGTGCACCGGCCTGTGGTAGTACTGGATGGGAACTAGTTCTTGCTGGGATAGACAGTCTTTCTGAAATAAGAAAAAAATTGGTTTTGGAATACACGCACTGAATAATGAAAATAAAATAAACGGGTTTCTATGTTTAAAAGAAATTGTTTTTTAAAACTTTCGTTTCCAGTAATATTTGTTCTTATTGTTCTCTGTCGAGTTTCAGGTTGGATAAATGTTAGTCTGGCATGCGTCGGAATAGAATGGAATTGCACTAAAGCTAGTTTTTATTTTCGGTCCTACATAGGTAATTAATTATAAAACATCGAAATTTGTCCTTATCGAAGATACAATGTTGAGAGAAAGGACACATATACTGCATGTTGTTAAATACTTACTACAACCAAGCATTATCTTCGGAAGGAGCAACAAGGGTCTTTCGAACCACATAACGTGTGAGTACAGCGCATGGGTGTAGCTATTTCTGGTGTTCAAACCCCCCGAAATGTTATTACACTATGATATTTTTCACACCTCTCATTTTTATTCACAATGGCCATAGTGGTGAAACCCCGAAAGTAAAAGCTGGCTAGGTTTGTGGTGGAGCGGCAGTACGTACGAGCCAGAAGACGGTGACAGGCTGCGCGCTGGGCGTGAGCAGGTCGTGCGCGTGGAAGTCGAGCGGCACGAGCGCGAAGGCGGCGCCGGCCGGCGCGCGCTGCAGGCGCCCGCCCGCCGCCGCCACCTCCGCCCCCAGCTCCGCCCACGCCTCCTCGTCCAGCCCCTGCACTTCCAGCACCATGTCTGACAACATACGCGCACCTTACTTAGCTATAACATACGCTACGCAACACCAATCTTATTGGCTTTATAAATGTAAAACTGTGGAAAATTATTTGTTACTACATTATGGTTACAAGAAAAAATAATAAAAGGAGATAATAATAAGTGCTAGCGACATTTGAAAACCATAATTTCAAAATTAAAAAACAACTAAACATTGATGATCCTAAAACTTAAAAACAATTTTTTCCTATACCGTTGCTTCTTTCAGGAGCAATTACGTTGTTTTGCCGAATAGTATTAATTTACCTGTCTGTTATAAATACAGGTTGATCATTATTATTTTTTTATATTATTAGGTAGTTCGATATAAGGTTCATAACAACTATTTCGAGCGGACGGCTCGAAGGACCAATAGATAAACAATACAATTTATGATTTGAAAAAATTAAAGAAGCTCTAAACCTGTAACTTTTCTCTATGATTACTTTATCTTAGGTTTATGAATTCTATTTCAATGTAACTAAGTATATACAACTGTAAATATATAAATATTTCGGTCAACTAACGCACCATCTGATCATAAATTAAGCGGGACTTATATTATGATTGGACAACTGATATAAATACACATACAATAATAATAATAATAAATAATAAATATTTCTGACATCTAACACACAACGCCATCTAGTCCCAAACTAAGCAGAGCTTGTATTATGGGTACTAGACAACTGATATGAATACATAAATACTTTTTTTTTGTAAATACATACATATTATACATAAAAAACACCCAAACTCCGAAACGAATATTTGCAGATCATACAAACATTTGGTCCGACCCAGGATTCGAACCCGAGACCTCATGGACAGCAGTAGCGTACGCTACCACTGAGCCACCGAGGCAGAGATACACTTTTTTTTGTAAACGTGTAAAGCAAAACATTACCTTTGAATATCTGTTCTATGTCTTCAGTGGAGTCATCGCCCATATCTTCGGTGATGTCAGGGGGCTCTTGTTGCATACTCACTTCACGATTTTGGGCTGGCTCTGGCGTCTTCTCATTCTCTTCTTCAGGTACAACCTCTAATTAAGACAAGTAAAAAAAAATATTATCAAACTAACACACACATATACACTCACGCAAGCCGGTACGCATACATATACATACGCACCCATGCACGCATGTACATGCATAAACACACATACACGCACAAACACAAATACACAAACTTATTCATGTACATATACGCATGTTTTTTTTTTAATTTATTTAATTGTTTCTTCTGTAATTTAGTCATTTGTAACTTGTAACGGCGCTGAAAGTCGTCGCACAGTTTATACTAGTATAGCTAACAATGATTACCATATCGACTCAAACACAAAATGGTTTTATCAAAACCTCGATGATATGTGAGTTACATTATGTTTCTTGATTAATAAATTATATTAAAATATTATTAAAGACTGNAACTTCGTCGGGTCTTCTCATCATCGATCCCACAGTGCCTAAAGACGAAAGTCTTTAATGCGTACGTCCTACCCGTAATGACTTACGGAGCCGAAACGTGGACACTTACGGTTCGACTGGTCCATAAGTTTAAAGTCGCTCAGCGTGCAATGGAGAGGTATATGCTCGGCGTTTCTCTAAGGGATCGCATTAGAAACGAGGTGATCCGACAAAGAACCAGGGTCATCGATGTAGCCCACAGGATTAGCAAGCTGAAGTGGCAGTGGGCTGGCCACATTTGCCGAAGAACCGATAACCGTTGGGGTAAACGAGTTCTTGAGTGGAGACCGCGTCTCGGCAAACGTAGTGTAGGACGTCCACAAGCCAGGTGGAGCGATGATTTGCGCAAGACGGCTGGCAGGAGCTGGATGCGAGAAGCCATAGATCGAACTAAGTGGCGTGAAATTGGAGAGGCCTATGTCCAGCAGTGGACTGCGATAGGCTGATGATGATGATGATGATTATTAAATGACCTTATACGAAGAAAAAAGATAAAAAATATATGATTGTTGTTTGTAGTACAGTACTCACGGCTAAGATAGTGGTTGACGAGATCGTCGTGTTGTGGTTCTTGTGTGGTGGGTTTGTGGTCAGGCGTGGGCGGCGGCAGGTCCAGCGGGTCGCGCCTGAGCAGCGCCAGGTTGCGCTTGCTCAAGGGCGAGGAGCAGGCTTCCGGCTTCTGTTTGCGGACACTCGCCTTAGCGGGCGTCGTTGGCTTTGAAGTGTCTAATAAGAACTGGAAAATATATCCTGTATTTAATATACAACATTCTAAGACAAGTTGATGAAATTGAAAAAAAAAAAGCTGTAACATTTGATGCATTTGATATTTATGAGCATTGTGAGGGTCACTTATTTTTGATAATTAAAATAGAAATCTTATTATTAAATACTTCGAAATGCAGGTATTTGAATGAAATAATTATATAAGCAATCAGACAATAAAATTATAATGATGCATGCATTCGTAGAAAACCACTGCGGATCTGAATGTTGATGACTTGTTTGAAAATCATGTTTGCCGAATGGATCCAAATCATAAAATTTGTTTAAAAAAATAATTTTCGGGATATCACCTTTCAAAATAGTTTTTATTTGAAAGACGTAGTATCCTATAATAATAGTAATCAATAGGTAATCAAGAACTAGCCATAGCACTCGACACTGACCTGCGAGTGGCTCAGTGCCTTCCCAGCCTCCACGCTCCGTAGCAACCACAGCGGGCTGAGCACGGGCACATGCGGTAGCGCTACGGCGGCGGTTCTGGCAGCGGCCGGCGTAGCGGCTACGACGTGAGAGACGCGCACGTGCGCCGCGTCGTAGCGCACGGCGCCGCAGCGGGACACGCACGCCGCTGCGCGTTCACGAGCCAAGCCCTCCAGCCCCGACAGCCAGATCTGCGTAACACACCACACGATCTCGTTACTACTTTTTTTGGATTTTTGTTTTTAAAAAAAAAATAACCCCGCATGAGGAATATGCATCCTGTATGGCGGGGGACCTTACAAACTAAGAAAAGGAGGATTTGAACACTTGGCGCAGTAGAAAGCGGCGTGATTACCGCTTAAATCGCTAGGCCAAACGCAAGTACTTACATTTTATTTTTATATTATTATTACTTCCTGCATTACATATACATGAAGCGGACTTTATGCCAAATGGCATTTTCTAGCGGTCAACCGGAAGGTTTAGGTGGTTTAGTAAAGGACGTGGTAAGTGCACTTGTTTTATGAAGAGAAGTTATGAAAAATAAATTTAAGGTAACAATTAACCTTTATAAATACATGTGACGGCGCATCACTTATTTTAATTGGCAATACTTAAGTGTCGGTTAGATACTGACACAAACCCGAGCATAGGAGCGCGCGAGCGATGACAAAAGGGATAAAAATCATTGCTACTTTAAAAGAATAATCACGTGTTTAATTAATTGGTGTTAGTCGATTATTTTTGTGATAAGCCATAGACAAGAATCACAGGCGACAGTGATTTTTATCCCATCTCAAAAGAACGGTGTGTAGTTACTATAAAACGGAACGCTGCCGGAGGGCAAGCAATTTCGTTTATTATCTCGTATTAGCATTACATGTTCGGTGGAATGACTTACGTAACTCGTCAACCGTCTACCATTTCCATTATCATAATAGTATTACGCTGTCAAGAATTATAATAAAGTGATTATGTGGAAACCAATACTATTTTCCTTACCCGCCAACTCTCATCTACCCACATTTAGAAGTATGGATTTTACCGACACTCCTAAGGGGGACCGAGCTTCTACACATAAATAAATGTACAGATAAATGTTTATATAATTTATATACTGAATAAAATATTTAAATTTGTATTTGAGGTAATGAAATTTTGAAGATATTTCTACTAGTTTTTGGTAAGTGTGAGACCTAAGGCTCATGAAAAACCGCAAAAAAATGGCCGAAGTGTCACCTGTATATAGTAAAAATAAAACTTACGCAACATCCATCAAATATAGGTCCAGCCTTCTTGATGAGACTCATATCTAAATTCTCAAAAGCAGTCACCAATTCTTTATCGACAGACGTGTCACCTTTTTTAACTTCTTGTGTCAACTGAAATGTTAACAAAAATACTGTATTTAATAATCTAATATAAATAATAATAATATAATATTATAAATATTTCGGACATCTAACACACAAGGTCATCTAGTCCCAAACTAAGCAGAGCTTGTCATATGGGTACTAGATAACAGATACAAATACATATATACTTTTAGTTTTTTGTACATACATATTATGCAAACACCCAAACTCCGAAATAAATGTATGCAGATCATACGAACATTTGATCCGACCCGGAAATCGAACCCCAGACTTCAAGTACAGCAGTCGCATACGCTATCACTGAGGCAGTATATAGGCATAGAACAATACAGGCCAAAGGAGCAGAGCAGAGTAACCATAGAGTCGTTTTCTGATATGAAACAACCTGTCATTTTTTGTGGGGAAAATCTTCACACATACACTTTTTAAACTCACACACAATAACAGTCGCATGTCACTACGAACTCACACATAATAATTAAAACAAAATAGTCACAGTTTCACACACATATAAACTCATTCTGGGTCATAAGAGTGAGAGAGAGCCTAGGCCCATTTGGGCTTATACTTTGACAGAGCGGAATGCCTGCGTATAGCTACTCCCAACCATATTGCTTGCTATGAATATAGGTCTAAATAACAATAATGCTATTATTCTTGACACATTTCACACACGTCAAATGTTTCAAATGCATTTATGAACGTCATTTTTAAAACACTTAATTTTATTTTAGAATGTTTGGCACAGTTATGTTGTTAGGCATTTGTTTACACTACCTTGACTTTACCCGACATGACTGATACATCAGTAGATCTGGTCTCATCCACGAAATTACTTGGCGGCCTTAGGTTTGTTATGCGTGAAAAATTTAAACCTGAAAATAACCAAAATTCCCCTTATATATTTTAGAATTCTATATGAAATAAGATTAAAAACTACAACCAGACTTCTTAAAACTCTTGATAACATTTAAATAGCCTATGTCAATTAATGCCTGATTAAACCGGTTCGGTATTGTAGGCGCTAAGGTGGAACATAAAAACAAACAAAGACTACCAAAACTATTACCCTTCTTTTTGGCTTCGACCTACGTATTAAGTAGACCACAATATGTAGTTTTTTTTATAATTAGGTATAGTTAGACATTTTCCATCCTTGGCTAGTTTTATAAGCCATTACTTTTTACAGTTGTGGTCAGCATAAGCAACACCAACCAAGCCAAGTGTGGCCTAGGAAGACTCGTCAATTGATTAGTGTTGCAAGGCTTCAGAAACACTTTTTTTATGTATAGCTTTATCTTTTAACAATGCAGCATGGTAACTCACACCACGGCTGCCTAGTGAATCTAGCGATGCTCTTGCATCATTACTACACTTTAGACTCAGTAGCCTTTTTCATTGTTTAATGAAAAATAATCTATAATTAGTCTATGGTCATTGTTTAGTTTTTTTTTTATTGTTCTGACTGATCCATCCCGAGACTCGGAGAGCACGTTAAGTCGTCGCTAACAATTGTCATGAACATCTATGGCAATCGTTATAGAGAAGTCAGTGACCCCAAATATACTGAAAACTAGTTCAACCAAGGGTTGCGAAGGTCCGATGCTAGTCGCTCTGTGTAATGACTATACTCAAGTAAAACCGGTGATATAGTAGCCGGTCCCAAATAATCTTAGGAATTAAAAAGGCTAGGAAGATGATGATTATTCGGACTGATGGCTGCCGCTTCTTGCCGCCATCGTCCTATGCGACAGGAGTTTCATCCCCATCACCTAGATGGTTGGCAGTCCATAACTCGTACAACTAAACTGAGGAATGAACTGTCACCTGCGTTATTCTGGGACCTACGACCTTCAAGAAAAGAGCGTACTCCTGCTTTAAAGGGCGGCCGCACTTGCGACGACTCTGGTGTTGCGAGTGCCTATATAATCGCTTACCATCAAACGATACGTCTGCTCGTTTGCCCCCTATTCCATAAAAATACAAAGTAACTGAAATAGTAGTGTAAAGCCTCATAGACGTTAGATGCGGGGGCAGGAAAGGACCTATTATCGTGGCAAAATTGGGGGAGGCTTATTAATAGAAGCCTTCGAAAGAAATTATAAAACAAACTCACTCATATCAGGTAGTTTTGACTCTGCGAGCGGAGAAGATGTAGATGCACCAACCACTCTGTACTTAGCCAATGGTAGGGCAACACCCTTCTCTGCCGAGTCCCTCACCCACGCCGGTAGAACAATAGCCTTGCCGTACTCCAGAGCAGCTTTGTATTTCTCACTGCCTATACCTTCTCTGGAATCGAAGGGGGACATATTCTATAAATGCATTAGGTCTGAAGTAGAAGTTATCCTTTCGAGTTAACAACTTGTGCCATGATTGTTCATTTGAGTCCCTGGTAACTACTCCTGGGCTGGCTTATGGTGGGTGGTATTCAAGTGACTTTAACACGAAAAGAAGGCCTTTTTTATGAATATACATCCTATGTCTCAGGTGAGTTTACAAACGTACATGAAACTCATAAAAAGGCCAACCAAACTCAGAACAACAATTTGTGAATCACGAAAGCTATTCTCCCATATGGAGTTTTATCTTACAACATTCGACGCACTAGAAATCGGCGTGGGGACTGCACTCCGTCCTTGCATATGTCGGTTATTGTCGTAAAGAGTAGCCTGTGTTTTTTGTCAAGGACTAAAGTGTAGCCATCGTTGCAGCAGTTTAGCCATGAAAGCGTAACAAACAGACAGAAAAGACAGTTGCTTTCTAATTTATAATATTAGTATCGATGTATGGATAACCATGGGAGAGCTACGCTTCGACTTCGGCCCGGTTTGACCGGATACACCACGGCCTCACAGAAAACAGGTGTGAAATGGCGCTTGCACTGTGTTACACCGAGTCAGTGAGGATACCGGAGGCCCATAGCCAAAACTACTCTCCTCCCCAAAAACAAAAATGCAACTTAATAGAGTTAACTGTAAAACATAGATAAGTTAACTAATGAATTATTCCAAGCTGAAACTAAATAATATACTTACTTTGTCAAGACCACAACATCAGTTGTCTCACTCTGGAAAGCCCCCGAAAATGTGCCGCCATGTTCATTCACAAGTTTCATAATCATCTGCTTCTCTTTCTTAGTTATCCCAGAGGTGGTCACTTGGAGGTTAGTGAACGGAGGTAGCCGGTGTTCAAGGAAGTCTGGTGAGGAACCATTCACATTCAGGCGTAGTGATGCCTCCCATACAGCTTCAATCCAGGATATACTCATAACTGGTATGCCTTTTTCGATTGATTTCTGGGGATTAGAAATATTTGTTATACACATACTAATAAACGTTTCATCAAACTTCTTCTATGAGGCTACGGCTTGATTGATTTAGGCTTTGCCAGTGTGATAAAATTTTTAGATGACAAGGGTCCAGTGCTATTTGCAAATTTTAGTAAATTGAAATGGAAAATGGATATTTTAAAAGCCACATGTACATGTATATGATTTCAGAAACTGATTTTATTCAATCTAGGTAGAGTTGCAAAACCTTTTGTCACCCATAAAAGATTTTCTAAATATTATACAAAAAATACATTTATCTTGAGAATTTAAGATGATCGGTCGCAGCCGCGTATAGAAGAAAAAACAATGATAGAAAAGAAACAATGATAGTACTAGAGGTATACTTACAACATATTTGTCAGAAAGAACTGTGTATGACACTAAATGCGTAGTATCATCTGTCAACACTGTGCGGTATAACCCTCCCATCCAATGCACTTTCTTTTTAATATCATCCTGCAAGTGGCATATTATTATTTATAAGTGAATTAGCTGTAGCAGCAGTCAGAGATTAGTGTAGGATCTTGTATTAATAACAGGTATGCAATACCTTTTAGATCGCAGCAAATCTTATATAATTAAAAAGAAAAGTAACATGATATCTATAGAAATAAACATAATTAGAATATCTGTTTCCAATTTCAAATAAATGGCTTTTCGTTTGATGCATATGGAAGTAGGGACATACATCAAAAAATCTATTTTTTTTTTTAATTATGGGTTTGATTGTTCTGGCTAATCTTTGGTATGGTTAGACTAGGTTATAGTTTGTCGCTGGGAGGGGTCCGGATGGCGTAAGAAAGCGGTTCCGGATCCCTCCCGTCTCAGGCGCAGAGTGGCACACCGTGGTGGTTTAGTGGGTAGTCTGGCGAGTCAGTCAGGAGTCCCACACAAAGCAAACCCCCCGTCCCCGCGGGGGGGGAGCGAAGTGCGTAAAGGCATTCCACCACGTAAAAAAAAAGAGGTTATAGTTTGTCGGGAATTTCACTGGTAGATAACTAAGTTACAATGAGTAACTCAAGATTATTTTTATTTTTTAAATATAAAAAAGTTACAAAATTAAAAGATTAAAATATAGTGAAAAATATTGTATGTACTTTTGTAACCAGACAGCTGAAACATATTAGGTATACTTAGTCTTTCCATAAATATTGTTACAAAGAAAAAAAAAATTATTGTATGTAACATGCATTACTACAGTGTGTTAGTAAAATAGATTAATATAAAATCATTAAAAATATATTGGGTACCGCTTAAGTAGTAGTTTTGATTTTACCACCGTATTCTTTTTTAAATTCTCAGTACGAAATCAACAGTACGTCTCTTATAGGCTGCAAATCCTAAGTCATCTCTTAACATACGCGATATGGTTCTTGGTGCTACCTTCATCTCGCGAGATAATTTTTTTTGCTTTCTGACAGGAATTCTTCGAATTCTTTCTCTTACTGCTTTGATCATCTTTTTCGTACGAACACTACTTGGATGACTAGATCTTTTTCTATCACAAACAGAGGAGGTTTCACTGTATCTATCAATAGCCCAGTACACAAATGTTTGAGTAACGCGACAACACGGTTGGCCTAGTGGTTTCAGTGGTCGCCGATTCCTACTGCGCCAAGTGTTGTGGGTTCAAACCCTACATGGGACAACACTTTATGAGATCCATAAATTGTTGTTCTAAGTCTGGGTGTACTTTGTGTCCGTTTTATGTATGTTTGTAAAGATCCCCGCGACACAGGAATGTATATTCCTAATGCGGGAGTTGTCTTTAAAAAAAAAAAAGTAATACCAAGTGTATGTAGGAATTAAAAATTTGAATTTGGCTCCATACCTACTACAAGTCATGCAATCACAGGGATTCGGTCTCTTTATTATCCCACTCCATTTTAATATTATCACAAAATATTTTACATTATTTGATGCGACAATAAGAAAAAGAAATATGTATTTGTATATTGTTTATTTTTAATTGTAACAGTATTTATGGCCAGACTAAGTACATAAATTACAAACAGGTAATGTACAAGATAAATAATGATCTCGCTAATATCATTGATAAAGGGTAAGAATCCAATTTAAGGTTCTCTGACAATTTCACTGAATAAGTACACATAGTCATATTTGAACTTGAGGCTAGTTGAGCTTGTCTCACATAGACAGAGATCACATCGGTCAAAATCTATTCCTTAAAGAAGATTTCGACATACACATCATTCCAAAATACGCCATTCACAGAGATTCACTGATCCTTAATCAAGTGAATATTGTTTCAAAAGACATTCACTAATAAAATCTCTTCTTAAAACTAGATTCACAACAGACTCTTTTTACCATACAGGCTATAGAATACACCAATATATAATGCTAATTCCCCACAGACTTGTAAAAACCTTTTTAACCAACTTCAAACAAGGAGGTTCTCAATTCAATTGTATTTTTACCACAGAACTTTCAACAGTATGAACCGATTTTTTTTATTTGAAAACTAGTGCTACCCTTGTGGTCCCACTTGAATTTGGTCCAGTTCTTGAAGTCAGTTTTTTTTTTATTATTTACCTTCTGTTGTTTTGATAATCCACTAGCTGTTACCACTAAGCCTCTCATAGCTATTGTGTATACTGGCTCGGGGCCAGATGGTATTGGAGTGCCTTCAGTTAAACAGCATGATAAACATCTGGGGCCGACCAATCTACAAATATAAATCAGTATTTGTAACAAGTAAAGTAATCACAGTTCTAAAGAACATTGACCAATTATATCCTTTGCAGAGTGTAAAGGAATGAAGTTTTTAAAATTTATATATAAAATGAATGCTAAGCTGAAAAAATAGCTTTGAGAAAGTGAGATACTTACAATTTTATTTCGTAACACCTATATGCGTGCTAGTTATGTCACAAATGAAATCCAATCTATATAAATAAATATCATCATCATCATCATCATCATCATCAGCCCACTGCTGGACATAGGCCTCTCCAGTTGATAATAAATATGAATCACTAAAATGTATGTACATGCATAACTTTCTAATCAACTACCAAATTGGATAGTTCTTTGTTTTATGCATTTGTTATTGTCAAGGCGTTTGTACAGTTTGTACAGAAGAAAATTAAGGAGGAGGAGGAGGCTTTGGAGGACAACTCCCCCACTACGAATATACATCCTGTGCCGCAGGGGTCTTTACGAACACACAGGAAATGGAAACAAAGAACAGACATAAAATAATGATTGAACTTACAAACACTTGGTCCTATGTAATTTCTCATATAGGTCTCCTTCAAATTCAGACAGTACAAATACATCTCTTTTTGTCAGGCCTTCAAATTGTTTACAATCAGTTTCACGGATCCATTTTGCTTGAAGACCACCACCACAGTGTTGCTCGCATGTCTAGAATTAAAATACCATATTATTATTAATGACAAGTTAAGGTAACCACATTACATCAACAGCCTTTAACAGTCGACTACTGGACATAGGCCTCTCCTAAGAAAGGTATTCGGCCTGCTATACCATGCTGGCCACACCAGTTGGTATAGGGTTTATATATACGTTGTAAGATTTGGTGCTTTTAGAGAAGCCTATTTCTTAGATCCAAATCTCAAGAATCAAAACCAAATCCAAAGCAAACTACGCAGGAGTAATATCATTGGAATATTTTTCAGCCTTTTTATATCTACGATCTAATCGTACAGATAAATATGCTGTTAGATCTCTTTTCATTCCAGTATTGACTATTTTAATATACTTTGTGTGGTGTAATTAAACAAAGAAACTTACAACGAAAGCAAGTTGCATTTCTTCCGAACATTCATTTTCATTCTTGCAATCCTTTGGTATAATAAAAGTTACGTTTATATCCTCAGACATTCTCAACTTAATACTAAAATAAAGTTAATCAGCAATAGGAATATAAATAAGACAATATTTATTAGGGCACTAGATCATTAGTACATATATTATTACAATTGTAGTTTTTGACCAGCGCTCTGCGACCTGCGTATTGTTTACAAAATTTTAGACAGGTGACGGTTGCATTGAATGAAAGAATTTACCGCCATTACAGTTCATAGACAAAAACAATAAACACAACTAGTTACTCTCTGTTTAGCACAAATTACTGTCCAGTCTCCCTTTAGTACACACAATAAAATGTATTTACAGTACAATAAACTAGTGACGCAACTAAAGTTTTTTAGTAACTTTAGTTAATTTACTAAACTAGCACACGATTAACCGAGTCAACTCGATAGTGATGTACCTCGAGTCGTTGTTTTCTTGATTGATTATATAATTATTCTAAACTAAACGAATTACGCCCAGCAGATTAAGTTAAAAAAAAATTATATAACTTTATTAAATTATTAAGTTAGGTAAGGCAAAAAATAAACTAAAAAGGTTTACTTGGTGCACCGAGTTGACCCGATAACTCAAATGACATACGGCAAACGAACTTGATTCAAATTTTTTATTTTTGCAATTACTAGCTTAAGAAATTCACTCAAGTCACTGGACTAAAAGTAAAACATGGTACTTGTTTTCTAATATATATTTTATATCTGTGCCGTGTATTATATTTTTTATTCAGTCTGTGGTTTGGTTCTGTTTCATACTTTCATTCATTTCAATGAAGAGGTTATGAAAAGGTGCAATGTTTTTATAAATGTTATATTGAAAAAAAGTCAAAATGCTGTACGACGATTTCAAGCCTATTGTAGATTTAGTACTAAACAACTGGACGGCATTGCAGCTGGCTGTTGAAAATGGAATGGGAGCACCGGGTGGTGAAAAAGTAAGTATAAGTTATGCCAATGGATTTACGTTCTGTATGATATGTATATACACCCATTTATATTTTAAAATTAACTTTACAATGCTGTTTGATGAATTCCTCGTGTAGAATAATAATATAGTTTATATGATCATTATCTATAATAGCTACATAGTAGCTTCACGTTTAGTTGTGCCACATTGTGATTGCATTGATAAGAAATAAGGACCATAGCTCACCTGAAAAATAAAATAATTCATGAAGCGTGTTTTTTTCTGGAAATTTTAGCAATATTAAAATATATCTTGTAGCTTTAAAGTTTACTAAACCACCATAACATTTTAACTCATAAGGAAGTGGCCATGTAAATAAAAAATGATATATTTAAAGTAGTAGTAAGTTTTTTAATTCATATCTAATTTTTGCTAGTGTTTTCTCTCACATTATTGACACTTACTTTGTGCTGGGATAAAAAGTAGCCGACATGGAATTCCAAACTATTATCTATCTCTGTGACTTATTCCACCATGATCTATGTAGTTGTCCTGTTGTGCTTCATTAACAGATGTGCATTCGTTTCAATTTTGTAATTTTTTCCCAAAGTAGTTAGGCCCAATTTGTTAAAAAAACATTATAACTCTTAACATCTGACATAATCTGAATATTATTTTACAGACTGCACAGTTAATGTCCGTGTATCTAACACGGTACTGCGTTGAGAATGTTGTGGATAGAGATGAACTCACAGAAGTAATAGAAGACCTCATGGATGAGGAATTTGAAACTGTATGTCATGATGATTCACCAAGAGGTAAATTTAAAAGTATCATTATTATTGCTGGTCTCTTTTTAAAGAGGGCATAGAAGCAGACTTGTCACCTGATGGACTATCATTACCCATTAACGCATGCAATTCAGGAAACTCAAGCTTGCTAGTTTTATAAAACAATTTAGATAGCACTCTACTTGCATGCGAAATAGAAAAAAAGAGAAATATAAAAATATTCTTTATACGATTGAGCCTGCTAAAATGACTACTTCATGTAATAGATATACTGCAAAATTTAGATGACTACACGGTTGGACTAGTGGTTTCAGTGGTTGCCACAGCGCTTCCTACTGTGCCAAGTGTTGTGGTTTCAAATCCTACATGGGACAACACTTTGTGTGATCCATAATTTGTTGTTCTAAGTCTGGGTGTACTTTGTGTCCGTTTCATGTATGTTTGTAAAGATCTCTGTGACACAGGACTGTATATTCCTAATGCAGGAGTTGTCTTTTTTAAAAAAGAAAAAAAGAAACATAATGCAGCATGGTGACCTATTGAGGTGCTTCTGCATAATTGGGCCTCCAGAGTCGCACTCACCAATGAAACACGATAGCCATGAATGTTGTCAATTTAACTTAGTCTTCTGTGTGAGGATAGTACTGAAGTGGGTGACCCAGCCCATCTGAGAAATGAAATCAGTGTGACTTTTCTACCTAGAACTTAATTTAATATATATTTAATTGATTTTCAGAAGTGGCAACCCTATTGCTACACTTTCTTACCTTACTAAAAGAAGGTCATCATGATGAACTTAGATCGAGGATTGAATCTATGCCAAAATGTCAGAAGTGGCTCAGTCAACCTATTCATAAATCAGTCCCTCCTCAAGTGAGTATAGAATGTTAGTTTTTTTACCTGAATATACAGAAAGAACAGTTATGTTTTTTGAGTGTGTATATTTCTTTGGCGAGGCGCGAGGCGGCGATGTCATGAGTGTGCCGCACGTCGCCTAAATTGAGATAGTTTATCAGCAGACGGTGCCCGCTTCAGTGCGGGAAGCCGCTGGGAGGGGTCCGTATGGCATAATAAAACGGTTCCCGGATCCCTCCCGTCCAGACTGGCACACTGTATGGTTTTAGTCGGTTCGATTGCGCAGACCGCCCCGCCGCAAACCCTGGTGGGGTGAAGGCCCGAGGGAGCCAAACGTAAAAAGTAAGTCGTCACAGGTGTATATACATACCACGAGCGTTTGTAAAGAATTGTAGTTTGTGAGCGACTGCCAAGTCCTCGCAGGCGGGTAAACATAGCATAAGAGGGTGAAACAATAAAACAGAACAGAAATCAGTTTATTCTTTTAACCCGTCTGCGAAAGAAGGAGGGTTATGTTTTTCATGTGTATGTGTCTATATTTCCGTGTCTGTATTTTTATGTGAGTGGTGTTAAAAGGTTTGTATTAGTTATGAAAGTGATACTGGCATCCGAAATTAAAAACGAACAAACAAAAATAATATATGGAGTCGGGTTTTTAATATAATTCACTTTATTACTTAAATATTCATTACCTATTTTTAGTAGGTTATTGAAATGTGTGAATACATTTTTCTTGTGTTTTCTTTTCTGATGCAGAATTGTCATAAATCTATACAAATACATCAAATTAAAGTCTCTGTAATTTCAAATTAACAGGTTTTCATCAGGATATTAAGGTATATTTCATATAGGTACATATATAACAAAATCAATTTCTATAATTTTAGTCCGTTTTTTGTTGCTCTAATCAATGAAAAGTTTAGACCGAGTTTGACGAGATTTTCACTGGCAGATAACTGATGTTGTGAGGAGTTACTTCGGCTAAAATTATTTGAAAAAAAAAATGTCTGAGAAAACAACTTTAAAACCTATGATATAGTGAACAAAGTCTTTTTCAAAAGTAACGAAAATGACAACCCCATGGGCCCAGCTAGTAGTAATAGTTTTTGTAGAAAGAAAATTGGACCAAAGTTGCAATACTGATTCTTAAAGTTTTTTTTTTAAATTTCAGTCTCATGGGAATCCAGACGATGATTCAACTAGCAGTAATGAAGATGAAGACATTGCAGAGAATCATCAGACTAATGCAAATGTTGCCATACCTTCATCATCCAATGGTCATCATGACACTGAACCTATGGATGAAGAGGAACCAGGCTGGATGGTTGTTCGAACAAGAAGAAAGAAATAAAGTCATAATTGTAGTTTGTTTTTAATTTATTCTGTTTCAGCTGCATTGATATTATGATTATGTCGATTATTTCTTACACTTACATGTTCCTTTCCTATATTTACTATATGACTGCCTCGGTGCCGCATTGGTTGTGGATGTGACTGCTGTGCTTGAGGTCTCGGGTTCGATTCCCAGGTCGGATCAAATGTTTGTATGATCTGCAAAACTTTGTTTCGGAGTTTTAGTGTTTTCTATGTATAGAATGCAAAAAAAAACTATATATCTATTTATGTCAGTTGTCTAGTACCTTTAACACAAGCTCTCCTTAGCTTGGAACTAGATGGCGTTGTGTGTTAGATGTCCGGAATATTTATTTATTTGACATGAACAACATTTGAAAGACTAACACGGAGCACTAAGTTATGATATCATAAGTTTTTTTTTAATATCATTGTAATCTAAATTTCTATTGTGTACTACTATTATCTGTGTTATATTTAGAATATGCACAAATATCCGGTCCTGTGCTGCCCACAATCTTCTTCAACAGAAGGTTCGACCACTTCGTGAAGGGCCTACCAGATGTTTATGTCCAGCATTGCACATCTTTTGATGATGAACTTTGAATAACTGGCTGCATTAGCTGATAAATATTAATTGGGCCTAAAGAGTTAGCAGTTTTTATGCTTTTAACAAACCACACACTGTTGTGTAGATGAAATTTTCAATGGACCTAATATTTATAAAAATGTAGCACCCTAATAATTTTATTTTTAAGAAAAGATGTTGGTTTGGTTACAAATATAAGCTAGTCTTTAGTGCTAAGGTTACTAGCAAAAGCGAATACTTTTATACCTCATTTATGGTAGTGGCAAGCAGTGTGCAGAGCAAGTGGTGTCTAAATTTATACGGCAATTTATATAGAGTAGGCTTGGGCCTTTCTTTTGTTTTCTTTGTTTACTACCTTCACATTGGTCAAAATTCTACTAACAATATATAAAGTATGGGACCGCATGAGGAACCTTACCTACCCATTGCCACTTTTATATAATAAGTTGTATTTGACAACATTTACAGGCTGCCCTTTAGTTTTCTTGTCTGGGCTTAGTGTGAGTTTGTATCACACTTGCATGTGTAGAGCAAGTTGTTGAGAAATATTCACACAAGGGCCTCTGATTGAATAAGATATTCAATGTAATAAGTTGTACTTCACTCTAGATTTGTATAAAAATAGAAGTGTTTTGCTTAAATTACGTAGCGAATATTCGTACATGTTGCATTTCAATAATAAAAATTATCTTTAGTAAGTATTAAGTGTAGAGCTGATACTTTACTATAGTTTACTAACGAAGTAACTGTAGCGCTCTGTATTCATATTTCAGTTGCAATTTTACCACACGAAATACATATATGAATTACAAAATATTTGGGTGACTTATGTTGAACTCCAATATGTGTATATTTTTATCGTAAATATATAAATGTTGTTCCAATTTGTTGGTTTTATTATAATTTTGCACTTTGTCATCCTATCACCGTCCGTTGATGAAGAAAGACCTCTAGGAGCGTCAGCTATCCTGATTTGGGGTAGTCCTCATCCATCCGCTACCACAATATTGTGCTAGCTACTTTCCTGGAATCCATTTTTATAATAAGTCAAGAAATAAAGGGATATACAACCTTTAGTACGGTTTTTTCTTTGGACAGTAATAAAACTGACATCACAGAAGAAATCAGTATTAGCATACATTAACCAACCAGAGACAGTACGTTTGCATTTTATTATAAGCAACCAATCGTTTTTTTTTTCAAGGAAATACCCATCAACATAACTTGGTGGATATCAATAGTGTTCTATTTGTGTTCATAGGACTTATAGCCTAAGTACCACTCGCACAAGTTTCTGATATTTTTGGTTAAGCTACACTTGCCACGATTGATCTGTAGACGGGTGACCAAAACCATCCCTTATAAATCGATACTCTTCCGTGCTGTTATATCTACAATTACTAGTTTCCTGAACTGGGAAATGGTGATTTAAGATTTTAATAGTTTGGATTGGTGGTGATGATTGATTTAGGAGAATAAAATTCTGTGTGAAACTTAACAAATGTGTCAAACGTCACTAATGTCAGTACACACAATTTTGAGACTTCTTGCGGTTGCGTGTAATAAATAGTGTTTGTTTTTCAAACAAGGCACCATTCTCAGTAAATTGTCAATCATTTATTAAAGCGGTAAATGTATTAAACAAAATACAAGTTAAGACAATGCCTCTCACGGCAAGACAACGAAGTATACATAATAAAAATGGGGCAAAAAGGGCTACAAGTTTTAATAAAGGGAAGCGGAAAATTAGCGAAGGGTTAGTTCTTAGTACTTTTATTATTAGAAAATACGCTAATGTAATGTAATGCTTATGTATATTTTTGTTTTAATGTGCTTTTGGGAAAAATTACTTGGCATAATTTATAGGTTATTATAATTTTATTTTGGCTCATCAGTGCACTAATTTGTAGCTGGTACTACTGCTTGGCGCTTATCCAGACGTTTCCGTATTCAAACAAAGGTAAAACGGTCATTCGACTTAAATTAAGCATGATGCTACTAACAAATATTTCCTTTATTAGCCCTAATATATGAAGTATAGTTTTTGTTTGGGATTAAGTCCTTTTAAATAACATTTGCTGTTATTAGACTTAAAAGTTAAGTCTATTAAAAGCAAATGTTAAATACTAAAATAATTATTGGCATGTTAAAAAATAACATTTTTAATATGTTGTTTTTTTTCATTCATAAAAAAAATATTAAAATGTTGAAGAGAATTGGAATTTTTGTAATTAAACTGTAGCCAATTTAACAAATCCTTTTACACTTCATCCTTCATAATGATACTATAAATATGAAAGTAAGTATTTTTGCTTACCTGTGTATTTGTTTGTTTGCCAAAGTTCATTAAAATTGGTGCAAAATGTCAATGAAATTTGGTATCAAAATACTCTGGATTTTAAGGATATAAGCTACTCTTTACCATACAAAATAGTGTGTAGTTCTGAATTCAAATAATTTTATGAAAATTGTGATTTATGATAAGTTCTAGTTTTAAAGCTATGCTCTGCTACTCTAATTGCATGCATCATTATATATTCACATATACAAAAAAAAACAAAGTGTGTATTTTGAACAAAGTTATTTTTTTAAACATTTCATATTGTAATTAATAAGGAAATAGCAATAACACTACTGAATAAATGCATTAAAACTTAATAAAAGTGTCAGAACAAATCTGGTGTATGACCTCAGAATGATAATCATCATTTGGTCTTGGTTTACGTAGTTTTCCAACTACATAAAACATACTCCTTTATACCTGACTGCAACAGAAGGAGGGTTATGTTGTTTTTCGAGTGTATGTAAGTAGGTATATTTCTTTGGCACACCCTAAAGCCTAAACGGCTTGTCTTATTTTTATGTGAGTGGTGTCAACAGATTTGGGTAAAATCAAAAAAATCTTAATTAAATACACTCGAAAAACATAACCTTCCTTCTTTTGCAGTCGCGTAATAAGAATTAGCTGATTCCTGTTCTGTTTTATTGTTTTATCCTCTTCTTATGCTATGTTTATACGCCTGCGAGGACTAGGTAGTTGCTCACAAACTACAAACGCTGAGTACCCATCCTTTGATCTGTGTTCAAAACCAGAAGCTATAAGCAACCCCTTCCCCCATCCCTATTCTCCTCCCCATCCCCCGAAGGCCAGCAACGCACTTGTGTCGTCTCTGATGTTGCAGATGTCCGTGGGCAGCGGCTATCGCTTACCATTAGGCTATACGTATGATCGATTGCCTGCTATCCCATAAAAAAAAACCCATTACAAAAGGACTGCTTAGCTTGGGACTAGATGCCGTTGTGATATAAATGTCTGAAATACTTTTTAATTTATTATTTTAATTATTATTAATATTTAGTGAAAAGCTGTTATTTGAAATTACAAACAGTATCAAATCATTTCATCCATTTATTCCTTTAAAATACACACATTTAATATTCACCATCATTTTTTAGTTCCTAATTCAATTCTAAATATTTCTGTTCACAGAGAATTCCTGGTAACTAATGCACCTTCAGACTTGCGTACCATTGCATATCCCGGTGGCGCTGTGGCCTTAGCCTTGCTCCTGTTTGCTCGCATATTATCTGCATATTATGGGCAAATATCAGACTGTGATGAAACATTCAATTATTGGGAACCCCTACATTATTTAGGTAAGCTAGTATTTAATATTGTTATAAAATACTTTTAGTGTAAAATCTTTAAAAAAATAGCCTATGTCACCTGGGCCATTATCACTAATCTATTGATACCTCATTCTTAAAAACGGTTTAGTAGTTCAGCCACTAAAGTGGAACATCAAAACATATTAGACTGCCATAACTATTACCCTTCCTTTTGCTTTGTGTAGTCGAGTAAATAGGAAAGTAATGATAATGGAACATTGTTATGTTTTAAACTTTTATACTACACTGGTCCTTCTGAAACGTTCTAACTGTACTAAACAAATACTAGATCTTTTTATATAACCCCTCAATTGTTTTTAACCCTCGACACAAAAAGAGGGGTGCTATAAATTTGACATCGATGTGTGTATCTGTCTGTGACATCGTAACTCTCAAACGATTTTGATGCGATTTTTTTTTATTTGACGGCCAACTTCCTTGTGTAGGGAAATTTTTAAGTATAAGCTTGTTTCATCAAAATATTAAAATTAAGGTTGTAGCAATGAAATCAACCTACCGCTGTCCACTGGTGAACAAAAGCTGTACAACAATGTGGCTTTTAAAAATTTATACCAGTGTTGAAACAAATCAACCTATAGGTTTTAAGAATATAGAAACGATGTACCTACAAATAAGACTGCACTTATGAATCAAATAATAAATGTACATAATTTATCTTTTCCAAGTCTATGGCACTGGTCTTCAAACATGGGAGTACAGTCCTGTCTATGCATTACGGTCCTACTTGCCGCTATGGCTGTTCGCCGTTCCTGCTAAAATACTGTCATGGTTCATGACTCCTATCACCGTGTTCTACTCATTAAGGGTGTTGTTGGCTGTGCTGAGCTCGTGTGCAGAATTTATGTTTTATAAGTAAGTGTTTTTAGTGTTTAGTAGTTTCTCAATTTATATATCTTTAAGGTTTACATAAAGTATACAACTTTAGTTAACGCCTAAGAGGTCAAAAATGTACGAGTAATTATGTTTAAATGTTAAATGAATATCTGGGTTTGACCTTTTATAAGTATGGTGTGCATTATGAAATTCTGAAAGGGTGTAGGACGAAATAATGGTCCTTCGAGCCGTAAAATCCTTTTGGACGTGAATGCCTTTCACGCGCAATTGCGCAAAATATTTTCCAAACGCGATTGAAATATAAATTGTAAACCTAGTCATCATTTTCCTAGCCTTTATTATTCCCAACATTATTTGGAGTCGGCTATTGTAATTGTAATTACTAGTAAATATGCAAGAGTTTGTGTAATGATCATAGAAATGTAATAAAGAGTACGACTATCGATAGGAGAGTTAAGATGTGAAATGCTAATAAACAAAATCTTTGTTTGTCACCAGAGCGGTATGCCATGAGTTTGGTGTCCATGTTGGCCGGGTATGGCTAATGCTAACTTTGCCGGCTGCGGGCATGTTTGTGAGCGGCTCAGCCATGCTACCGTCTGCATGGAGCAGTGCGCTAATCAGCGCCGCATTGGCGTGTTGGTGGCGACGAAGATATCCGCCAGCCGTGCTGCTAACTGCCGCTTCTACTATACTCAGTAAGTATAACTACCTCATGTCTAAACTTCCGATTTGCCTGGTTTTGCTTTTCAGGAACTGATATTGAAATTATTGCATATTAGCCGCCGTACGCCGTCTAGTCCCAAACTAAACAGAGCTTGTAATATGGGTACTAGACAATTGATATAAATACATTTATACTTTTTTTTGTAGAAAATACCCAAACTCTGAAACAAATATTTGCAGATCATACAAACATTTAGTCCGACCCGGTAACCCGAGACCTCAAGCGCAACAGTCGCATACACTAACACTGCGCCACCAAGACAATAGTATGTACTGTAAATACATTTATTCAGTACGAGAATTTTCAATGCGTTATGCAGGAACTTTCAATATGATACGTAATATGCTTAAACTGAGTTAGGTGGTTCTAAAATATATTTTCTTTAGTATGTTGCTAAAGCCTTCTTGTAAACTTGGCCCGGAGCTCTACATAGTATATATTGGCCTTTTTATATTTATTTTTATTTATTTATTTATCTTTATTGTATATACATAGTAAGAAATGGTACAACAGGAACAATCATACAATATCTATAACAATTGGCGGTCTTATCGCTCTCGGCGATTTTTTCTAGACAACCATAACACGGATATGTGTGTTTCAAAAAAATTGACCGTGTAAGTAAAGAAACATTCCTCCATTGAGACCATTTTTAGTATTATCAAATACCTATGGACACTAAAGGAAGAGCTTTACCGTTCTGAAATACCATATGGTATTAATTGGTTGCAGGTTGGCCGTTCACAGCACTTCTCGGCCTGCCAATCGCAATAGACATGTTGTTCATCAAACGTCAAGTCGTTGACTTCGTGAAGTGGTCGGTAATTGCCCTTCTCGTCATTCTACTGCCGACCATCGCAGTGGACTCATGGCACTACGGGAAGCTCACCATTGCCCCGTGGAATATCGTAGCATACAACATATTTACTGAACACGGCCCTACTTTGTACGGCGTCGAACCCTGGACATATTACTTCGTGAATGGATTCCTGAATTTTAATGTAGTATGGGTGAGTTGTATAAGTTATTTATGACGGTTTTGATGGTCGAATAACTTTAGAATATCAATAGTAATTATCTGGGCTCAGCGCCTTATAATTGTCAAAGGAACTTTGGGCTGGACGACCAACCAGTGGTCCTTCGAGCCTGATCAATTTTTGCTGCTAGTGCCAAATGTTGGTCATCATCTTCCTATCCTTCATTATTTCCAAGATTATTAGGAATCGGCTACTGATTCAACCGCTTTTACCTGGATATCACTTTTTCTACGGAGCGACTGGTATTGTACCTTCACAACTCTGAGGGCGAATTGGATTCGAAGATTGAACTAGTTTTCGGTATATTTGAGGGCACTGACTTTCAAGAAGCGATCAATAAACCGATGGTTCAACGTGCTCTCCGAGGCTTGGGTCGTCAAATGTAGTTAACGGGCACAAATATTGTGTATGGAAGTGATCAAGTCGGTGTTTACGCCGTTGTAGATATACGCCGTGTCGTGCCCGCTGCAGCTGGCGGCGTGCTGCGCGCTGGCGCCGCGCTCCACGGAGCGGGCGGCCTTCTGCGCGCCCTACTGGCTCGACCTGCTGCCGCTCGCGCTGTGGCTGCCCGTGTTCGTGCTGCAGCCGCACAAGGAGGAGAGGTACCACCCTGTGTGTCACTCATACTGCTGCGGTTACTACCTTCTCAGGGGTGTGCTCGTGTGCCATATGTATAGAGAAAGAACGGTTTTCTCACATTTCATTTTATTTTTTAGTCATCAAAATTGTACAAAGTTTTATTTTTCAATGTATGTATGTTAATTTATACTAAAATATTAATTTTTACTTATTTTAATGAAATAGCAGAGGGTAATAGTATAGAATTTATTTTTTGAAAAGAGATTTCTAACTGTGACTGTGAATGTGACTGCGAACTGAATATACCGTTAAATATTACTGCTACATCACTATAATTAGTAATAAATAAAATAAGCGCTGAAATTACTAATACTTATGTTCTTTCAACATCATCTAAATAAACATACATCAAATGCTTCCAGAACACGTCTATTGGTTATTTCTTTTTGTTTTTGTAATAGATAGAAAAAAGCTTTAAATTTTTTTTTATGTAATTTAATAATAATATTAAAACTAAAGAGAATACATGGAATAAATAAGTGATTTAACAAGACAGCAATAAAATCATCAAAATTGATAAGACTTAATATATTGGATGTTCCGTTAAATTTTAATTAGTTTGTTGAAATCCTGAAAAATCGTTGGTAATGTAATAAAAAAAAGTGCCAGTCGGATTAGCGCAGTAGAGTTTTCTACCATTTTACGTCGTTACCATCGTACGTAGCCTTTTTCAATATTGAGTAAAAACGAGAAAAAAAATCACGGAACGCACATCATCTCTGAAAGTTTCAACTGTCTAACTATCACGGTTCATGAGATACAGATTGGTGACAGACGGACAGTGAAGTCTTAATAATAAGGTCCCGTTTAACTCTTTGGGTACGGAACCCTAAAAAGACAAACTAAATTGGTCTCACTTCCTTAGTCTTACTCTTCCATCAAAACCGGAGCAAGTAATTTCAAATAACTTCTAATAATTATAACATTCCAGATTCTTATACCCAGTGTACAGTATGATCGTACTGGCCGGAGCCGTGGCGCTGGACTGTCTGCAGAAGATGACGTTCGCGGTTGGCACTGAGCTGTTCCGCTGGAGGAAAGAGAGGGAGAGGCGACATTACCTCTCTTACACCGGACCCTTGATGGTCATATGTGTGCTGGTCGCCGGAGTTGGCGGTGTGTATTTGTATTGCCTAATCTTTCTTATATTGGAAACGAGCTGAGCCCCACGGTATTACCCGCGGTACAACAAACGTCGTGGGGCGAAGGTAGTCTAAAAGAAAGCCTAAACTACTACCTTATATCATAGGGTATCTGCCAGTGATACTCCTGTCAATATCGGTCAAGACGTTCCAGAGATTAACCGGAACAAAGAGATAGACATAAATGTTTCAAATTGCTTTTTGATGTAAGTGCCGTATATACTTTATTTCGCTTTCATTGTTTAATTTTTCTTAAATTCGTTTTTACAAGCCTTTCTCTATTTAGTTTCACCTGTCCCGATGCTTGTCTGTGATCAAAACTTGCAACTTAAATTTGAACCATTTCCCGATTTCCGATTGAACTGAAATTTGAAATGCCTCTTTAGTTCTGATGACAATGTAATAATATATAATCGGTGTTAATATTAATCCAAAATGGTCGCCGTGACTAAAGGCGGCTTAAATATTTCTGAACAACCGACCTAATATTGGTATCAAATGAAAGGACTTAAAGTTATTTTTTTTATTAACAAGTAATAAAAGTATGTTTTTAAAAACTTTTTAAATAAATCACTTGTTGCTTATTCCAATGGCTATAAAACCTTCATTTGAATTAAAAATCATAGTGGTTTTTAGGTTGGTTTTCCCTCCAACACCAAAGCGGTAGCCAGTCACTCATTAAGTTCTGTAAGTGACGAAGTAAACGGTTCTACACATTTGTATCTAGTGATCTCAAAACTAGTCACTTCGTAGTTACGTTGATCTAATCTAGATGGCGTCGATATATGTTTTTTTCTATATGATGAGCGCCCATAATAGCAAACAGAAATGATGTGACTCGGGCGTACCGCAGGCATATCCCGCATAGCAGCCCTGTACTCGAACTACCACGGCCCCATGACGCTGCTGGGCCGCCTGCCGCCCGCGCCCGGCGCCGCGCCGCTCCGCGTGTGCTTCGGCAAGGAGTGGCACCGCCACCCGTCCAGCTTCCACCTGCCCCCCGCCTACGTCACCAGGTTCGTTAGCAGCGAGTTCTCGGGACAGATGCCTGCGCCTTTCGCCACCGGACATAATGGTACGTACCTATCTATATTTCTTTTTTATA
The DNA here is from genome assembly GCA_003709505.1 of Hyphantria cunea. Classification (NCBI taxonomy): domain Eukaryota; kingdom Metazoa; phylum Arthropoda; class Insecta; order Lepidoptera; family Erebidae; genus Hyphantria; species Hyphantria cunea. The sequence goes on from PKRV01000925.1 coordinate 347,816, forward strand.
AAATAACTCCCGAACGCTTTACAAACATACTTGAAACGGACACAAAAAATACCCAGACAGAGAACAATTTTGAGATCACACAAAATATGATTGCGTCTAAGAAAATTATATATTTGTATTTGTATTTATTCTTTATTGTACACTTTGAAAATACAAGTATGAAAGAAATACAAGGAAGAGTCATGTACAAAAGGCGTACTTCACCCATCATTGAGTTTTCTGCCAGCAAACCCTGAGTGAACAGAGGATAGTGGAGAAATGTAAGGGCATAGTTATGCGTATTTAAAAGAAACGAATATAATAACAAATTAAAAAGATAATAATAGTGATTTATAGACATTGTTTTTATACCTACAGTTGAATACCTTATGCATATTAGTACACACATACGATATTCATTCGCAAATACATACATACACACACTCATACATATGGTACATAAAAAAGATAATCTTATACCATTTTATGTAAATCGTTTTAAACTTTTTTGTTATAATAGAGAGCTTTAATGATGATGATGTCTATATTTTTTTTTTACGGAATGACGGACAAACAAGCATACGTTTCGCCTGATGATAAGCGAATACCGCCGCCCATAGACGCCCGCAACACGAAATGCGTTACAAGTGCGTCACTGGCCTTTGGGGGATAGGGGAAGAGGTTGGTAGAGCCTCCGGCCTTACTCGGTGAAATACAGCGTAGGTCTGTGAGGCCGTGGTATCACTCCGGTCGAGCTGGCCCATTCATGCCAAAGCTTGGCTCCCCTACGGTAGTACTGCTTAGTAATTGATTACCGTAAAATATGCAGAGAAATATAAAAGTATGATAATCTAATAATAGTTAAAACTATTTTCAGCTACTCGCCTTATTCATCTCCACTTCAACGATCAAAATAAAGGCGATAACAGGACATACCTGAACCCAAGACAATGCCATTACCTCGTGGACTCCGACGCTGGCAACCCCACCGCTCTTCAACCGTTCTACCACAAAGATCCGTCGTGGGAGATAGTCGCCAGTGTGCCCATACTCGAACCGAGTAAGTCCCATCAGGTGTTCAGAGCGTTCTATGTGCCAGTGTTGTCTAGTAAGAATACTGTGTTCGCGAATATGTATTTATTAAAGAACAAGTTAGTTTTGTGACTTGTGAGTGAGTGAAAGGTTCGTGTTTGATATTAAATTGTAGAGCTCTGTCTCTTTCTTTGAATAGGAAGTAAGTTATGAGTACAATACTAACATAACAAATGTCTATTATGGGACTTGATCTAGTCAATATTTGTAAAGAACGACAAATTTGTAATTTTTTGTAAACTTGTTAAAATCGTTTGGTAAATAAATACACTTACACATATGTATGTTTGGTTCCATTAGGTATATATATGTGTGTGAGACAATGTTGGCAGAGCTATGTTGAGAGTGTATTCCAAAAGCATAATCCTCCTAGGGTGGTGTAATTCGATCTTAACTTGGGCTAAACCAAAAAAAAAAAATGTTTCTTTATAAATATTACGAAAAAGTCTCACATTATACATTTAATATCTACACAAGACTACAGTTCCTAAAATATAGCTTGATCTCTGTGACACCTATGGAGAAACTTTTAAAAAAAAATATTTAATTTTATATCGTCCGTATTTTCATTCCTTACGTGCCAGTTTTCACAAATGAAGTGCAATACATTACAAATATAATACACATACAATGTACACCTAAAATGTACCTTCTAAGTTCTAAAATGACTCTTATAACAACTGTTATAGAGATCAAACTAAATTTTAAGGTCTATAAGCCTCACATTTTATTTATACAATATTTATACGAGACAAGAAATAATAATAATATATAAAATAAATCTCGTCTTGATCATGTTCTATTTTAAATTTGATGGTTTTATCGTGTCTATTGCTAAGAAACGCTGTTCTATAACACTACCAGATTTATAGTAGTAATAATGTCTATCATGGAATGTATCGTAACTGCAATAAGATTAGGAAAACTTAATTTTAAATTGTAAATTTGTATTGTATTGTGTGTTTCTAAAAAATTGTCTATTACAACTTTGTATGACAGCTAAACGACTAAAGAATCTTATATATTAGGTTATTTGTTTACCAAAGTACGACCACACTCAAAATTTAAATAAGGAATTGAACATGAACAAATTAAACTATTTGAATAACAAAATAAAAATCAGAGAACCATAAAAGTAGCAGCAACCGTAGTTACAGAATTGAACTTGAACATTTTTAAACAATGTTTTTAAACATTGTTCGATTTTTTTCTTATACTGGAGTGTGTTATTTAATGGACTTATACAAAATGATCATCAAGACGTCTCATCTCAAAGACATCTCTTTAGTATCGATAAGCTTAAGACCGATAGTGATCACCGACTTGTCCGAGGCTCTCTTAATATTGACTTTAAGGCTGAATGTGTCCATTTAATGAAATCCAGGCTTCGACCAACTCTGCTCCAAACCGCAATGGGATCTGAGAAATACCAGCCATATCTGGAAAATTGATTTACTACCATTCAAACCACAAGAGACGTAAACTAGAACCTTGCAACCATGGTTCGAATCCTCAAGGACATAGGTACGAGATTTTATAAAAAGCATAAAGTTGAAGCTTTCAGAGAGGACACTAGGGTTAATGAGGGAACGACGTGAGAACCCAGCTGTCACTTCGTCGGCAAAGCGGACTCTAAACTGAGAGATCAGCAAGCTTGTACGACACGACCTCCGATGCTCCAATAATCTTTCGATTGAAAGAGCGATCGAGCGGAATCGGGGGTCAATAGAGTTAATATAATCTCTTGGAAGAAGCTCTAAGCTAAGTCGTCGCTTCGAAGTTAGGCGTCCGGCTTCTCATGCAGCTCGACCTGATGCCGAAAATGTGGACGCCAGAGCCACATTAACACTCACACACACACCAAAGATCTGGCAGAAGTCAGCACTGGTGAAGTCGAGATGGCTCTTGGACAGCTGAAAAATGGAAACATCCCTTGGATAGGACGGCGTTACAACGGAACTGTTGAAAGCTGGAGGTAAGCCCTACTATGGGAGCTCCAAATGCTTTTCAACGCAGTCCTGTTCAAAGGGAGATGGAGAGGCGTGGATTAGAAGTGTAGTCGTCCTGTTCTTCAAAAAGCTTGACAAGACCATGTTAAAGAACTATCAGCCCATTTTCCTTCTAAGCCACGTCTACAAGCTGTTTTTAAGAGTCATCACAAACCGTCTTGAGCGAAGTCTCAAGCTGGGTTTCGGAGCGGACATAGCACCATAGATCCACATGCACACATTGTGGCAGATTATACAGAAAAAATTCAAGCTATGGTCTCTGGTTTACAACATTAGGAAATTTTAAAATGAATGAGCCTTTATGTGTGCGTATACGCTTTGCAAGCGGGCCGTTACGTATACGTTTTGCACGTACGATTGATATTGTAGTGTTTAAATTCGCGAGCAATTGATCTTAGCTCTATATATTAAGACACTTTAGAAAGCTAGTCATAGTGCAATAATAAAATATGCAATGAATATAAAATAAGAACATTACACATTATTAAAATTTAAATGTCGCTCATTATTATTTTATTGTGAGCTTCGTACTATAGAAGCACTTGCATACTTATTTTACGTGTATTTATATATAATCCAAAATGCCAGGGTTACCAGTTACGAATAAAGTTAAGAATTTATTTATTATGAGTCGTAATGTTTTTTCGTATGGCAGTTTTACAGCCTAATTTAACTAGATAAACCGTTTTGTTGATATTTAGAAGGCTGCAAAATAATTTTTTATCCAAAATTCGCATCTGTTGAAATCTATTTTTTTTCAGTGTCCACAAAAAAATCGCACGGCAAATTTTAAAAAAATTCAAAGGTCTCAAAAATTTCTTCCCATTTATAAAAAGGTATATATATATAATCTAAAGTTGCATATCGACAACCAGTCAATTTACATAAACTTGTGTATTTAATCTGTAACGGGGAAATACATATCCTCTACGTTGCAATGAATATTAAAAAAATAATATTTTACGTACTGCACTTTCTACGTATTCATTTTCGCATATCTTGACATCAGCTTATCTAGAAGTGATTGCGCGCCATCTAGTGACAACATAATGACTCTCTGATTTCATGTAAAATGTAATAAAACTCAAAAATTTATACCATAGAGAAATTGTATTTTTTTTTTGTACGCTTTGTAATGAGTAGCTATGCTGTGAGGGAAGAACACATTATACTTATTTTAGTATAAATAAATGAGTGGAGCTATTGGAAAGTGTTAAAGTATTTTGCATTTTTATAAAATACCAGCAATTTCGATGTGACTTGTTTTTATTTGTCAATATTTTATTAAATTATTTCTTTCTTAATGTGTACGTTTTTTACTTGCTACACCTGTGACTAAGGAGTGGAATAAACAGAAACAGTACATTTTGGGTTTGCCCTTAAATTTTTTCACTGATCTAGTACTGACCTATACATATGAATATGATATATATGAAAACATATACTTATAAAATTAACATATATTAAATGTTTACGGAATAAATATTTTGGCATTCCTATTTGTTTCGTCGAATTTAGTTTCTTCGAAAACTTACAATGCTATTTCTATATTACGATGCCTTGTTCAAGCTTGTTCGATAGTACGATATTTCGTTACATTTATTAATTCGACAGCGAACGTCATTTTACAAAGCCTTGTTATTTAGGAAAACTTACTTCGAACGATCTTGCGTCAATAACTAAGTACATCGATTTATTTTTAAATTTTGTTACGATTTTCAAAACATACCTCAAGTAAGGTAATGGAAAAGGACGGAAGTATGTAACAGGAAGCTAATTTGCCCGTTGAGCGCGATTACTCGGAATCGCGTATTGCGTCAAGTCGTTCATATGTGCTGTCATCTGCGTCTCAGTATTAGGCTCTTGTCACAAGACAATACAATACTGTTTACTGAACAAGAACTCATTGTATGCCGTGCAAATTTCACATAAATATTGCCATTGAAGAACCAAGCAGTTGACACCTAATAGAAGAAGCAACAAATTAAAGTATCTATACCAAAAATTCATACAAAAGGTTGTATGGCTTTTGTTATAAAATGGATGGAGTTTAGAAAAACAATACACCAGTTCAATTTATGAATAATTTAATGAGTAAATATTCTTACATAAAATGACTAAACTGACCGTTTCAGGTAAAAACTAGCCTCTATCCTCTAAGCGAATATAACCTTAAAAATAACATAACATAAGACACTTAAATGCAATATATCCTCAAGTCTCAGATATCCACCAATTTCACCATGTATTTTGTTTAAAACCTAAAACACATATAAGGTTTATAGTTCAAATACTTACTTATATATATTTTTAAAATTTAATTAAAATTTTAGTAATACACGCAAAGTCGCCATTACTGTAGGTAACTTTGTTTATTTAATTAATAAAATGGAAACAAACAAGCAACGACAAAAAACCCGATTGCGTAAAAATGCATCTTACATATAAATGCGAACCTTTGTAAATGTATACGTTATTCTTTCAGTTAAAAAACTGTTGAAAGGGTCTGGATGAAATTTAGCACAGCTTATATCTAGTCTGGAATAGTACACACCGTTATACTAAATGCGCGCAGCGCTTTAATACAAAAGTAACCGTACTCTTTTGTTATACCGCTGCGCGCATTTAGTTCTTAATTCTAGTGGTCACCCAGCGGTTGAATACGGCCATAATTAATTTTTTTTTCACTGATTCCCATAACTGGGACAAATTTCATACTCATAGTTTTCGCAAAAAGACTACATGTTTTTGCCTCACGTATCAACCTAGGAGTAATCTATAGATTTATAAACTGTCGATTTTGATACAAAATGTGAAGAGGTTCAAATATCGCTCGTTGGCCAAACCTCCTTTCCAAAGAGATTCCTATGACAATACCAATGATGATGATGATTATACTTCGGTGTGGTTGCCGATGTTTTCGTGTAAATGAGTATTTACACTCAAAATAATCTAGTTTTGGTTTCCTGAAAAAAAAAACAAACCTTAAATTAGTTTATTCGTTTCAAACTGAACGTTCGGAGCAGCATTCCTAATGAACACTATAACTTAGCATATGTATGTGGGTGTTTTTGTGTTTTCTATTCACAGATTACGTTCTAGGGAGTAATTATTTGTATGATGAGGCGCCGGTTCTCGAGCCCCGACTAAGAGGGTTGTTCAGAAGCAGGCCGGGGTGGCGGCGCAAGTTCTATAAAGCTTGCGCCCTTTTCTGTACAGAATAGGGACGCAAGGGTTCCTACACAGGAGGGGCCACCAACCAACAGTGGGTGCCCCGAGGTAGTCCCCGAGTCCAGACCAGTCGGTGGTATCCGAAGGGATTTCCGCACA
>PKRV01000925.1:354237-398297 GCA_003709505.1 Hyphantria cunea
GGGGGGGGGGTAATTTGTGTATCTATTAAACGTTGTATATGCGCTTGCCTGTTCTAAGTTTTTTTTAAATTTTGTGTTTTTTATCTATTTTTGTTAAAGTGTTTCAATTTGATATTGCTAAATAACCATTTTTTTACTAATGGACCAACTCCCCCTCCCCTAAAAATCCCGGTGGTTTAAGCGAGATAATCTGTTTTTGTATTTCTGTAGATAATGCTTTGATCAATAGGTAATTTTTTTTTCTAAAAAGTTGATAATTAAATTGGCACACCAGTGACCGTGTTTTGACTTTTGCCGTTTTTTACTTAATGCACATGAAGTGCGTTGCAGGATTAGAATATCCTATGTAATGTGACTTGTTATTGCTAGATGGTGCTGAGGTAAATAAACCTCAGCACGACCGCGACGACCGATAAGTCGTTACTTGTTATTAGTTACGAACACGAATTGCGCAACAAGAATATTCATAAATCATCATAGTTAAATAATATCTCGAAAACGACCCCAACGATTTTCATGAAATTTAGTTTGCATGGGATTTCGGGGGCGATAAATCGATCGATAGAGCGATTTTTAAACACCATTTAAAAATCGCGTCAGTGATTGATTTTATCTGATTTTTCGCATCAGTTTTGTGCATTATTTCTGTCTGTATCGGTATACCTACCCTTAGCGGTCCAAGGGTAGGTATACTTCCTATTTATTCAATAAAAAAAATAAAATTAAGAACACAAGAAGAGAAGAAAAAAATGATAATCATTAGGATATAAAATAAATACAAACCCGCATAAAGATTGTTTCCTGATATTTTTTTCTCCATCGGCAATGGTCTGTGGCATCGGCAGGCCTCTCGTCTCGGGCAATGTCAAACCAACACTCGCCGTAAGGAAGGCCATCAGGGTGAAAATTAATATCGGCAACATGTTCCAATACCGCTCCTGCAAAGTCGAGGTGAACTTTCGTTAGAAAATATACATATAAATAATTTTTGTAACATAAATGGCTATAGCAAGAGAATCGTAGAATCGTATCAAAATTACGTATGCCTTTTCTGTTTTATTTAATGTCCTGTATACAGAAAAAGGAATTTAGAGGGCCCATTAGAATGGTTTTGAAGGTATTCAATTATGGTTTTATCTGGTTTAATACAGACACCATCGAATGTGTTAGATAGGTATAATAGAGCCACGCTTCGGCATGCATGGGCCAGCTCGACCGGAGTGATACCACGGATTCACAGAAAACTAGTGTGAAATAGCGCTGTGTTTTACCGAGTGAGCGAGGATACCGGAGGCCCATACCCCAATCCTCCCCCTATCTCCCTCCCCATCCCCCAAAGGCCGGCAACGCACTTGTGACGCCTCTGGTGTTGCGGATTTCCATGGGCGGCGGTAATCGCTTACCAACAGCCGATATGTCTACTCGTTTGCCAAAGAAGGCAAAACAAGAAATCCAAATTACAGTGGGAGGTTATTTATTTTATACAATTGTGGCACAAGCAATACATCTTGTGCCGAGGAGGAAGTAACAAAAATGAATAAAGTAGATACAAAGCTGAACTTTGAAGATGGTAAAACATTACTATAGAAGATTATTTATTTCTACAACTACCACTGTGTCTGAAATAAATAAAGTGAATCCATTGACCCTCAAAGAAACACTCGCTGTCAGACCACTTAGCTCATTACACCTTCCATGCAGTCAATGGTAAACGTTTATGGTGTTCCATATCACATTTAAAAAAGAGAACATTGAGATCAAGACTAAACCTCGCTCTGTATACAGAGCGAGGTTTAGCTTAAGCGGTTACCCTCGCCGCTTAGCTATAGCTAAGCGGCGAGGGTAACCGCTTAAGTCATTATACCAACCGTGAATTTATTCGCGAACTCCTGTAAGTTTCCTTTAAGTACGCTGTTTAAAGGTTCTTACTGACCGAGTATACGATGAAGGTTGTGAAGACGGTGGAAATGAAGGCGCACATGTGCAGGATGGAGGAGCCGGTGGCGCGGAAGGGCGTGGGCAGGATCTCCGTGCACCACTGCATCACGCACGTGTAGCCTGTGTTCGTGAAGAAGCGGGCCGCTATCTCCACCACCGTCTGGGGGACGCCTGGAACATAATATCATTTTAATTTATTTTTCTTGTCGCCTAATGGAAAGTGTATCACCATACTCATAATTTATTTCAGTTCGGAAAAGCAACAGCTACAAAAAAGTATATAGTTAGTTTGGTATGTAACATCAATACAATTACAGAGGTTTTCCTATCCAAAGTTAGAGTTAATCCAAAAATTTTGGAACACTAATCAATACGCTACTACACTATTGCGGTAAATGAAAATATAAAATACAAAAATAATAGAGCATTGTGACCCGCACTATGGCGGCCTATTGAGATGGTTCTTCGTGGTTGGGGCTAACGATCTCGCACTCAACGATACACACCAGTACGAATGCTGTCATTATAGGCTGGTCTTCGCTCTAGGGCGTGCCAAAGAAATATACATAGATAGATAGATAGAAAACTATAATATTACAGTTAGAAAGAGTACATAAAATGCTTGACGCAGTGTACAAAGGGTGGTCTTATTGTTAAAGCATCTCTTCAGCAAGCAATCTCTTCCTGGCATCCTTCGGATGGATCGAGATGTATAGTAGGGACATTGGTGAGATACATACATACACTCGAAAAACATAAAACTCCTTCTTTCGCAATCGGATAAAAAGGAGGGTCTAGTCTACAAAGTCCTAATGTCGATGACTTTAAGCATTCCTATTGCGTAAGTGTCATTGGATATAGTACAGTCAGGTATTTACAAGTTGTACTGATAAAATATAAGAGCTCTTAGTATTTATTTTGTCTATGATGAGATGCCTTGTCCATCAGTAGACTATTTAAGGCTGTCGATGATGAGAACCTATTTTTATTCTTTAAAAAGAACTTTATTAATGGGTTTTTCATATTTATATGTCATATAATTTAAATAATTATGGTAAGAAGTGTGTGTATGTATGTATATACATGTATGTGTGTATATATGTATGTATGTATCTGTATATAAATGAATATATAACGATATATGTATATGTGCCCGATTATATTCATAAAAATTTAAATTTTTCTTTAAAATTAATTGCACCGTCAACTGCTACTCTCTCCGATACTTTTTGATCCATTCTAAGGTTGCCTGGAAGACATTGCTTTTGGCAATAAGGCCGCCCTTTGTACATTATATTATATGTTGATCATTTTATGAATTCAATTAATATTGTAAAAACGGTGTATAAATAAAGAGTTTTCTATCTATCTATCTATTTGAGGATGTAGACGTATCATATCTTACCTAGCTTACCTTTTACAGACTGTAAAATACACATCTATTAAAAGTGTTTATAAGTGTTAAATATACTTTATTTCCTTCGTTATTATCACAAAATATGAGATACGAAATATCAAACAAATAAAAAATATACCAATAATTTATTAAATAAATTATGAATGAAAATTATTCGTCTCCAGGAATGTCCTCATCTTCGGTGTACTGAGAGTCTTCACCATCTTGATCACCACTTACAGCATCTTGATATTGCTGGTACTCTGATATCAAATCGCTGAGGTTATTGTCTGCCTCTGTAAAGTCATTCTCCTCCATACCTTCTCCAATATACCAATGCAAGAAAGCCTTTCTTCTAAACATTGATGTAAATTGTTCTGCAATTCTCTTGAACAGCTCTTGAATAGCTGTAGTGTTGCCAACGAACGTCGCTGACATCTTAAGGCCTCTGGGAGGAATGTCACAGACAGCTGTTTTTACATTATTCGGAATCCATTCAACGAAGTACTCTTTATTTTTATTTTGAACATTCAACATTTGCTCATCGACCTCTTTCATAGACATACGACCACGGAAAACTGCAGCCACAGTCAAGTATCTCCCACATCGAGGGTTGCAGGCAGCCATCATATTCTTAGCATCAAACATTTGATGAGTTAGTTCAGGTACAGTCAGGGCTCGATACTTCTGACAACCGCGGGATGTCAGCGGTGCAAAGCCTGTTATAAAGAAATGCAATCTTGGAAATGGGACCATGTTAACAGCCAGCTTCCTTAAATCTGCATTTAACTGTCCTGGAAACCTCAGACAAGTAGTAACACCAGACATGGTTGCAGATACAAGATGATTTAAATCTCCATAAGTAGGAGTCTTCAACTTCAAAGTACGGAAGCAAATATCGTACAATGCCTCGTTGTCTATACAGTAAGATTGTGTTGAATTTTCTATAAGCTGGTTGGCTGCTAACGTTGCGTTATACGGCTCAACTACAGTATCTGACACTTTGGGGCTCGGAACTACGGAATAAGTCACGGTTAACCTATCTGGATACTCTTCAGTTAGGTTCGTCAGCAGTAACGTTCCCAGTCCTGAACCAGTGCCACCTCCAAGTGAATGAATGACTTGGAATCCTTGCAAACAGTCACAGCCCTCCGCTTCCTTTCTTACAACATCAAGAACTGATTCAAGTATAGCTGCTCCTTCGGTATAATATCCTTTGGCCCAGTTATTTCCTGCACCCGAAACGCCAAAAACGCTATTGTCAGGGCGATACAGTTGACCGTAAACTCCAGATCGCAGGGAATCTATTGTTCCGGGTTCAAGATCGACTAGTACAGCCCGAGGGACGTATTTTGCTTTTAGTCCTTCATTGTAGAATACATTAATGCGTTCTAGTTGCAGATCAGAGTCTCCTTGGTAGTTACCACAAGGGTCAATTCCATGTTCGTCAGAGATCACCTCCCAAAACTGGAATAAACGTTGACTTTAAAATCTAATACCTTTATAGTAGCAACTTTTTTATTATTATATTATAATCAGAATCTCAGAAACGGCTCCAACGATTTGCATGAAATTTAGTATGCAGGGGGTTTCGGGGGCGGCAAATTGATCTAGCTAGGATTCATTATTAGAAAATTTACCACAAAAGAATATCAACATCCAACTACTAGTTTTTATACGTGACCTAATAAAAGTAGTAAGGATTGAGAAAACTTAAAATCATAAAGTCTAGTCAAATGAGTATGTATAAAATCTAAAGTCAGTTTTACAATAAAGTTTTGCTGACCAAGTGGGTAATTCATTCGGATCTCGGATCGAACATATTCCTGATTTATCCCCACGCACCTGGGTCCTATCAGTCATAGGGTAGGACCAGCACCATGCGATTGCAGGTCTTTCGACAATTTAATTATAAACTGTGGTAAACTTACTACTTAAAAATACTTATGTATTTATTTACTGACTCCGGTATCAGTTCGTGGCTATACAAAGTTAAATCTTACTATGGCATTCTCATACTAAAAGTTTAAGAAATTAAATGGGAAATTTTACCTTGGATCCGATTTGGTTACCACATTTTCCAACTTGTATGTGAACGATTTCCCTCATTTTTAAAACACGAGAATTTTTCAGTAAAAGTAAATTATCACCGAGTTAGTCTTAAAAAACTAAGAAAAATACAAAAATGTTTATTACTAAGACTACATCAGCTTGATAAAAATAAACATAATGAAGAATAACAGTTTTGTTTCATGGCTCCATAGATTTGGAAATTTAAAGTCTAGGTGACCACGATATAAAAGAAATCACTCGGTACTTGTGTACAATTCGAAAAGTTGGTTTAGTAGTGTGACACACGGTCGTATTAGATACTATCTGCCGTACGCAAACTCATCTGCGGTTCCTATCGCTCGTAGCGTGTGAACAAGTTTGTTTACCATAAAATATTATAACGAATCAACCATAATAGACATGAATGCTCTCAAAATGAATAATTTTCCCCCGTCTTAGCAACTATTTTATTAATACTCCGTCCGCTCCATTTGATCGTAATGTGATGATATGATATTAGTCGCTATATTATATAAAATAGATTTAAGTACACTTTTTAAATTTTATACTGAATATAAGGCACTCCTCATATTCAGTATTCAATTAGTAACAATTTTAAATGACATTAAAAGACACTTCTTTTGGTCAAATAACCCGCGTAATAAGAAAATTTGCAACAGTAGTTAGATACCTCCTTTAAAGCATGAAATGAAATGATTATAAATAAAATAAAACTATAGGAAAATATATACATATTTCAAATTCTGCTTAAAGTGAAGTACCCGTTGCGCGTGTCAAAACCTTTGTAAACTCGAAGGATCGTGACATCAACTTATTTGCCTACGGTATTAAGGCCACCTTTGTCACTGATTATGTGCATAAAGTATAAATAAAAAATGTAAGAGCTTACCATGAACTTATCAATAACATCCTCGGGGATCTTGGCTTTGTTAACAGACTCTACTTTCTTCAGTATCGCCACAGCTTCGTTGACGCGACCTTAGCTGATCATCCATCTGCAATACAAGAAACACAACTGGTTAGCTATCCAATCTATCTATTCAATACCTTTAACAAACAATATTCTGAATCTCGGTAACGGCTCCAATGATTTTCATGAAATTTAGTATGCAGAGGAGTGATAAATAGAAATAGTTATCATTTGTTTTTAGAAAATTTACCAAAAACAGAAATACCGAGCAAAGCTTATCATCCAGTTACTTATCTTAATGTGTATTTATAAACAAATAGTCGAAAGTAACATTTCGTTAGATTTGGAATAAAGTTGGTAAAGTTGGTGGAAAAGTTTGTTCAGTATACATTTTCAACGATCATTCCTAAAAATAATCTAGTATCTCTACATAAGTAAACTGATTTGTGATGTTGTATTAATGTCTAATCAATGTAAGGCACATAAAATGTATGTATAGATAAATTAGTAAATAAATAAATATTTCAGACACCTAACACACAACGCCATCTAGTCCCAAACTAAGCGGAGCTTTTATTATGGGTACTAGACAACTGATATGAATACCCTTTTTTTAAATATCTACATATTATACATAGAAAACTCCCAAACTCCGAAACAAATATTTGTAGATCATACAAACATTTGGTCCGACCCAGGATTCGAACCCGAAACCGCATGGACAGCAGTCGCGTACGCTACCACTGCGCCACCGAGGCAGATGAGTAATACAATCCAAGAAAAACATGATATTGAATTGATCATGTAGTTTCAAGCAATTAATACACATTTAAGTTATTAGCTTGTTAAAAAGAGAAGTTACTTAGTACTTTCTGGTAGAAGCCAAGGAGCTAATAGCACCAGGATGCAGTGTAGTAAGCCATACCAGAGTACGCCAGTCAGCGATGAAATACGTAGTCCAAGATATTAATATACCAGCAACTCCAAAACACAGTGCGTAGGACAGGTAATCAGAGTTCGGTACTGAACGCCCACTTACTCGAGTACTGAAATCAACACCAATATAAATAAGTGAAATAATAAAAACAAGCTTTATTTCTATCATTTTAACGCAATTTAGTGAACTGCATCTAATTCGCCAGATTTATCCTTTATCTGTGCTATAAGACGTTGTTTCGTACCAAATTTCAAGATTCTGCAGGAAAGCATATGGAAAATTAACCCATGTTGATATTTCCTGTATCAGCCTTCATAATTGTCATTGTCATTCTTACATTACTGGACCAGACCTTGGCTTGGCGTTGCCGGATAGACCAGAGGCTTGGCGTTGCCGCAGACTGTAACAGACAGCACAGACAGAAAATCATACGGAATAATGCTTTATCCAGATTTGTATTACTTTATTTTTTTTATTTTTTAAAACTTTCTATCGCACAACCAAAATAACAGAAACCTTTAAGAAAACCGCGTACTTCAACATGAAGAATCGGTAACGGACTTGTGATAATTGGCGTGGTATATAATTTAATTATACTTTGGATTGTTGGCACTTAATAGAACTTGTTGAAATACATTCTAGAACCAAACTCACTTGTACTTGTACCACTACTTTAATAAACTTTTAAATTATCCTGACCGGTTTCGCCCTATGGCATTATCGAAGATTACTGGTTATATAAAAATAATTTACATCCTATCCAAAACCTATCAACTGTGGGTACACGGAAGTAAGAATGTGTCAGGGCAAGAAATCCTCCACGAAAATGGACGACGACGAAAATAGACGAAACGACGGCGTGGTCAGTACCAGAATGGGTGACTGCTGGTGGCATGTAACCCTTAAGAAGATAGAAAGCTAGAAAATTGAAATTTCGCACACGTATTCTATCTTATGAAGAAGGCATCTACTAAGAATTTTTCAAAATCCAACTCATAAGGATTTCCTCTAAGGGCAGAACTGAAAACTACTGATGGAAAGAGATAGGAGTTGTTTGCCATAGACCCACAGGCAGAACATAAGTCAGACGGTCCTAAATCGTCAGTAGTTGGATAAAATGTTATATTATTTTATTTATTACTTTATTTCTTATAATATTTACGACTTTTCGTGTTGTCTATGGAAGAAAAATACACTGTTTTCTTTATCTAAAATTGTCTGTAATTATTAACTCGCATTAAAGAGTTATTGTTCAATGTTATTTACATTTGGTTACTGTTGCCCCATATCATATCAGATGAGCACGAGTTCCGGCGGTTATGCAACGTATGCTGAATACGCGTGTAGACTTATTGCGCTTGAGAATAGTGAAGGGACAAAGTGATGAGCTTATTAGTGCGATCGTCGTACGTGGGATTAATAACCCGCATATTAAGGCGTCTGCTACGAATTGTAATCTGAAGCCCTGTGAATTAGTTAATTATCTAGCCGCTTTCCTTAAGCCTCTGCTTAATAAACCCGAAAAGCCTTCTAGTTCTGACCGCTGTATTATTGTTAAACCACATGTTGGCAAAGGGTATTTATCAAACATTCCGATTAAATGTTTTTCATGTGGACTGATGGGCGACAAACAAGTTAACAGTTGGGCCACGAACAAGTTAACTGTCGCTCCAAGCTCAAGCTTGTAGCGACAGTTAACTTGTTCGTTCGTGGCCCAATGTCATCCAGTGATATACCCAGTGTCACTCTCACGCCTAAGACGAATCTATTGAAACCACTCACATAAAAATACGACAACCCATCTAGGCTTCAGGTCGTGCCAAAAAAATATAGGTACATACGTACAGTGGAAAAACATAACCTTCCTTCTTTCGCAGTCGGATAAAAAAGATTGAATTAAATGATGTTCCGTGTTTATAATGAAAGTAATTCATGAGGTATTATAGCGCTACATGATAATTTACGCAGACATGCGCTGGTTAATTGCACACGTACCTGTTTATAGTTTTTGTAACGATAGCGTAGTGATGGTGTGTTTAAAACAGTAATTTATTTTTATACTGTTTTTTTTACCACTACGGCTATAACATTATACGGTAGGGTAGGTTTACACCGGCTGTTAGCCGCAACGTCACGTCACGCTGGTGGGAAAAAGCTGCCATTTCTTCCTGAAGACACCATTGATTAAACCTAGGCTGCCCCTTGAAAATAACACGAAACTTATCATTAAACTTATCACTCATTACGAACTCAAATTAATTCTTAACATTTTATTTCATGACTAGCTTTTCCCGCGTGTGTCGGTTATCGCGGTAAATGCGATAAATGATGATGTCTACATACCAAATTTAATTGATATTGGTGCAGCGGTTTAGCCGGCAAAGCGTAACAGACGAATTTATAATATGAGTGAGTTTGGACAGCAAATTTATATGAAAACCTACACATAAATGTGTAAATTATAAATCACCCGTTAATATAACGTCGTAAACTGATATGAACAACATGAATTTGAGACAAGGGATAAATAAAACTACTTTATTTAATTTTATTTTTTATTGTTCTTCCATCATTTTTACACACGAGTGGCGACATTCGCGGATATAGAACCCGCGGCTCTGTTTATGAACATCTACAATTTGCTCATTATACTTACACAATAGACACACATTCCACACCAGTACCCTGTTACACAATGGTTAATATAAATGTTACAAAAAGTTCTAAACAACTCTCTATTATGTTCCCTCCACGGGCGAGAGAATGGCGGCGGTATTAATATGGTGTCATGTATGTATAGGTACACACGGCGATGAAGAAATAATCTCTCATTAGTGAAGATTACCCGACGATAGAAGTGCGGATCCACCCCGATTCTTTCGCTCGTGGAGACGGGACTAACTATAGGGTTTGGTCACTGAATATGAATAACGATAACATTTATCATCTGTACGTATTTTAAAATCGCTTAGTTATATTATTTTATGTCAATTTATTATTTTCTTAAATCTAAAATGTATTTCAAAGAATCTGTTCAGGATGTTTTTAGTTAATCTAATTATGTATCTCAATCGACGCGATGTTACAATTACAAGGTTCTAAATAAACCTTTGCGAATGAAACACCCTCGAAACAAAACACTTATCTCATACCAAACATTATTCTAACTACGATGACTCTGACAGTGCAATATATACCCTTAACATATGAAGCAAATATAAACATTACAATTTATCTATTTCTCATGAAAAAATATCTTAAATATTAAATAATCAATTGATGTACAATGATTACAAAGGATTCACAGATACGCTCAGTAATTTCACCACTTACATATCAATTAATTACTCTATTGTTGATTAATATATCAATAAGCTGCAAACATGTAACATTTACTACATTAAAGATATAAAATACAATATTGCGGCGTCGTTCTTAGGGGCCGTCTTCACTGGCGAGAGAGTCATGTCATGCATGTATATACACACAACGATACCGTTACGAGTAGCGTCGATACGCTGAAGGAATCACTAGTTCGTGGTGGAACGACTATAGAAGCGAAGATCCGTCACGATTCTCTCGCCGAAACGGCCCCTTATGTGCAGCAGTGATTAATACATAATCTAAAAGAATTTAGTCGCTAACTTCCGAAATAAAATATACGCTTAAGTATAAATACTACTGATGATAGTTATACATTAAAATACGTAATCCGGCGGCTACGTTTAAAAAAACAATACGGTTCTAATAAAAGCGGGAAATTACGATTTAAATTTGGAACATATTTTGTGCGTTAAATGTTATGTAGATGGCACATAATAATCATTGGTCCCCGTTCTTTTTTTGTTTTATGTATTTTGTGAAAAGGCAAAGTCAACAGTGAGATTGTGCCAAGATGTCTCGCGTCACGGCTAATTAAATTTACTACACACATACATTTTGTACACTATTTTTATTTTTTTAAGATTTAACGACGTGACAAACATTGTAATGATTTTATCTCTCTGCATGACATTGTAGGCTGCAGGTATAAATGGCGATCCAGTTTAGTCAACTGCGGATGAATAAATAACAAAGTAATAGGACTTCTAGATATTAGATTTGTCCATTATTCTTATTTTTTTTTAAGATTCAACGACGTGTTTTTGCAACAATTGCAACATTAATGAATATACCCCAGAAGAGAAAACACTGGTTTTCCATAGCATACTTTCAAAAAGTAGGGATTAATTGTGTGACATAGAGAACAAAGGAAGGTTATAGTATTATGTACAAGAAGATAAAATTAAAAAGCGGAACTTATTTTTCATAATATTTTATTATTTGAAATTAGTTAAAATGTGTAAAATTGTACAATTTATTTATTACATAGACCTTCCTCTGCTCGTTCTACTATAGAAATAATTGTGCGCACAAAGTGGCAGTTTTATGTAATGTATCTAAGTTTTTTCATACAAAAACTACTTTTTATTTAAACAGATACAATACAATTATGAGCACTAAAATGTTCAATAAGTAGGTTATGTTTTACAAACTGCGACTTGCTACTCTACATGTTACGTATAAATGAAATAACACTTATAATATACATATACACTGGTGTAATCTTATCAATTGTTAAAAGAAATATTCGGTTTTCAATATACATGTAAGTCATATAACAAGTCATATAAAATATTTATAACACTGCTTGACAATACATTGCAAATTAAAATCTATACTTATCGAAGTAAAGCTGAAGCCAAAAGGGAAGGTAAATATTAAAAAAAAAATATAAAAAAGTAAAAAAACGTAATTATCATTACATCAGTCGATTAAATGTTGAGTGTTATCTTAGTCCCGATGAAATTAAAAGTACATAATATATTTTCATGTAAAAATATTAATAGAAAGCAAATCAGTCTATAAACTTACTTTTACAAATTATGACTAAATTTTATGTACATTTTTAGATATTTATTTTGATCAGCTGTAGTTTGGCGCCTAACATTACGAAACCATTGTTAAATAGTCATGCTTTTGAAAGTATCAAAGTAATATAATTATGTTTCTGATATATTTACATTGTAGTATTCTTTGTTACATACAAAAGTCGATATTTAACTAAAACCCTACAGGTCGATCTACGTATACCTATGTATTTTTATTGAAGGCTCAAATCCACAGCATACTACATTAAACAGGCGTAGCTATAATCGACGTACATTCACTATCTAATCCATTAAAATTTATACATTATTTACAAGAAAAAGATCATAATTTATTATATAATTTGGCTGAATTTTATAATTTTTAATTTCGCTAAATATCTTCTCATATCGTATTTTTAGTCACCAGAATAAAAAAATAATCGCCATTTATTGTCGTTCACTTCCGAAGGGGGCAATCGATTCCATTATTATGTAGGAAATAATAAATTAATGAACTACACAACGCACTGTGTACAATTGGTTAGAGTCCGTGTCTCGTCCGCCCGGGCCGAGCGCGCGGCCCTCGCGGTATATCACAGTAGCGGCTCGCGCCGTCCGCCGGCCCGCTGACTAGGCTATGTACAACCGAACGCTCCCCGGCGCCACCGCTTAGAACAGGTCGGTGACGATGGAGCCGAACCACGCGCACACCACTGGCAGGGCGTACGTGAACAGGGCGCTGTGGAGGTCGGGCCGCGAGGCCGAGCCGCCGACAGGCCGAGGCTCCACGGGCGCGGCCGGCGGGCCGTCGGCCTCGCCGGCCTGCCCGGTCGCGTCGCCGTCGCCCGGCTCGCCGACTACGACGCCGCCGCTGAAGTCGTCGGGCAGTTGTTTCGGCTTGGCTTGGTCGATATTGCGCGCGTCGATGTTGATCTCGGGAATGTCGATGTTGTTCGGCGTCTGCGTCTCTGAGTTAACTGCCTGTGTGGTGTATGAGGGCACTTCAGGTGGTTCCTGTTCGGTCGGCACGTCGTCCTCGATCTCCGAGCTATCACCGGATCCTGAAACAATAATCAAAAATAATTACTCAAATTTGAACCGAATAAACTAATCACCTTCTTTTTGAGTGTCATGTGAAGAGAGTGTACGGTGAATATAAAAAATAACAAAGGGTAATAATCAAAACAACACTTTTAGTCAAATCACAAACTTTTGTAATACGTAATTTCTATTTATATGACGATATAAGTTGAAATAGGCAAGGCACTCGTGGCCCAGTTGCACTCGATGATTAGAAACATTCACCGAGGGCATGCAACGACGGCGCGGTCAGTACCTGGATGGGTGACCGCTGGTGGCATATTACCACGAGCGTCTCCGTGATTCGGAGGTCACGTTAAACAGTCGGTCTCAGTTGTTATTATAGGATAACCGTCGTGAAGCTTAGTTGAAGGTCTTTGGGAGGCTTGAAAACATCCAACGGCAAGATTACGTAGCCACAACGTTGTTAAAATACTTATATCGGACAGATATTCACATAGTATTTAGTTATTTTGCTAGAAAGAAAAGAAACTGAATCCTACAACACATATCAACTAGAAACTGAGAAATTATTATTAATTATTAACAAAAGAGATATCTTGTATTCATATGATTAACTGGGTATTGTATCGTGATTAGTGTCCATAAAAAGACCTGTGTTTATGATATAAGGATTAACAGCTCAACAAAACAGCTTACCTGTCTCGTAACCCTTGATTTTATCTTCATCGTCATACGGCAAACCATCGCCGTTACTATAATCACCAGAACCTGAGCCGGATTCCACTTCGTCTACTATATCGCTAGAGAATGAATTCGCTACTTGTAAGTCTGAAAAGAATACCACAGATAAATATTATTACATTGCTCCAAAGCGCTGAATAGGCATGATGACAATAACCAAGAACCACTAAAATAATGTATTTATCTGATGAAACGGGGAAATATTTATTTTCATATTTAGAACGAGATTAATAGTTAATTAACACAAAATGAAACTACAAAATATAGCAAACCGCCATGTTAACCGATCAGAGCGAGTTAGGTCACTTATGCATTAAGGTCACTTTGTCCTAATATGATCGACGATCAATTTATTGTTTTTAACAGCTATAACTGACACTGGTTGACAAATGGTTACGTCACGTCTGCGACGAGACGTCATAAACAGGCGCCATGACACCATCGAGCGTTTTGGCGTGAATTTTAAACTTAAAATTTAAATCTCCATTTTTTCTTACTAAAACTTTATTTTTTGTAGAAATGATAGGGAGATACTTCCAAACATCATCAAGCTTCAAAATTAGTCATCATACCTATTGTGTAAATGGTCTGAATTCTTAGATGTTGTTAATCGATATACCGACTATTCACGCTAATTATTTTGTATGGAATAGCGCACCCTGGTTTTGTTTTCGGTAATCTTATTTATTCTAAAATAGAAATAATTAAAAAAGCTTATTTTATAGATGTACTGTATATACTTCTATTGTGAAAAGCTGTTAAATTTTAAATTGAAATTATAAACAGACGCTTCAATTGTACTTATTCGTGTAGATCTGATCGAGACCTACTTAGAGTTGCGAAGATAAATATATATATAGCGTACCTCTAGCGTCAGTATCGAGCCACTGCACTTCCACCCCGTTGTAGGCGTCCTTGAGTCTAGCGGTGAGCAAGCGAAGGGCTTCAGCCTGAACGCCGGCCGCCGCCACTGCGCTGGCACTAGCCGATCCTCGCACCTCGGGGTTCGACGCCAGCCCCGTCGTTCCCTCGCTCGCCGCGTTCAATACGTAACTGAGAAACAAACACACAATTTTATAAGTTAAAGATAATATTTCGGACATCTGACACACAAGGCCATCTAGTCCCATTCTAAGGAAAGTTTGTACTATAAGCAAACGCAAAGGTAGCCTTACCAATCATCATCAACACCCCTTAACAACTGGATATGTATGTACCTCTTGGTAGAAAGGTTCCAACGTGATTACGTGACCTTTTTTAACCGACATCAAAAAAATAGGAAGTTATCAATTCGACTGTATTTAATTTCTGTTTGTTACCTCAGAAGTTTCGGCTGGATAAACCGATTTTGACGATTATTTTTTTTTATTAAAACGTTGGTACTTCCCGCGTGGTCCCATTTCAATTTGGTCAAGTTCTTGGAGTCGGTTGATTTTATATTATTTTAATGTTGAGATAGGGAAAATATATAGATAAACTATTGTCAAAATTAGCTGTATGATTAAAAAGTTTTTTTTTTTTTTCACCATTAAAGTATTGTTCGTTAATATTATTAGAATAAATTTTAATAAACAATTATTATCAAATGCGTTTAATATTAATTAGCATTAAACATTTTCAATCATTATTTTTTGGTATAATTATTAAATTATACCTAAAAATCATGATTGAAAACATGACATTAGTAGTGTTTGAAAATAAGTACCAATTATTTTAGTAAGTTATAATAATGATTAGAATGTTATACTTTTAATGAATAAAAAAAAACGCTTGTAATTAATTAAAAACAAATTGGATTGAATTCAGAAAATTAATTGACACGATAGTGATCCTGAAAATAGCAAAAAATATTATTTTATCGGAGCGAGTGGATATTTTACATAAATTGCCTTATTTTTATATACATACTTGGCGTGGAGTATCTTAGTTGTCCTAAAGCTATAATATTTATTTATAATATAACTTCATCAGTGGCAAACAATGACCCTTAAAATACAATACTCCTCCTTATCGTATACTTTCTACAGTGTACGATTATTGAGCATATCTTTTATGTATTTTTATTTATTTGTGTGTGTTTGTGTATATTTCGACTGCCTCGTTGGCGCAGTGGTAGCGTATGCGACTGCTGTGCTTGAGGTCTCGGGTTCGATTCCCGAGTCGGACCTAATGTTTGTGTGAACTGCAAATATTTGTTACGGAGTTTGGTTGTTTTCTATGTATAATAAGTATTTATTTATAAAAAAAAAGTATATATGTATTCATGTCAGTTGTCTAATACCCATTACATAAGCTCTGCTTAGTTTGGGACTAGATGACGTTGTGTGTTAGATGTCCGAAATATTTATTTATATGTAATTTTAGTTTGGTTAGTTTATACCTGTCGCTAATTACAACTGTAACCTCGATGCACCTACCATACCAGATCTCTATACCTCCAAAGGTTGGCCAGTAGAGAATGCCTTGGGTATTGAGGCCGTTGTACACAAGTGCATGAAGTGCAAGATTCAAATCTAAATGTGTATGCAGGAGGCAGCATTTACCTTGCAACTGCGGTCCCGTTGAAGCACGGTGAGCTTGTGACACTGGTGGTGGTGCACAACAAAGCGGGCAGGTGGTTCCAATAACGACGAGTGTTGCGCATACGCGTGCGTGTCTCTCGCACCAGCTTCTCTAGCGCTGGACCTCCCCATTCTGAACCTGGAAGACATTACTTACTGATTAGGACAAAAAGAGGAATTTTGCATTTTTGTGATCTAAGCTTCAATGTTCTTGTGCTCAATAAAACCACTTTTCTAAGGAGAGACCAATGTCAACAGTAAACTATTAAATACTTTTGATGATTTGCTCAGTTCATACTTCAATATTAATATTATAAATTCGAAAGTAACTGTATAACTGTCTGCCACTGAACCGATTTGGATGAACTTCGTAATAGAGATAGATTGGGCCTTGAAGAAGGACATAGAAATAAAGAATAATATATACTTATTATATAAATAAGCTTCTTTCTGTCTGTATAACCGGTATATACGCGGGCGTATGTATATATCGGATACTTTATTAACAAAACTAGTTTAAGCCCGCGGCTCCGCCCGCATATATGTCGGTTATCGCGGCAAATAGTAGTCTATGTGTTATTCTGATATATATAGTATAAGCTATGTTGTTGTAAAGTTTCATTAAAATCCAGTCAGTAGTTTTTACGTGAAAGGGTAAAAAACATCCTTGCAAACTTTCGCGTTAATAATATTAATAGTATATGACTACTTAATAGGTATCAGTTCTAAAATATAAATTATATTTTAATATACACAAAAATTGTTCTTCAAGTTGGTTATGCCAATAGCTAATGTAATGTGATAAGGCATTTATTTTTACCTCGTGTTTCCTCGCTCTTCTGGAAGGGCTTCTTCTTCTTAGATCCTTTCTTCTCATCGAATTCGAAAGACTTGAAATCTATATCCATAGAACTAGATGCTGCAGGGGCAGGGTCTGCATTTCGTCTCCGCCTCTCATGCTCCTCATATTCATCCAAATTTATATTGCCCCTCATGTACTGCAAGAATCTTTCTCTAAGCTTAGCTTGCTGCGCCATATCTTCAGTAGCTTTCTTAAAATCTTCAGGAGACTTTAGACCTGATAATGATGAATCGCGATGCACGAGACTTTCGAAAGACCCTTCGATTTCAAAGTCATCGACGTCGTCAACCTTTTGTGGCCAGTCGAAATCTGGTATTGACCGCACGGATCTTCGCTGTTTCCCTGGCGCGAAGAACGGACCAGCCCCGCCGCCCCCTCCCAGTACAGGCTTTCCGCAGACCGTGAATATCTTTTGTGATATTTCCCTGTTGTGCTCTTGGAAGCTCATGATTGCCTCTGAGATTTTGATGTCAATAGGTTCGACTACCATAGCTATGTTGAATGAGCCGAGAAGGCGGTCGGCCACGTTATCTATGGCAACTGTAACAATAACAATGTTTAGCGCATTGAAAGAATACACCTAAACAACTATTAATTAAAACAATTCTATATTATCTTTAAATGCTAAACATCTTCTGCGAATGGGGTCATGTCTGGTCATTAATATCTTTTTTTTATAAAGCTTAAGTCTATTTCTTTATATAGTTCTCTAAAATTTTCGAAACCCTAATAAACCTATTTTTATAATTTCCAAAGTAAAACAATTATAAATCCAAAATCGCTTTTAACTCACCGACATAAGCATCCCATTGATCGCCGAGGTCTGCATGTGCGGGGAGACAGCCTCGGATGACATTATGACAATATCGACTGCAGGCCGGTGGTTGGTATCCTGCGCAGCTTCCACAGTACCGCAAACGAGTCCAGGCGGTAACACATTCATTCGTCACTTGAACCTGATTAGCAAAAAATATATATTAAAACTTTCGTTGAAGTATTTGAACACGTGTAAAGTCCTACAGAGGTGTACCGACTCCTTGGGTTTGGTATAATGTGAGCCTTATATGGGATCCTTGAACGAAGATATCTGTAGAGTATTGGAAAATTAACGTGTCCGTTGTAGTCATATTAAACCAAAATTTTCCTTCGGAGAGTCATATTGATGGTTGATCGGATGATTGACGGAGATTGATGATTCGTCATAAAAAGACTCGCATGAAACCGGTGTTAGACAATTCTACGTTGCTTTTCATCAAGTGTGTGAAGTTTACGAAGCCTAATGTTCTCTTCCCTCTGATTCTGGAGGTAAGACTCTTAAAGGTTGGTGACACAATTGTGACTGTAGAGTTACTAGTGTCTACAGGCGGGAGCTATCACTTTTCATCTGCTGTACATAGGCTTCTCCTACAATTTCGATAATTTTATTAAGAGGTAACCGAATTCCTACAAAAGTCTCACAAACAAAAGTTAAGTGATAAAACAGCACCGACAATCGTACACCAATTGTTTAAGAAGTGCATACAAAAATAAAGCTATTCTAAAACATGATCATTAATAAAACCAGGTTTTGTGTGTCACTAAGTGGCGCCAAGATCAACGAACGACAAATGATTCGCGGCGAGGCGAGCTGCGAGCTAATGACTCACTTTCCTCCGGCTGTTGAAGGTTAACACTGAACGGAATACATACGGTTTGATTAAACTTAATTAGAATGCGAACTACACAATTGACATTGAGTCAATTAAAATATTAATACGTTTTGGCAATGTAGGGATACTAAAACCAAATATAGTTGCGATTATTAATCATCGGTGATATAATAGTACAGGACGATTATGAGACTACAATGGAGTAGACAATTTTGAAAACGTATTGTGTGAATAAAATCTGCCACTTACTTAAGAATTCATCAATTGAATGTTAACTGATTTAATTTGATAGCGCTGTTTGCACGAAGTTCTCTCTTACAGATAGATCGTGACCAAAATACTTATCAACACTAAGCATATACAAAAACTTCTTTGAATGTATGACTTCATCGATCTTTGTGTGGCTTCTTGCGATAAATGGATAAATTACTTATACCAAGACCGAATAATGTCTTTTTTATGAGACTTGAAAAGTATCTTAGTTATCCTAAACTCACTTCTGCAAATTGTAAGCATTGCCCAGACAAGAGAACTATATGATTATTATGGGCAGAATATTACCTGCATCATACTACGAACGACGTCGGCTCCTGCTCTGAGTGCCTTGTGGAAGGTTCGAGTGGCGACCACCGCACGTCGTAACTGTACTGAGAATTTATTGGGCACATCCTCGAATGGCTGGATGTCTCGCATGTGCTCGTTCACGCATTTTAAATAGCTGGAAATTAAAATTCTGAGTTAAGAATTTATTACCTAGGGCATGTTTATTGACCGGCTAGGAATCGTAACGTGTGAGCGTGTTTTTACGTGGTTCACTGTTAAAAGTATACGTTGTAATGCCGCAGGCACTACCTAGTCTCTCTCTCTAATCTTTAAAAGAAGCCAGAAGAGATTTAATCATACTTATGATTTAAGCAGTCACCCCACCGTGATTGCAGTGGGTACAAACCCCACATGACACAACTTTGTGTGATCCACGAATTTGTTTGTTTGTAAACACCCCCGCGACACAATAACATTCGTAGTGCGATTGATGTCTTTAAAAAAGAACGAAAAATCGTAAAACTCTTCTAAACTCGCCTTTCACACAATAAATCTAAAACAATGGATGACTTCTATCAAGACCTGCATATCATTTCCGAGATAAGTGATGTCAATCTGCAGGTAATAATTTAATCCTGATTATCGATGTCGCTCTTCTACTTATATATAAGCTTTGATCATATGCTAAGAAAAATTCTCTTCTAGTATTGACTCGTACTTCATCAGTTTCTCCTAGATCTATTAAATAGTTTTTGAGAATTTATTTTTGCTTGACGCCTTATTAGAAAATTATTATTAGAGCAAAACACACTTAATACAAAAACCCGTCACTGTGAATCGCTGATGAAGGACCCATTAAGATAACAATTATTTTTATAATCGAATTGTAAAATGACATCATAAGCGTTTTTAAAATTCATATAAGGCAACATGTGTCTCCGTTTCGGAATTAGTTAAATTGTGCGACATTTAACATGTGATCGGTCTAATTTTACTACTAAGTAATTGTGATCTCTGAATTATATTATTACACGTACGTGACATGTGTCTAAAATTTGAGATAGTCTAAAGTTAAGAGAATTAGTAGCCTACTGACTTGAGTACAAGGACCAAGACACTGGTGGTTAGATTTCGAAAGGCAGGAACTTTCCCACTATAAGAGCAGTGCCGAAGAGAACTATCTTACCCATGCTCCAGCCGCCTACTGTGAATCTCTTAATGTGTCGGGTAGAGGCTTTTATAAGCAGTTTGACTTTCGAAACAATGATCACCGAATCCACATTCATGGTATTAAT
Organism: Hyphantria cunea; assembly: GCA_003709505.1. Classification (NCBI taxonomy): domain Eukaryota; kingdom Metazoa; phylum Arthropoda; class Insecta; order Lepidoptera; family Erebidae; genus Hyphantria; species Hyphantria cunea. Next base: position 375,097 of record PKRV01000925.1, read on the forward strand.
TCTTATAGTATATTTGCGTAACAAAAAGTTATACAATGATAAAGAAATGTCTATCGATATTATAAACAAAAGCACTCATTACTCCGAGCTATGCATTTACGCCCTATATCCACTTGACTCGACCACTCCATAACGCAATAACGCTTATTAATAACTGCATTTTATAATAACATACAAGTCGTAAAGCTCGGTGCTCAGGAGGCAGTCACTTCACCCGTTATCACGACACGTTTGTACACTTTATACCCTGTTGCCGACCCTATTAGTGATCCTAATCGCATGTTTACGCTACAATAACAGTAAAGATGTTCGTTATTATTGTTTTATTGACGCATCATTGTTAACAAACGGATTGTTTTCCAGTTAGCGACACAGTGTTTCATTGGAGCTTTTATTGAAGTTTTGTGTAAACACTGTGTTTGTATATTTTAATAATGTTGTGGACGTTTTTTTTATATAAACCTTTAAAAAATATATATATATAATAAATTAGAAGTATTTTTTTCTTAAACGCTTAGTTTATTAAATATGCTGATTTTTATTCTGTTTTTAACGAACAACTTCGTCCGAACTATGATTTACTTTTATTACCCGACGAAAGGTTATGTTTTTCGAGTGTATGTATGTATGTATATTTCTTTGGCACGCCCTAGCGCCTTAACGGCTTGGCGTATTTTTATGTGAGTGATGTAAATAAATTTGTCTGAGTTATGAGAGTGACACTGGGTATATAAAAATTTAAAACACCAAAAAAATATTACTAGGGTACGGAGTTCGCCGAGTCAGCAAGCTTTTAATAATTCGTTACTTATTTTAAAAACTATACTTCTCGTTTGGTTCCATCCAAATTAAAATTACTATATAAAGAATACATTTTACTAAAATTAATAAGGATGAAAGCGTATTGAAATCAGAAATATCTTCTTGTAAGATTTAAGAGTTAACTAATATTATTCTATTTCATTATCTACTCAAGATTTCAGGTGAAGAATACATAAAGCTAGTTTATTTGATAATAGTTTCTCTTTGCAGGAAAGAGAAACTATCTCCAAAATGTAGTCGATTTCTTTCTTTCCTAAACAATTATGACGTAATAAAGCTAGTTTATTTGATAATCGTTTCTCTTTGCAGGAAAGAGAAACTATCTCCAAAATGTAGTCGATTTCTTTCTTTCCTAAACAATTATGACGTAACGTATCTGGCTAGGGTGGTACAGCAGGCTGAAACCTCCTTTCGAAGAACCGGCTTACGTCTAGGTAATTACTGCTAAAGGTGATATTATATCTTGTTTTATACCACCCGGATACCACCTACTGGTGGTTATGCCGGACTCGAACCGGCCAAAAACTACGCACCGCCTTAAGGTACTAGTAGCCTGATAACCAAGTGTACCCTAGAAAATAAAGGCCTGGATCTCTGTTATTGTATCTAAAAATGAATACGCCACTAATACTACGCGCCACCTTAAGGTACTAGTAGCCTGGAAATCAGGTGTACCCTAGATAAAAAAGCCCTGGAACTCTGTTATTGTATCTAAAAATTAATGCGCCGCTAGTTTCATAAGTGCCTTTAAACTTTATATGCGTATTGCTATTTATGTATCTATTGTAGACTAAACAATACAATGAATGGTTTCGATATGAACGTGAAAAATAAACATTACTTTTATAAATTATTTCTTTCATTGAAAGCGTGATAGTTTGCCGTTGGCCTTAAACAATATCTAACTCATTATTCACTTATTTAAGATAAGTCGTTACTTGTTTCTCGACCTTTCTTTTATCGTCAATGTAATTAAATTATTAACGAGGTTAATTTGTATAAAAAACCTTACTAACTTCTTTGAAAGAAGATCGGTACATTTTGGTTTATTGTTGTTAAGTAATAGGGTTAACACAAAGTGTTGATCCCACAACACTTGGCGCAATAGGAAGCGGAAGTGGCATTAACAATAAATACTTACTTATCATCAAAATCGTACTGTGAGTTGAGTACTGTAAACATCTTGTTGTATAGGATGCCGAAGAAACCGTCAATCATGACGTCGAAGTTCGTGTCTCCTCGTGTGTAGTACCTGGAACAATTATTATATTCTTTATAAATTCCGACTTTACTTACACCTTGCTAATGGGGAGAGCTGTTATTTAGTACATCCATACTTTTTTACATAATTTAAAATGAAGTCGCTTCCGCATCTTTCAAACTACTCAACTAATTTTAATGTAGTTTTCAGCAATAGATATACTGATTCAATACAAAAGTTTATAATGTGTATATGTGAGAATAACTATGTATGTTTCACTCTCACATCTAAACCGCTGCACCGATTTCAACTAAATTTTTCATGGAAATACTTTATTTCTTGAAGAAGGACATAGTCTTCTTCTCACCACGATAACCGATACATACGCGGGCTGAGCCGCGGGTAAAAGATAGTAACTTATACAAATTTGTTTTTTTGACGATGATAAAAAATAACTAATTTGACTAAGGTGTTACCTATCCATAGAGGCGCTCATAGCCCAGTTGCACTCGGTGATTAGAAACAATCACCGAGGGTAAGCAACGATGGCGCGGTCAGTACCTGGATGGGTGACCGCTGGTGGCATATTACCATGTGCGTCTCCGTGATTCGGAGGTCACGTTAAGCAGTCGGTCCCGGTTGTTATCATATGATAACAGTCGTGAAGCTTAGTTGGAGGCCTACGGGCGGCTTAAAAACATCCAACGGTAAGATTTACGTAGCCACAACGTATTCTTGCCAGTCCCCAACCCGCACTTGGCCAGCGTGCGGATGTATGGCCTTAACTCTCTCCTGAGAGGAGACCCGAGCCCAGCAGTGGGACATTATGGGTTGTTGTTTGTTAACTGACTTAATTTACCTTGACAATCCAGTAAATGCTGTGGCGTCTGTTTGTGTCGATCCTTGATTTTTATCTGTAGCTTCAATTTAACATTCATAAATGTCACTTANTGTTATCATATGATAACAGTCGTGAAGCTTAGTTGGAGGCCTACGGGCGGCTTAAAAACATCCAACGGTAAGATTTACGTAGCCACAACGTATTCTTGCCAGTCCCCAACCCGCACTTGGCCAGCGTGCGGATGTATGGCCTTAACTCTCTCCTGAGAGGAGACCCGAGCCCAGCAGTGGGACATTATGGGTTGTTGTTTGTTTTTTTTTTTTTGTTACTTATCCATCTGCCTAATTAATTCTAGGTGGTGATTAGTATGATTATGCAAATAATCATCATCATTTATTGATTTGACTATACGTATAGGCATGCCTTCTCGAAACGCAGTCACATTAATACATTGGAAATTGGGCTAGTACATGCTTAAATACCCATTTGCATTATCTGCATTGTGTGAGACAGTGGTTAGAAATGTATATGACACTAAGAGAAATCGAGGTCCAAGTATATCAACTATCTTTAACATTTTAATAATTGCTGTTATTTTGTTTTTTGATAATTGAAATACTCAATTACAGCTCGGAGTTCGTTACCCCGTGCCTCGGAGAGCACGTAAAGCGGTCGGTCCTGCGCCTGATCTCTCCCCGATTGTGTCGGTTAACCGTCCCATCAGAATATGAGAGAGAAAGAACAGAGAGTGCGCCTGTTTGCTCACACACTTGTGCATTATAATATCTCCTGCGCAGTTGGCTGGTCTCCGTTGAGACTGGCCGCCGTGGCCGTAATCGACTAGGAGAACATCAATCGCTGGATATTTCAAAGATTGATAGATGTTTTTTACCATTGAACCCACCCATACATTTAGATAAAAAGAAATGTTTGAAAATATATTATTATTCACAAAAAAGTCGGTTATTTTTTTAATTAAAGATGAAGCTAACAACATTTTAAGAAATTACGTCTACTAATGTAAATGCATACATTCGAAATAGGGAACTCTCATTCTGACGTAACCGGGATATTGCTTTAGTCGTCAGCCGATACACTTCATTAAATTTTCCAACAGTAGTTTTGTCTGACGTCAGCTATATAACTCTTACCTTTCAAGTTGTTCGAACAACTGTTCAAATACATAGGAATGTTGTTCGTAGATCATTCCGTAAGTTCGCTTGAACATCGTATGGAACTCCTCGCGCGACTGCTTCAGCAACCGTCTGAAGAATTCTGCAAAAATGAAAAAGAAATTTCAATTATAACAAATTATCACCAGCCTATCGCAGTTCGTTGCTGAACATAAGCCTCTCCATTTATATATCGAGTACCGACAATTACAATTATTTTCATTTTTTATGAAATGCTCCTACTAATTGCGTTGTACTTACTGGTAAATCAGAATAGCTGGAATTAATTAAGAGTGTTTTTATTGTACTTTATAAAGAAAATTAATGCATTTTTTTTATAAGTGTGAATTGATGCAAACATAACTATATATGTATTATAAAATCACAGCGATTCCTGAATGTTCCAGATTTATCGTTATAACATCATAATATTGTAATCTTTGGTTAGTTTATAGTTAGTAAGAAACTTATTAATAATTAAGTACATATTTAAAGGATTTCTGTGATGGGTAGCTCGATAATCTGAAGCCCTCGATAGTACTAGCACAGAAAATCATGACAGCGTTCGTGCTGTTGTGTTTCGTTGGTGAGTGGTGAGAGCGAGACCGGAGGCCCGATGATGCAGAAGCATCACCAGGCCGCATTTGTCATACAATTGTCTGCATTCGCAATGAATATGGTGACCACCACTCTTGGATTCTGCTTATGCTTTCAATCAGGTTGAGTATTATTTTTGGCCGGAGCTTAAATCGTTTATCAGTTAGTTCACACAGAGTAAGTTCACAGGTATATCTATATAAATATATATTAAAATAGAAATCTTCGTTCATTAAGGTCCAAAGCAACAAAAGGTCACTGGCGTGTCTGGACGGCATTTCTCGGGTGAATGACATTCTGGCAAAAATACTTTTATAGCATATTATGATCGCATAGACGCTATTTAAATACGCTAATAAAACAGTGGCTGAACGATAATATGGATACGGGTATAAAATATTAATGGCAGGTGTTTAAGATCCGTGCGGTTACTCCTGCAGCAGGTTTGAGTTTTAATACTATTTTATTGTTGTCTAAAATTATTCTTCTATTGGACCACGGATGTGAGAACATTGAATAACTAAAAGTGGAGGCACTTTACAAATTTCAAAGTTTAACCAACTTTGGTCGCTGTCAGTATGAGATTGTGTACTTTACTTAAAAAAGTGTGTGTACGCTTCGACGATTCGAGTTTACATTACACGCAATGTGGCGCCACAAACTTAAACTACGTTGAACGAAACGCGTAAGCGCCATGAAGTTCTCGGTGCTTATGCCAGTTTGGTCGCGAGAAAACTATCCCTTATAGGAAGCGTTCTAGCGCTGTTGTGTGTGTGTGTATGTGTATCTGTGTGTGTGCGTGTGCGTGTTTGCGTATGCGTGTGCGTGTGTGTGTGTTTTAATAGTTAGACGACATAAGCGCTGCAGCGTAAAGCCTCACTTTTAGTTAACACTCGATTTTACTTTCCGCGAACTGAATACAAAAATTCCAATTAGGTTTAGTTTTCGAAAGAAAATCCCGCACCAAGCCTTTGTCATTTTATAAAAGCTGAATTTATGAATGGTACACACTTGTGAGCTTTTCAATTATACCAACAGGTAACAAATAACACTTTTATTTTAGTATTATATAAAAGCTAGGCAAAGTTAATTTTGTAATATTATTAATATTTAAAAGTCTCAACAAAGAAGAAAACACTACATATGTAAGTGCTACACAAACCATTTTCATTTTATCCTTAGAGTACCTTGTACCAAAGCCACCTTCAAACGTTTATCCTTTGAAGGGTCTTATTCGCTTTTCGCTTTGATGCATATCACCTCAGACTTTACTCCTAAGTTCTGGCTGTCAAAATGTAATAATGTTTCTGAATTGAGTTTTCCTGTTACGAAATCAATTAAAATATACCGTCTGCACTGGTAATGGCTGCATGGATGGCATAGTGGTTTAAGCAGTTGCCACGCATTGCATCCCGCAATGGATAACAATTTGTGTGGTCCAAAAAATGTTGTTCTGAGTCTGGGTAATCTTTGTGTCTGTTTCGTGTATGTTTGTAAAGTCTCCTGCGACACTGGATATACTTTTAGTGCAGGAGTTGTGTTTTTTTATAAACAAAAAGAAACAATGACCGTGAAATAGTCTAGAGGAGAAACATCAGTTTTAAGAAACTAAATTATTGACCCACACTTTTTAATTTTCTAGTTTATATTATGATTAAAACCCTATAACACTAATAAGTTATTATGAATCAGGTTCAATTATAAAATAAACTATTTTAGTCGGTGACACGGGCGCACGCCGCTGTTTACAGACGCTGTTCCAAGAAAGCGATGCATTCATAATGGCTTCAGAGAATTTCTTACTTGAAAAAAATTCTACGTTTATATAAAACCACTTTAATTACTGTAAACGAAATAAAGAAATTAGTGTGACGTAAAGAAGGAAAACAATAATAAATATTTCGGACATCTAACACACAATGCCATCTAGTCCCATGCTAAGCAGCGCATTTGTTGTGTTGTGTTATAGGTACTAGATAACTGATATATTTTAAACACAAATATACTTTTTTTTTTGTAAATACAAACATATTATACATAGGTAACACCCAAACTCCGAAACAAATATTTGCAGATTATACAAACATTTGGCCCGACCCGCGAATCGAGCACAGTAGTCGCATACGGTACCGTTACGCCACCGAGGCAGTTAACAATGATAAGAACATATATAGTGACAAAACAATTCTGCACTGGAATTGACCATCGACAGAGCCTTGTCCATGACAACACACATCGAGACCGTCAACACCAAGGCGCAGCTGGCTAGGACGAAACTACGACCCCTGCTGTCCTCGAAGCTTCCCATCCGACCAAAGCTCGCAATTTATAAAACATATATCAGGTCGCGCCTCACCTTCTCGGGGCCGGCCTGGTACAATTTGACGACACAGACAGCACGCGAGCGTCTCCAAGCCGCCGAGAACAGGTGCCTACGCATGACGGTCGACGCGCCCAGGTACCTGAAAAACTCCACCATCTACCGAGACCCCCAAGTGGGAACTTATAGATGCCTTCGTCCGAAGACTAGCCACGGGTATGTTTGAGCGGGCAGACCACTCCAACATACCCTACTTAATCGGAATCGCTCCGTTACCTCACCCGGAGACGACATTGTTAGTTCGCAGGCGGCTGAAACGCCCCGCTCGGGAGCTGATAACAGCTAATTCGAGCGGGGCGACGGCGACCCCTTCGGACAATGAAGAACCGCTAGCCTCTCGCAGGCGCACCGCAGGTCCCCTCTTCGGAGGGACGACCGGCGGTTCGAGCCTTGAGGCTGGCCAAACCCAGCGACCCGCTCATAAGAAGTGAGCCGCGATGACAACCACTTTAAGGAGCCCAGCGCACCCAAAATTTCCTAGCCCCCTTTTACAGGGCGGGAAGAAAGTAAAGCGAAGCATTATATGACTTTCGATTGCGACATAGCTTGAAAGAGAAAATCTCTCTTCTCGCATAAGAAATTCCAAAGGAGAGTATTGTTTAATTGTAGAGGCACTGTGGACGATTTCGTCCCGATCTGTTTTGGAGCCTTTGCACAGAATAAAATAAAGTCGCTTCCGCTGTCTGTTCGCTTAGACCTATTCAAGTACGCAATGAATTTTAATGCAGTTTTCAACAATAAATAGATGATTCAAGAGGAGGGTTTATATGCGTAATACAGCAGAGGAAAAGGAATGAACGAAGCCGGGTCGGGTCGCTAGTGTCATATAAAGCACAATAAGGTGTTCTTACATTCTAGGTTAAGGAAGATATGTATTACAGTAATTTATCAGAATATCAGATGCAGAAGAAGTGCAACCTTGAACTCGAGACAAGGCAATTGTCTATGTTAAAACGCACATTTTAAACAATAACGTCATTGGTTGTGTCAAAAACGCGCGTGTTATAGATATCACTTTGAATTTTTTTTACTGTTTTCAAACTTATTTATATTTTTTCTATGATATAGAGACGTAAATGATCAGTGCTCTGTTAAAAATATAACGCAGCGCTCAAGACCACGTTTAGGAGTGTTCGTCTAAAATCAATAAGCTCACAGTCAATAGAGCCACGGGCCACGGGCGCTGTTCTCTGTGCATGGGAGTGCACTTTATTCGCAGTGTAGGGGTCGTAAATTGACTTAGTTTTTTTTTCATCTTCCACACAGTATGTCTGGCGTCAATTGATAGGCATAAACCTATATGTTACATGAGAATTGATAATACTATCATCCTGAATTAGCTCCATCGGTACTCTACATCAATGGAACGGCAGCATTTGATTAGTTCTGACAACCAGCATCATTTTACTTTACTTCGATACAGTATGGTCTTAATCGGTATGAACTCACCCATACGAAAAGCGCTAAGTATTCATTCGACAAAAGAAACGTGAATTAAAATAACGATAACGTTGTTGAATTTTTCTTTGCAAGTTGCGGAACTAAACAATTCGCAAATTAATACTAGCAATTACACAATATTTCATATATCATAGCATCATTTTTTATGACAACAGACAGAAACGATCAATCATAGTATGGCTCTTCCTAGATAGGTAGTAGGTAGGAGTAAATGTACAAACTTAATTTATTAACTGTTATATCGAAAATATTGGGAGTTGAGAGCGTCTAACGTGTATCTTCGAGTCGATTTGCATAAAGATCGTAGCTTATAGCAACATGGTAGGGATTACCCATACGCAAACGTTGTTTTTTGTCTAACTATAAGCCCAAATGGGCATATGCATTACACTGTTTTGGCACGTAATGTGTTTATGTGTGGGTTTCAAATTTTGAATGTTTTCTTTTTATTATTAAGTGTCAAATTGTAGTGACATGCGATTGTTTCGCGGTCTTAAGGTCCGCTGGCCTGTGTTGTTCTACGGATGATAGTGCCAATTAAACCTTTTTAGAAATGAAGATAATTATAATTCAAAAAAGTATAAACGATTCGTTTCTAAGCAAGATACGAAAGGCTTATTTAAAAATAAACCGAAGTCTTCTTCTTCTTTTAATTAAATGGCAACAAGCTAATCAGCTATTTCTACCAATGTAAAATGTTTACAGTCTTCTAGTCTCAAGTCTTCGAGTCTTCAAGTCGTAGTCTTGATGAAAATAATGATAAAAACTATAAAAAATGTGGATGAGATGAAATGGGGACTGTCTTTCGGAAAAACAAAAAACGATCTCCAAACAGAAGTCAATAAAAAGCTATTGCTCGATATATTTCGTATGTTGACACAGGTTGTTATTAGTGCCAATTGGTCGGCTAACAAATAGCTATTCATGAGACAGTTTTGCTGATTACACACATGAGCACATGACAACGAAGTTCATCGACATTCCGCTTTTTGTATGAGTGCGGTATTTTTGTCGCGTGCAAAACCCATGCTCGACAAAAAAAATGCTTCACACATTCCGATTAGTAAATAAATCGCTGAAACGAACAAATATGCATACATATATCATATGTTATTTCTACTTATGTATTTCCATTTAACGTGATGTATGTTTCTTAATCAATGTTTCTTAAGATCATAATTCCTCGTGTGGTATACGTTACAAATACAAAAAGTGAAATGGTCCCGTTTAGAGCATTGAAGAAAAATATATTCTAAATCTAATATATCAAATACTCGTGTCGCGGTGTTGTTATTAAACTCCTCCGAAATGGGTGGACCGGTAGTTTTCTTATTCATATATAAATTACAAAAATCTGATTTTAAAAGCAATATTTACTTTATACTATTTGATATTACTAGTAATTTATTATTAATAGTAATATTACTTTTGGTTATGCAGGGACGTTAAATGTTGAGAAGTTCTGATAATTCAAGAACCAGTGAAATACTAATTGTAGAACCGTTGCGCGGTGGCCATGTGTTTTATTTCACTAAACTTTTGAACTTCGACTGCCTCTGTGGCGCAGTGGTAGCGTATGCGGCTGCTGTGCTGGAGGTCTGGGGTTCGATTCCCAGGTCAGACCAAATGTTTGTATGATCTGCGAATACCTATTTCGGAGTTTAGGTGTTTTCTATGTATAATATGTATGTATTTGTGTAGGGATGAGATGGCGTTGTATGTAAGATTTCCGAAAAAAATTTATTTATTATTATACTTAATGCCGTTTTTTCGGGACCATATGCAGGAGTACTATATTAGTACATGGTAAGGGACAATATACTGGAATTTTCCCAAGTTCTTATGGTCAGACCCTGATTATATAATGACACTATCTGGAAAGTACGTAATCAACAAAACTTAAGGAAAAAACATTTTTTATAACATACACTTTATATTGATGCAAAATATTTTAAGCCATTGAATAAATAACGCTAATTCATAGTTCGAATTCAAGCGATTACTCGATTAGCACAAAAACGATTACCACTCATTTATCGAACAACTAACAAAAAGCTTAGAAAAAGTGCAGCTACATTGCTAGGAAATAGGAAACGATGCGTTCAAGCATTTATCGGTAAATACGTTTAACTAGCTATTGGTTTCGGTCGTATGATTACTTCTTATTTTTAACTTGGAAAATAATGGATTTTCATAAAACTGTTATCTTGTTACCCGATTGCCGCGAAGCCAAAAGAAAGGGTAATATGCATGTTTGTATGTACCACCATAGAGTCTAATCTTTTGTACTAATTTTAATGGATGAACTGCTAATAGATTCGTAATAATGGTTCGGATAACGTAAACTTTAAAAATTTTATAAAAAAATCACGTAGTCGGGCTATTGTTTTATAAACATCCGAAAAATTCCGAATATCATTCTTTTTACCCGACTGTAAAAGATGGAGTGTTGTCGAGTGTATGTATGTATATTTCTTTGGAACGCCCTAGAGCCTTAACGGCTCGTCGTATTTTTACACGCCTTTCATTAGCTTCACTTGTATGTTTGTATGTATGTTTGTTTGTAACCGACTTCTTTGGGCGCGGTTTTGACCCACTTTAAACGGCCAGATTTCGTTCAAACTTTGTAGATTTATCGAGAACCGATGAAAATACACTAATTTGATAAAATTATTCCATTTTTCAATTTGCAAAATTAGATTTCTGTTAATTTATATAATTTTCATCTATAGTCAATAAGGCAGAAATTTTAATTTCCAACCATTATCTTTTTTTATTCCGATTCCGATTCGATTTAGCTAATATTAACAAAGTGCATGCTGGTATGATTGTAATAAACCAAACTAAAAAGTAGAAAATAAATAATAGTTTAAAAAAACTAAAAAACACGCTTTTTATAGAAAACCGAACTAAAAAATAGAAAATAAGTTTTAATAAATTTACATTAATTAAGAATAGTGTTAAAAAAAGCGTGGGTTGCTTTTTAATATATTATCAAAATGATAATTACTCTACTCATATCTGTCAATAAAATATATATAACTATTGACACCATGCACCCCACGCTTTTTTTAAAATATTTTTTTTTATTAACACTATTAATAATTTATATTTATTGAAATTTTTAACACTATTCTTAATTTAAATTTATTAAAACTTATTTTCTATTTTTTTAGTTCGGTTTTCTATAAAAAGCGTGTTTTTTAGTTTTTTAAAACTATTATTTTATGTGAGTGGTCTCAATAGATTCGTCTTAGCCGTGAGAGTGACACTGTGTACATCAAAATAAAAAAAAATCAGTTCTTTCTGTCTTTTCAGTTCTTCAATGAATTTAATAAAGATGGGAAATATTGAGGCGATCGGGTTTTTTTTAAATGATTCGTTATTTGTTTAGCAGGTGCTTAAAACAAAATGTATCAGCTGACAATATTTTTACTTTGTAGCGGAACTGTTCAGGTTCTGCGTTGATGAATCATTACGTCAGTCAAGGCAAAGAATTTTAAATGTATAGGTATTCTACGCTGGGTTACGAAAGCAAATATGCCAGCGACGGCAATGTTCTACTCGGCTACTAAGTCCGCATTAGTTACAGTTTTAGTTACACATTCTTAGTTCCAACTGGTTAATAAAAAATATTGTGTTTCTTTTACTTCGCGTTGTTGATTCTAATTAAGATACAGTGTCATATTTTGTCGCCCCTTGTGAAAATATGTACGGGGTAAAAAATTGCCGTCCGCTCGAATATTTCTTTGTGTAACAACGTGACAAAGTGTTTATTCTATTACGGAGTGGCATGTGAGAGTGCAGTAACTAAAAAAGTAGTATTTTTGGTAGTATTACGGCCAAAATTTACGACTTTTGGTATTCGCTAACAGATTAAGTGAAGTGTCGACGTCGGTTCAACGTACGTACAAACTTGCTAGAATTTTGAATTTACAGTCGAAAATTGGATTATTTCCGGTAACTAGTTCTATGGACTCAGGTTACTGCCTGCTGATCACGATTCGATCGTGGTTACATTCTGGTCCAGTTAGATACTACAATATGGTTCGATTACTGTTAATTACAAAGATTGCAGTTCCAGTCCCATCAAAAAGACTAGCCCGCAACCTGATTGGACTGAAAAGAGATGATCTCAGGAAGGTCGTAGGTATATTCTAGATCAACGGGCAATCATCCTTCAATCGTCATCGCTCCCTAAAACATGTAGTGACCTGAAAAGGCTGCTGCGCTTCTGGGATGATTGGGGGTGGTTGGAGTAAGATGATGACAAACCCACGTACAGCGGCAAACAACCCGGGTAAACGATCAAACAATGGTACGAGTCCATATTTCGCATGGTTCTTTTGAAGACTATAGAAGTTTAGTATCAAAACTGCTAACTGCTAGTCTTCAACTCGAGTTGATCCAGTACCTTTAAATAACCCACTTTTAAGAAGTTAGCTGTCTCTTTTTCTAGAGCCAAGACTAAGAGAACAGAAAATCAAATTTATTAACATTGTAATTTTTACAATCGTCTTTTTATTAGATTTTATCACAATTCATTTAGTTAAGTTATTCTAATTATAATTTACCATTATAATTAAATTAGAATAATATCATACATTAGAATGTATTATGATGACTTATGGCTTCAACACACGCCATATACCTGTTGTTTAAATACATATACTTTACTACTGCTAAGTGCTTGACTAGGCTTTGTTAGGCCAGTAATCCATCTTACCTTTTAACCTATTATGTGACTATAGCAAGGATCCTAATAAAAGCCGTAGGAGAGCCACGCTTCGACATGAATGGGTCGGTTCGACCGGGGTGCTACCACAGCCTAACAGAAAACCGGTGTGAAACAGCGCTTGCGCTATGTTTCACCAAGTGAGTTAGGATATCAGAGGCCCATACTCCAACTCTTCGCTGGTCCCCCTTACCCCCAGAGGCCGGCAACGCACTTGTGATACGTCTGCTAGTTTGCCATCTATTCCATAAAAAATAATTGAACGGTCTACGGAAGGCCCAGAAAAACAGTACAATTGAGGATGAAACCCTCTAAATGAAATGAATGAACGTCATTGGACGCGGTTTTTATAAATCAATACGGACGGACAATAGAATCTCCCAAGTGTTTGTCGAACACTTAAGGAACACTGAGGGCGTGTAGGCAAGGTAGAACGAGGGCTCCACATTTTTGAACGCATAAAGATGTTAATTATTAACACGCTTTGTAGTTCCCATATTGTTTCGTAAAATCCACTTTTCGACTTCGTCAATATTTAAAAGGGAAAAACTAATGTTTTAACTTAAACAAAGGTATTGCGTAAAATACGAATTACTACTTTTTTCATTTAGTTCCATATCTTCTTTTACTAAATACTTTTTCTGATAAATTTACCAGCGTTTTCTTTATTATAAGAAAATAGTTCTGGTTTTCGGCGTATTTAAAATTCATTGTTACACTTAGTTCTGTATTTTTATTTAAACTACACCTTTTTATGATAGATTTTAATTTCCTGACTCAGTTTAAAATACAAAGCTACTAGCTAGGTGAAAATACCTATATCATTTCCAAACATAAAACCAGAAACTATCAACAGCATCCGTGTGTCGGCACTGACGCGTTGCAACGCAAACCACATATGCGCGCACAGTTAAATCTGTACGCGGCCAAGTTTCCGCGCACGTGCTCACGGGCAGCTGGTAACTGTGACTTACCGCCGTTTGGTGAAATACGGGAAATTTGACACGAAATTACATTAGACGATGCAACCCCTATAAATATAATGTACAACTCCGAGTGTTTAGCGCGTGAGTTGTGAGTGTTAACCCTTGTTTGGTGTCATGGCGTGATAGAATTTATCGTTCTGTCAGAGTTAGATCCAGTGACATTTTAACTAACTACCGAACAAATTTATAGGTTTAATATGTAACCTCATAAATATAATTGATTGCGTCAAGATAAGTATATTATTTCCTGAAGAAAAATCAGTAATGAACAGGTGGTATTTTCAGTTTTATACCCTTTTGTGTTGACAGTATTGAAGATCCTTTCAGATATTTGAGGACACAAGAGCCAGGAGTATAAAGATGGATATATTACGTTTTCAGTATAACCACCCCGGACAGTCTCAAGCGCCCCGGGGAGAACAAAGACAAGGTGATTTCAGTTTCCCCTGGATCAAAGCCGGGGCTTGTGAGGATTAGTTTGGATTGACTCTTTCCGAAGATTTACAAATTAAAAAGATCTGTCAGCTACAGAAATAAGTACATACAACAAAGAGCCACTTTCGTTTTAAAAGGTAACGACTGTTTCGATATACATTCATTTCGTTTGATTAAATACTTTGAAGAGACATTGAGGTGTCTTAGATATACAAACAAAGAATCAGCTTAATCCATTAGTCAACTTTTGATATCCGACTACTCGTACTGCCGCTTGTTGCAGTAAATGTCTTACAAAGTGAACAGTAATATTGGGTACGGGTACGACTTATTTATCGAGAGGTTAGCGATCCTGACAGCCAAACTGGAAGTCGTGGTTTAAGGACAAATAATTGTGTGATAAACCAAATAATTTTACTATGTGTTTGGGGATTATTTGTCTATAATAAAATTTAATTTGGGAGAGCCACGCTTCGGCATGAATGGGCCGGCTCGACCGGAGTGATACCACGGCCTCACAGAAAACTGGTGTGAAACAGCGCTTGCGTTGTGTTTCATCGAGCGAGTGAGGACACCGGAGGCCCGCACCCCATCCCTCCCCCTATCCCCGTCCCCATGCCCCAAAGGCCGGCAACGCACTTGTGACACCTCTGGTGTTACGGGTGTCCATGGGCGACGGTAATCGTTTACCATCAGGCGATACATCTGTCCGTTTGCCCGTTATACCATAAAAAAATATGTTGTACTTAAAAATATATAAGTAAATTTATTAGCAGTTACTACTAGAACTTCGTAGTTTAGGAATAGACTAGTGGTTGTGAGATGTGTGAAGTTATTATCATTATTTACGTTTAGAAGCATTTATTTTGAATTTACATGCTATAAACAGCTGGCCATGGAAACCATCGACTATTAACCGCTCTCAGTATGTTTGTTTGCCAATTTACGAGGCAGATAATACTAATATTGGCAATCGATTGGCCACTGCGATAATTTATGTTGCAGCGCCTACTTTCTCTTTAATTGGCAGTTTCTCTCACATGGTAATCCAAATTTGTATATTGAGGTTGTACAACCGCTTTTGGCTTTCGGGTGTTCAAAGCGTCGGCGCCATAATAATCCACAAATTACCCTTAGCCCCCTATAATTGGAAAATCTGAAAATTAAATAATAATTCTGTAGAAAACTTCGAAGTTATGAGATAACTTCGTAACATGATAAATTATTACGAACGGGATATTTATCATGTCTATTTTTGGAAACTGGTTTTCGATATTTTGGAATTGTTGTAATGTTGGATAAATTGCCTCGGTGGCGCAGTGGTAGCGTACCCGACTGCTGTCCATGAGGTCTCGGGTTCGAATCCTGGGTCGGGCCAAATGTTTGTATGATCTGCAAATATTTGTTTCGGAGTTTGGGTGTTTTCTATATATTTGTATGTATTTACAAAAAAAATATATTTATGTATTCATATCAGTTGTCTAGTACCCATAATACAAGCTATGCTTAGTTTGGGACTAGATGGCTATATGTGTTAGATGACCGAAATATTTTTTTAAAATTACATCCATGATCACGGTGATTGCAATACACATCGTCAATATACCATAGTAGTTTGAATCAATAAATTCGCAACATACTAATATTAAAATTGTTTCGTGTCATGATTTATAATTATGTATATTATGGAAACATATCCATACGTGAATTAAATTCTGTGCATTCCATTCTGTACAACGCGTTCGAAACGTCAGGAAATAAAGTGTCGTAACCTTTTACATACATTTTGATCTGTCATAGTGTAAACAATCTATAAAACAATAGTTCAAGAAATGCTAGTGCATGTTAATAAAAACAAGACATTCAAAGTGATCGCAATGACCATAAAGGTTTTGTCATAACAAATCAAAGAAATCAAGCTAATTACCACTGTCAGTAATCAAGAAAATATTCAATAAGCCCGTCCTTTTATTTATCTGCAACCATAGAACTATATAACAGGCGAACGAGACTCTTGGAATGCAAAGATCAAAGGTGAATGCCGCAGACCGCACATCGTCCGGCTAAAATGCGCGCTTTAGCATAAAAATACATGAAACAATGTAACATGCGCGCTTTACTGAGAAACTTTAGACCTAAGCGTATTTGGACAGAATATTAAATATAAATGCAATCTGCAATAGCATTTTGTATCAGCCGATTCTTTAAAAGGACAGTTTTGTTTGTGAAAACTAATGACGTGAACGTAAATCATTTTACAATATACTCTCGCTCTGACAAAAAAATGGTCTTGAATTATTCGATAACCCCCAAAATTTATAATCAAAAATTTTACATATTCGGATAACCCTATCTAACAACAATTCATTTCTTTAAATCCAATATAGAAATTCGGTACTTAGACGGAGAATTTTAGGGTTTTACTTACTTAAGAGAGCAAGCGATCGAAGTTGGGTATGCCTACTATAGTTCGTTTTTTTTTTGTTAGAGTGGGATGCCTTCTATCAAATTATGAAGAACAAAATGTTATACTAGTTTTTTTTTACTAAAGAAAGTAATATGACTAATACAAAATTAAATACTCAAAGTATATATTTGTTATTAAACAAGCAAGTTGCATAACAATTGTTAAGCCTCACTGTTGTAACTTCTAGTTGGTGGCGTTGCGTAGAAAAGTCAAATTTATCATTTGGTGCTCATATTACAGTTTTCGAAAGCGGGATATTTGTGCCATCGCTGGGGAAAGCTAGACGGACAGCCTAAAAGCGAGACTGTCCCGCCCAAAGCAGGACGTATGGTCACGTGAGGGACACGCGATACAGTACAAAATGTAGGCCAATCCGATACATAATTTAGTCAGTCATTTAATATGCTAAGGCCTCATTAACTAAGTTTCGTAATTCTCGTCGGTAAGGGACGGGTACCCTGTCACTTCAGAATTCAGACACAGAATTGATGTAGGTAAAACTACACTACGTAGGTACATTTTAGGTGCAGTATGGCAGATCGTCTGGTGAGATTTTTCTGTTACAAATAATGCAGAATCACGTTGTCACAGAGTAACTCTTCATGTTAATATAGATAGATAGATAGAAAACACTTTATTTGCACATAATATTATGGAATTACAAGAGAGTACATAAAATAACAGTTATTTAATGTAAGGGCGTCCTTATTGCAAAAAGTAATCTCTTCCAGAGAAGAAACTGAGCTAAACTTGTGGACTAGCCCGATGGTGAGTGTCCACGTATCGGCTCCGTATGTCATTACAAGTAGGATGCACTGATTGTGTGGATACTTTGGTCTTCAGTGATTGAGGCATCACCGACCCTTAGATATGACGTTTGCTAATACGTAGCATTATGCTTATGGTATACGTAGCTTCCCATACGCCGCCCAGCCCGATCGAAGTTGTGCCGGTCAAGTTCGATGGTTTGGCCAAGCTAGATGTAATTCTGCACTACCCCGATAGTAGCGCCATTTACGATTACGGGACTCGGGGGTACATGTCTGTTATGCATGCCTTTCGTTTTTCAATTCATTCCCAGTTTCACTCGTTTTGAAGAATCATCCAGACTGTTGAGCATTTCTTCCAAATCATGCAGAGATCCAGTCACCAGCAGGCGCTCATAGCCCATTTACACTCGGTGATTAAAAATAATCACCGAGGGTAAGCAACGGCGACGCGGTCAGTACCTAGATGGGTGACCGCTGGTGGTATGTTACCATGAGCGTCTCCGTGATTCGAAGGTCACGTTAAGCAGTCGGTCCCGGTTATTATCATACGATAACAGTCGTGAAGCTTAGTAGGAGGCCTTCGGGCGGCTTAAAAACTTCCAACGGAAGATACGTAGCCACAACGTTGTATTGCCAGTCCCCAACCCGCACTTGGCCAGCGTGGGGACGTATTGCCTTAACTCTCTCCTAAGAGGAGACCCGAGCCCAGCAGTGGGACATTATAGGTTGTTTATGATGATGAAACATCGCCATTTTAATCGCCGAATATAATCAACACTCATTACTTAATAAAATGTATGTCAAATGAAAAATAAATAATTGTATATATATAAAATAGAAGAATTGTTCTTACATGCAATCATCACTTATTAACCTAGAAAAGGTTAAAAGCAATGACAATACTGCTTTTCGAATTCGTAATTAGTATTCACTTACATGGTTTGAGAACAAAAGATAACAATTTTAATCAAACTATTCGGAATACTTAATACGTGTGACAAGACTATTGAGTCATATAACAGATGTAACAGCTGTGTGACATCGATTTAATTCCACGAAGATGTCTTTTGGTATCCCGATGGTGACGATAACAAGTCTAGCTGAATACATTGACCTTATGTGAAACTTGCGACTTACATAATATGCCTGACGATATGGGATTCAAGGGTTCTGTGTTTCCACTATAACTCTATCGTAATGCACAGCATATGTCAACAGATATTTTTTAATGTGTGTCCAATTTTTCTTATACTGAGTCTTTTACTTTCGTAATCCACCCCGTGCCAGGTAAAAGACCTGCCCTTCAACTAAGTTGCAACTGTTTCGGTTGGATTCTTTTCTCTCTCTCTCTCTTTCTACTATAACTAACGCCTCTATTCGCTTGTATTGTTGGCTAATATTTTGTTTTGATCACGTGACTTGGCGTTGAGTCGTCGAACAAACGTGATTGCCGTACATTTATAAGTTTTTGAATAACGTTTACGATTGTAGAATGACAACTTGGGTAGAGGGGCTGATGATGACACACCCGAAGGGATCCCACACACAAACAAAAGTTAACTATGAGGGTAATAAATTGTAGATAAATATATTAGCTACTAAAAGCATCCCGAGATATTTAATGTAGATAAATGTTAGCATACAAAGGATTTTTTACAGCAATTTTATAATTTCTATGTCACCGAATGTATTGTTGTTGTTTAATACTATAAAAACATTAACGATTGGTCGATTACAATCTAATGATTAAGACTATTGTACTAGCAATCTTAATTATAAATGCAACAGTAAGACCAGACGCACATTTAGACAAATTCTAAGATTACTTGTGACATCATATTTTAACTAAGATTCAATTTTCATTACTGGCATTTCTCTCCCGCTCATTTTTGGAGTTTCTTAATAATAGTATTAAGCATTCATTTAGATACGTTAACATGTTCAAGAAAAAATGAAATAAATAAGAAAAAGATAAAGAAACTATAAGTCGACTATGTAAAACTTTGATGATTTTAATGTGCAAACAAGCAGACGTATCACCTGATGGTAAGCGATTACCGTCGTCCGTGAACACCCGCAACATCTGAGCGTCACCAGTGCGTTGCCAGCCTTTAGAGGATTTCTCACTCACGCACTCCGGTATCCTCGCTCACGCGTTGAAACACAGCGCAAGCACCGTTTCACAGTTTCACACCGGTTTTCTAGTATCACGCCGGTCGAGCCGGCCCATTCGTGCCGAAGTGCAAGGCTCTCCCAAGGAAAATTAATATTAAATATGTCACCCAGCTCATCGTCCGAATCTATTGAAACATTGTTCATTAAAATCGGTTCGGTAATGTAGGCGCTCAGAAACTTTTAACCTTTATTTTGGTTTCGACGTAGAAAATATTTGCTTTATGTAACGTCTGTATTCAAGAACCCGTTCACAATTTAAAGACAAATCAAATATATATTTTAGCAATACATTTTTCAATTTACTATATCGTTATTAAATCTACTCACGACTATATTAAATCGCAAAGTATGATATTGTAAGAACACTTTGTTCTATCATCATACAGTTAAGAGCGCAGACGCAATGAGATATTAATAGCAGCGAGCTGTAGTGGGTTATCAAGAGAGATACTTACTCACACTTTGGACGATTACTTCGTATGACTAAGTCACAAGTAAGTCGAATTAAACTTCAACAATTAAAAGAGAATTAAATTAAAGGGAGGGTGATGAATACCCAATACCCAATCTATTGCAGAACAGGATAATGCGCTCCAAAAACCGCACGGTGAATGAATAAAGACGTATACTTTACACTTATGAATTACATCACAAGTAGTAGTTTGTAGAGGATTCTGTGTCTTATTGTGATTTATATACAACTTTTGTTGTTAGAGCAACTGCAGATAACACCGCGATGCAAAGCTAGTCTAAAATAAAAGTAGCCGAAGTTACGCCTTATATCATCAGCTGTCTACCAGTGACAGTCCCGTCAAAAGCGATTCAGATTTTCCGGAGATTAGTCGAAACAGGCAGATGTAAAAAAAATGTGCTTTTTTGTGCGTGTTAAAAAGCTAATAATTTGAAATACAGACAGACACTTCAATTTATTTGTTAGTATATTTAGAAATGTGTATGTCAGTACTTTTATCAGCAATCTGGTTACTTACCATAGTACACGCTTTGGCTAACTCGCGATTTTTTTTTATATATTTAAGCTGCCAAAATGACTCTGCCCTGCCTGATGGAAAGCATGAGCAGAATCCAAGAGAGAGTGAGAGTGGAGTCACCATCCTCAATGCGAAGAAGGACAATGCAGCATGGGATTGATTGTGAAATTTTTCAAAATGTTATATTTTCTTTACACCTAAAGCAGTGCAAAAAATACTATCATACTAATTATAAATATAATCCATTATTTATAATAATGTGGGCAGTTTAGTTTTTGTTACGATTGAATCGATATGTAAAACAAGTCGACAGCTTGAACTACCTTAGTAACAAGTAATCGACTCTAAGTGATTCATCTTCGCTTCGCAGCTTCTGTTTCGATTGGCGACTCATTGTGAGAGTAATGTTTAGTCTTACCACTCGTACCGATAACTATCGCGGTCAATGGTCTATAACGAGCTTTTGTTCACTCTATAAAAATATTCACATTATGTACATATTATTCTTCAGTTTCCTTTCATGTATTTTTATCGTTCATAAATTAGCTCATACACATTTTTAGTGCTTACGTAACAGTGTTCAACCTATTTAACGGTATGTTTCATATTCCGACAAAGTTAACAGCACTCATATCGGCCTATTTATATCTTAATGCACACAAAAAATATATAATGCTTTTTGCGTCGATCAGAATATGAAAGAAATCACTTGTCAGATTCGTTTCATTGAAATGAGAAGTAAAAACGTCGTCAATGCTGAATTTTATTTCTAAGTTATTGTCAAAAGATTTTCTGTTTGACCTGTAATAATGGTATGTTAGGGCAGGTCTTAGTAAACTTCGCATGTCCACGAATGAAGAAGGACCGCTTACAAGCGATTCACTTAAAAACACAATTTCTCAGGGCCAGTGTTTCTTTTATATTGGTACTCTAAACTAACACTACCTAACCCGAGCAACATTGTCAAATCAATGAAATCAAATCCCAGAATCAAATTTTTGTTCTAAACCTGGGTGTATGTCCTTGTGTCCGTTTCATGTATGCTTGAAAAAAATCACAGTCACAGAATTAATTCCTAGAGATGGATACAAAGTCTTTTAAAAAAAGGTTAAAACAAAAAAGAATCATTGATGCTTGGTTTATATTGGAAGTAGCAGAAGCGTGATTTTATGTGTGATAAATAATCTATAGCGTTTCTCAATCAATAGTCTGTCTAGCGCTAAAAGATTTGCTATATTATTTGAGTGTAGAGGAATGGGTATCATATCCCACCAACACGAAGGGAGGATCCTCCGACCAGGCGAGGTGATCATTCCTAGTGGGCCACTGCTAACGGTTGATGTTGGGAAGTTGTATATATGTTAATCGGTGTAAGAAATTCTACTGCGCGATGTAGGATTGCGAGTTTCTTAGTACACTATGTTACTCCGTAGTTCAATGTACCATCGGTAGATGGTGCTGTCGTATATTTCTGTTGCGCTGTATATGGATGTCGCCACATTGGGTTTATAAGATCCATCGAAACAAACAAAATCTTCAACATTATAATATAGTGTAGCTATAACAGTCTTAATTCTTCCGTCGTTGCAAAGTAAAAACCTCTTTCAGTCGACAGTGAATAGGTTCGTTGAATGGTGATCGTGTAATTTTTTTTTGTTCGAACATTGTTAAATTATTAATTAGTTTTAATGAAGACAAGTAGTGTTAGAAACCAATTCCTTGATTACATGTATCATGCGTGGAATAGATAATGTTAGAATTTTTTATTATAATAGAAACCGGTATATAGTAAAACGTTTACGAGGTGTTAAGTTAGAAAAAGTTGCAAAAGAAATTTATTTATTGCTTTTCAATCAATCAATTGGCTAATCAAACTATCAAAAGAAACTACTAGTAATTTTCAGATATTAATAAAGAAAAACAAAGTTAGAAATTGAGACAAAGTTGGACTTGATTAGATTCTAGACTAGCTTCATCATTCTATCTATCATCAGCCTATCGCAGTCCACTGCTGGACATAGGCCTCTCCAATTTCACGCCACTTAGTTCGATCTATGGCTTCTCGCATCCAGCTCCTGCCAGCCGTCTTGCGCAAATCATCGCTCCACCTGGCTTGTGGACGTCCTACACTACGTTTGCCGAGACGCGGTCTCTACTCAAGAACTCGTTT
>PKRV01000925.1:399400-603047 GCA_003709505.1 Hyphantria cunea
CGTGTTAATTTGGCTCGAGGGTCTTCATTTTCGGGATCAGGTCGAGATGCATGCGAAGCGTACAAATCGCCATAGAAGCTCTCTACTTCCGAAAGGACAGCCAGCTTGGAAGCAACGACTTCTCCGCTTACTGTGGTCAGCTTCGTCAAATGGCCTCTTCCAAGAGATTTCACAAACACTTTTGACCCCCGATTCTGCTCGATTGCTTTTTCAATCAAAAGAGTGTTGGAGCATCGGAGGTCGTGTCGTACACGCTTACTAATCTCTCGGTTTAGAGTCCGTTTTGCCGACTACTAGACTAGCTTACTGAAAATGAATGATGTAATAAATCAGAATCTTGATTGTATATAAATTTATTTAAAGTCTGAGAGAATTCTAAAAGATTAAATTTCCTTTTCAAATATACAGTTAGTCTCGATTGTTAA
Source organism: Hyphantria cunea (assembly GCA_003709505.1). Taxonomy (NCBI): domain Eukaryota; kingdom Metazoa; phylum Arthropoda; class Insecta; order Lepidoptera; family Erebidae; genus Hyphantria; species Hyphantria cunea. Next base: position 399,826 of record PKRV01000925.1, read on the forward strand.
GAGCTTGTATTTCAAGGTTATTAATTTAATATCATAACGCAGATGAGATTTGAAAGTTCAATTATTTCTCAATTTCGACTGAATAACTCCCATTAAATACTGTTTGCATAAAGAGTAAAAGGCCATGATTTTGAAAGGGTCGCTTTACACTTTTAATATTATGCAAACGGATCACTGAGTCGAAAAATAATCTTCACACCCTCCAAATATTTTGAAAGACCTATGCGTAGAGACGAATTTGGTTCTATATTCTTTCTTCGGAACCTCTGCCCTATGTTAGTTAGGATATACACATTTCGAGGCACCAAAATCTTATAAATTCATTTTCAAAGTTAATGACAAGAAACATGGGCGTCCTAAATGAGGCATGTACCCATGGTGATTAAACTGCTTATGTACTTCTATATTTCCAAATTATTCATGTAGATGATGAACGATCGTGTTCATCACACTCTAAGCCAACTGTTACCAAGACCAACCAGTCAAATATACTATTACAGAACCAAATATACAAAAGAAAACATCACAAAATTGAAAGATAGAACGTTCAGTTTGATTATTACTTGAACAAATAATCAATAAGCAAGTATTTTTACGTGTAATTGAAATACAAAGTTGACGAGTTGTACAACGGCTCGAAAGTGGGAATGTCAATATTGGTGCGCGTTGGTGGGTAAAACCGGACGGTGTAATTATACACCGGCCTGAGATGGCCACGGCCAGAGTACAAAGTAGACGGAGTCAGTAACTGTCATTGATGCTTGTTTGTGTATGCTCGCGAAGAGTATACTGCGCTTCTTTAGTCCTCAAACTGTGTTGTCATTGGTTTGGGAAATGTGGCGCTGCGTTCGCCACTTATGTTCAATTAGAACTGTGATGCTAACGAATAAATAACGTCAGTGACGTAATAGAAAGGCATATTCATGTTTTTTTTGTGATTTTGGTGTAAAATTTATATAAAAAATTATCTTTTAGAAGAAATTTTAATCACGATTAATCTAAAGTATCCAGGGCTGATGCGGCTTTGAATTTTTTTTTTAAATAAACTTTGCTTTCATACATCATTATCATACATCATAAATCAAACAGAACGCAAAAATTTAAAAAGCAAGTATTACATCCTTTGAACATATGAGAAATATGTATGGTATTGAAAGAATATTCCTTTTCATGAGATATAACTATTCCAATGAGATATAACAGTTCCAAAATTAGAAGCTTTTTAACTCGATGGTTTAAGGCCTCGCTAATTTATACATAGCAACAATATTTTCATCACCCCTCATTGCTAAAGACCACAATAATCCTTTTACAACTGTAAGTAAATACTCAAAACAGGATGTAAAATCAAATTCAAAGCGAATAAAACCTCGGCAGACAGTTACAATAAATAAAAGAACGGTCCCACGTCACAATGCGGTTAGATCTGAAATCATTTGTCGTCTCCTGCACTGGCGCAGGCGCAGTGTCCACTTTCCAGTGTCAATGTGTCCATGTTTGGATAAACGGGCTGCGGTCCCGTTCTGATGCAATGCAATGCACTGATCGACGGCGCCTGGAAATCGCCATTTAAGTCGCACGAGACTGTGATGGCTGACAATTTGATTAAATTGTTTTGTACGTATTGTCCACCGGGTCGTATAATTCGAGACATTTGGAATTTGTTATATCTGGATTTTGTTGTTCGGTATTATTGTATAGAATAATTATTTGTAATAGGTTTATTAAAAGCTTAAGTTTTTAACGTTGAGGACATTTTGGGCGAAATCCGACCGAACGCTTTCCATGAGCTACCTATGTGTATACTGTGTACCTATTCGTATATGAGTACTTTTTGAGTGAACAAAAAACGTGAAATTCGCGTGATCGTAACCGCAATCCACATGTTAGTTAGGTTTCACTTATATCGGCAGTCCCCAAAGACTACCCCGCATATTTTCTTAAATTGGTGATGTACATTTTAATGCCAGTCAGTCTATATTCTGTTTCTGACTTACCATCAAATTTGATTGCTCTATTAGTAAGAGTGTCCGCGAGCTTACTGAGCTCGCTCCAGAGCGCCGACTCCAGCTGCGTCCGCGCAGCCTGTGTGAGGCGGACGCGTGCGCCGGCACCACAGCAACCGTTGTTCAAGCATAATTGATCTGCATCTGTAATACAAAAGAAAATTGGTTTAATATTTTATACTTATTAAATTAAGACCAAAAACTTTAAAAGAAAGTAATAAAGAAGGCCTACTTATACCAAGAAAAGTTGTAATAAAAAATCTTATTACATTGGAGTAATGAAGTCGTAGGCTGTTACAAAGTAGCACAGAAACCTAAAGTAGTTAAGCTGTGGAGCCCTAAGCTTTACTAGTACTCTAGTAGAAAAGCTATAAAACGTGGCAGTCGTGTTGGTTAACGACGTAAGTGCCCTCATCAAAAACTATATAAAGTGGGAACAGCTAAGTAAAATAAAATGTAAAATAAACCATGTGATAATTTCGAATATTGTTTTCCTGTGAAAAAAGTACTAACTTTACCAATGTTTCGATCAGAGAATGTTAATAATTGTCAACCAGACTGATCTTAGATTGGGGTGCAAACTACATAGCGAGGGGCGTGATGATGGGGTCGCAAATATATTTAAACATCCGCCCCCACCGTTATTGCGTTATTAAACTGAGGGTGAATTGGTACGTTCCTGTTTTCTTTGATGGTACTGTAAAAATCGATAAATTTTGAGACGTTGGGGGCAGATTAAAGACGGAATATGATGATAGAGAGTTTATTTAGTTTCCTTAGGTACTATTAAACTGAAAGTTTATTGTGAGATTTCGCAGATTTTTCTTTTCGAGCTTATTACATACTCAATCTGTACATATATGTATTTTCCTGTTCCTTTTTTATATTTGTAACTTCAGAATTCGGTTATTTTATGAACTGATTGTTCGAGAATTTTTTTATTCTTAGTTTTTTAACCGTAGTCAGCTAAGGGTACAAAACTAAGATATAAAAAATTGAAACTCGACACGATATAATCACATTGAAGTAGGCTTTTTTACTAAATGGGGGGCAAACGAGCAGACATATCGCCTGATGATAAGCGATTACCGCCACCCATGGGCATCCGCAACACCAGAGGCGTCACAAGTGCGTTGTCGGCCTTTGGAGTATGGGGAGATGTTGGGATATGGGCCTCTGCTAATGTCACTCACTCAATGAAAAACAGCGCAGGCGCTGTTTCACACCGGTTTTCTGCGAGGCCATGGTAACACTCAGGTCGTGCCAGACCATTCGTGTTTTTTTAAATGTATTATTTGAATTACATATTTGTTACATTGATTATTTGAGTATTGAACTTTATTATCATTCCAAGCAGGTTATAAAAGTGTAAAACTTTTCAGAAATCAGCTTCTTCAACTTTGTCGAGGTTACTTGGTATTCCGCGCAGGTTGAAAGTTAACGGTGTAAACGGTTCATTTGTGAACTCGCACCGCAGCCAACCTGTTGCAGGATCGCAATCATTTTCCAATAGCGTGCCGTGAAATTTTATTGCCTCGTAAAGGCGATGAGCGTGAAAATCTACCTGTTAACAGATAACCTACGAACTGTGTTACGAAACGGTATGGTTTAACCTTTACAGAATGCTCTTCAGTTGAAATTTTCACATTATCAACGTATTTCATTAAGTTTGTAGGTACATACATCTTTCTACAAGCTTTGCTTAGCTTGGGACTAGATGGCGTTGGGTGTTAGATGTCCGTAACATAATAACTTATATAGACATTATACTACTTATTTTTAAACTTAACGGTACCTTCATCAAAATATTATATATTAATACAATTAAATAAAATTAGAGTGTCAGTTTGTAATATTAAAATAACCGCTTCTTACTTAATGCACTAAATACACGGTACATATATCAAAATAACGTTTTTACCATTTTTGTCTGTCTGTATTCCGACTAATCTCTGAAACGGCTTAACTGATTTTGACGGGACTTTCACTGGCAGATAGCTAATTTAATAAGGAGTAACTTAGACTACTTTTTAGACTACTTTTGTCCCGCGGTGTTACTCGCGGTTGTAAAAGTACAACAAAACCGTGGGTAACACCGCGGGACTCAGCTTGATTTTAACATTTTTGTCTGTCTGTCTGTTTGTACCTGCTAATCTCTGGAACAGTTAGATCGGATTTGACTGGACTTTCACTGGCATATAGGTGATGATGTAAAGAGTAACTTAGGCTACTTCTTTTAGACTAAGCTCACCGCACGGTTTTACCCGCGGTTGTCGTTTTAAAGGCGCATCATCTAACGCGAGTAGGCACCGAGCTGCACTATGCATTATTAACAATCCTAATTATCATCAAATCGTTGAAAATTATCTTATTTATTTACGATTTGATTTCAGTTGTCTTGAGTTGGTTCTCAAGATGGCGACTCCTGTTTACAGTTTTAATCCATACTTATAATATAAATGCGAAAGTATGTCTGTCTGTCCTGCTTTCACGGCCAAACCGCTGCACCGATTTGAATGAAATTTGTCATGGAGATATTTTGATTCTTGTGGAAGGACATAGGCTACTCTTTGCTACGATAACGGACAAAAACGCGGGCGGGGTCACGCGCTAAAGCTAGTAAAATATAATTGGAAGAGTGCTTTCTTACTCGTATCTAAGTGTGTACATTACTACTTAATAAACATAATTTCTATTGAGAATCGAATCAATGTTAATACCTCGAATCGTGCTTTCTACGGCTGAGACGGGATAAGCCGAAATTATTGATTTACATAGTGGGGTCACGTACTATTTTAAGCTTTATTTTAAAGGCGTAAGCCTCAGAATTGATTACAAAGGTAGAGTACACTATGTTCGTAGAATATGGTACAATTCAGTAGCTCTAACGACTTAAAGATAATTCGATGCATACCGATGTATGAGACTTGGTCAACTTATTATTTACATTGCTTTTGAACGTAACTAACTCCACCGTGGGAGAGCCACGCTTCGGCACGAATGTGCCAACTCGATCGGAGTAATACCACGCCTCACAGAAAACCGATGTGAAACAGCCCTTGCGCTTTCGAGGGACGGGGGAGGGGTTGAGGTATGAACTTCCGGTATCTTCACTCCCTCGGTGAAATACAGCGCAAGTGCTGTTTTACACCGGTTTTCTGTGAGGCCGTTGTAACACTCTGGACAAGCCGTCCCATTCGTGCCAGCGTGACTCTCCCAGGGTAAAAAACAATCAAATATAAGCAAACTACATTTGTTTTACAGCAAAGTTTTGGTATATAAACGCTATCTCCTTTACTTTATACCACAGTATAAGATGAACAGCCCCAAAACTGAGGGCGACATGTCTATCAGCGATAATGTGAGTCACCACAGACACAATGTGTGACACACACATCGCATCTAAAGTGCTGCGGTTGAGGTACAAAAAATCGACATAACACAGTCGTTTGTGGTAAGAATGAGGTAATTACGATATGACAGCGTGTGATATAATTCCTTCTATATCAAGAATAAAATTATTGTCATGAGAATATATTCAAATGGTATCTTCAGTTTGATCATCAAGATCTCGAGATACTAAACCTCTTATGAAGGTTATGAGCATAATTTATATTTATTTAGTTTTAAGTGAAATATGCAGATAGGCAATGACCGCTAAATGATAGATACTAGACAAATGCCATTCGTACTTTATGTTGAAGTCAATAGTCTGTATCTCTCTCTGCTGTGCTTACACGCCTAAACTGCTGCATAGATTTCAATGAAATTCTGCATGGAGATACTTCATTTTTTGAGGAAGGACATATGCTACTCTTTACCGCATTAAACGATATACACGTGGGTAAAGCTGCGGTCAAAAGCTAGTGCAAAGCAACTACTGAACGGCTGGTGCGTGACATACAAAAAGGTACTAGAATAATAATTTTCAATGAACTAACTTTTCTCTCTGTAAAATGCTTCCAACAAAACGCAATTTCTCTAATATCATATAACCATTAACCTTCGGTCGTACATTAGGGGATTATATTTGTAGCCCACCCTATCTCATTCCACTCAGAATACATCGATTTACCAACCGAACATAGCTTCCGAACAAGCTATTTTTACAGAATCACCATTACATCAATGATAACAATTAAATATACTTAATACATGTAACACTACCAATTCTGTATACATATTTATATAATACCCAATAGATTTCAGAACGATGTTTACATTTCCATATTTATTCTCCTAGGCATAGTCTAAAATAGTCTACATGTACGGCAGAGAGTAAACAAACAGCCGAGGTCAGCATACGCTTACTTATAACAATCTTCTAAAATATGTTCATATGGAGGTATCGAGAGTGAAATGATGCGTGCACAGCTTATTCAAATATACCATCCGGGGAAGATACGGAGTGTTTGTTTGACTTGCACCGAACCCCGGTAGAAAGGGACGCTGCTCCGTGGAACGATATTTTTAAACAACCATTGACGTCATCATCGTTGTATTAAAGTGTTATTTAGTGTTAAAAGTATCATACAAACACTTGCATTGGAACCGGGATATAATCAAGCGGAAAACTTTAGATGGTTAATTATTTCGCTAGCAAACTCGGGTTAATAAGAAGCTTTCTGGTTTACAACTAATTATATTTAAGTAAAGCAAAAAAACAAAATTAATCAAAGAAAATTGAAAAGATAAAAGGAGTTACTCCCATCTTTATAAGACTATCCTTACGCTCCAACGATTTTCATGAAACCTAATATGCAGAGGGTTTCGAGGCGATAATTTCATCTAGTTTAAGATTTTTTTAGACAATTTACTAAAACAAATCACCGATCATCCAATTACTAATATAAGTTGATAGTCGAAAATAAAAAAATAAATAAAGAAATAGGCAGCAGCAGTACATAGTTCATAAAGATTTCAATCATCTATTTTCTGGCTTCCATCGAAACAAAGATCTACTCCGAGATTCTAAATTATAGAATTGTCATCCGTCTACAAAAAGAATTTAACACGAAATCTTAAAATTTGTAGTCATATTGACGGTACTTTTTAACTTCAAGGTTCCTTTATATAACACCATTATTAAAATAAATTAAATATGTACGAATCAAACCATATTTTGTTTATCTTTAGATATAAACTGCGCTATATTTCCGAGAACTGAGAGGTCTCACTAGGTCACAAACAGCTGATTAGGTCTTAAATTTAAAACATAAATTGAATTTAATAATAACGTTGTCTTATGACGAGAGTCGAGGCCCAGATATGTCATTATTGTTGTTGAATTCCACTCTTACAGATAACGGTACATTGGGTTTTCTGTAAAAAAATTGATCTAAAATTATTGTACTTACATATAAGTACAATAATTTAAAATTATATTTATATTATACTATAAACTTGAAACTTTGGCAGTTGATCTGTTATAAAAACTACGCAAGACATTAACCCTGCAAACAGAAGTAACACCTGAAACAAATGCTGATACTCTTCTGGCCTAAAATACCTTCCTATGTCAGGCAGTGTACTGTTAAGGGTATTGATGTAATATGATGTAGTGGGGTGTTCACCACATCACATCACTAATAAAGGGTTCTTCAGTTAGTTAGTTGTCAGAAGCGTCTAGCTGATCTTCTATCTGATCCAAACGTAATCAGGCTAAGGCCCGTACCCCGCAGTCAGTATTTACAACATTGTTAATTACAAATTAACATTGTGCGCAGAAGTTTGCATCGAAGCGAAGATTGGCTATGTGACCCGTCTCCGCTGGCATCAGCATACATTTGAGTAGGAGTCGAAGAGGTTGCCATGGCCGAAATCGGTCGGAGGGTTATTATTGCTCATTCCTTAACTGGCATTTTGATACCGCTTATATATTCTCTTTAAGCTTCAATGAAATCAAACAATTTCCCAAATCGGTAAAAAAGATAAAAATTACAACCGAGCTTCAAACATCTTCCTTTTTTGAAATGGTTTAACAAAAATGATTACGAATGAACCATTGGAAGTCCCGTCAAATCGTTTCTGCCGTTCCAGGGATTAAGTGTTTAAATGATAGTGTTATAGAATATTCGACAGATGAAAAGTCTGAAGCAATAACACTGTGTGGTTGAGTTGAGATCAAAAGCAAGTTGAATACTTCTACCGATTTCAGGTGCGCGCATTAGTATCTGTACGAGATAAGCAATGTTTACAGTTTTTTAACCCAAATACTGTTATGAAATGGGAGCATTTACAAACGTTATGTTATCTTTGTTATATTTGTGATTTATTATATTTACATTGCATGGTTTACGGCCATTGTGGCAGTTCAAAGCGTTGTGTTAAATTACTTTCAGCACGAGTGTTGAAAAGTATATTATTATAAGTAACACACTTTCTTTTACATTTCCCTTTTTTTCTCTTATATCGTTTATAATTTAATTAAAACTTCTAAGAGCGACTTGTACATGCTGACAATTTGTGATACTGGTATTTTATGTATTTATTTATTTCATCATCAGCCTATAGCATTTTATTGTTGGACACAGGCCTCTTCAATTGCAAGCCACTTGGTTCGATCCTCGGCTCATCGCATCCAGCTCTTGCCACCTATCTTGCGCAGATCACTCCACCTGGTCTGTGGACGTCCTACACTACGTGCAAAATTATTCGTTTCGTTTTGCCTCGAGGTGAACACTGACACATCTGTAGAAAAAAAAAATTAAAGTCTGTTTGGAATTTCAAGTAAACAACTTTTCACTAAATGCATGTAAAACCGTACATACACCTGTCTATCTGTTTGTTCAGGCTAATCTCTGGAACGGCAGAACCGATTTGACGAGACTTCCAATGGCAGATAGCTGATGATATAAGAAGTAACTTTAATTACACCACGGTAGTAAGCTAGTGTGGCATATAAGTTTGTGGCATGCCTTTAAAAATCACACATCTTCGAACTACGTTCGAATCGAAAACCAAGGAACGGTACGTGATTAATTCAATTTTGTTAAAATGTTCTACAAATTACTTTAGTTTGTCCCTGCTCCAAACAGAATTTAATTATATTCGGATATATAGGTATTGGAAGGGAAGAGGGGTCGAACCCGCAATTACTGATTGAAAATCCATATTCACTCTAAACGTTAGCCTATTTCGTTCCCGTCGTTTATTTATCACATTTGTTCATTTGAAAATAATTATTGAGTACTTTCTACAGTTGAATAAAAGAATACTTAAAAAAATAGAATTATCATTTATGATATGATATTTCTGATGGCAGAGGGTTGAAAATTTAGAGTTGCATATAGATTTTAATGCTGTATCACAAAAAAATAAAAACAAAAATATTTATCTAAAAATAAAAAAATAAAAATGGGGTGGACTACGCTTAACATTTAGGGAGATGAAAAATAGATGTTGTCCGATTGTCAAACCAGCCCGATATGCACACAAAATTACATGAGAATCGCTCAAACCGTTTCTGAGGAGTTTAACTACAAACACCACGACACGAGAATTTTATATATAGTCTTTATTCGGACTTTATACAGGAAATTATTTTTTAAATACTAAGTTACAAAAAATATGTATATGTGACGATTTTCGGGTTTTTTTATCTAATCCTATATATGTTGGAATGGTAGACATTTATTTTTTTACGACCGCCATTTTAAATACATAAAAAAACTAAGCTAGGTATTACTGAGCGGTTTAGATGAATCGAAATTGGCCAATGATTTGAAATCAATCATCAGTGATTATAATTGCTTGCTTCCTCAACATCTTAAATAAAATAATTTATAGTCTTAGCCGCCCGTTTCAAATTAGTGTTTAAAAATTCACCTTGTGTATGTGTTTCCATATGAATACTTTAATAATATTATAAATCAAAAGTAACTCTGTCTATTTCGCTTTCACGCCTAAACCGCTGCACCGATTTCAATAGGTAATATTTGGGATGGAACTAATTTGATTGTATAGGTAGCACATAGGGTACTCTTTACCGAAATAACCAAAATACACATGAGCAAAAGATAGTAATTTATACTAAGATATATATATAAAGCTAAAGAATTTGTTTGTTTGAAGCGTTAATCTCCGGAACTACTGATCCGATTTGAAAAATTATTTCAGTGTTAGATACGATATTGAGGAAGCCTATAGGCTATATATGATCACGCTAAGTCCAATAGGAGCGGAGCATCAATGAAGAATGTTACAAAAACGGGGGAAAATTCTTACGGTACGGTTTTTAAGGTTGCCTGGAAGAGATTGCTTTAGACAGTAAGGCCGCCCTTTGTACTCCGTCTAAAGACTTATAGGAAAGTGAGCAAATAAGACGCAATATTGATATTTTTATTTTATTTTAACAGTATAAGGTGTAATTTTGGTTGTTACAATGTAATAAATATACACACTTTATCTTATATGTGTGAACCTTGACTAGAGCTATTCATAGACATTTCTAAATGCAGAGTGTAAATCGCTTGTAAAACAAGTGTGCTGTTAGCCTTTGATAGGCTGCATTCTCTTGAAGAAGAGAAGAAAAGTCGTATTTGTCAAAAAAAACTGCAGGCGCGACAATGGCTTTCTAAGATCGGCTTTGAGAGGCGCACTGCCAACTATACACCTGGTACATACTTTTTGTATTTTAGTATTCTAGTGTCAACCACCTACAATAGCGGTACAGCACGAATTGATTGCCTAGATAAATAGTCTAATATATGTATAATATAGCTTTAATTTGCTCTTAACACAGAAGTGTTTAAATCTAATGCTAGCTACTGGCGAAGAAAAGTAAACTCGCGACTGAATGTCGGAATGTGGACAGAGTACGCATAAATATAAGGTTGGTAAGGGAATTCGTATGGTTGTACGTGATGATGCTACAATAGAGGCAGATTTATACCAAAAGCGATATTAAAAAAATATATCTTCTCACACATCGGTAGAATAATAGACTGATATCATCACTCGAGTTGATCAGAATTACAACCTCTCAAATCTTCTTCTCAATTATGTAAATATTTTTAGATACAACTCGACTTCAGGAATGGCTTTAGAAGTTCAAGCGATTGTCTTACTGCTTTCTACGATTTGGGATGTTGTGAGTTGGATCCTCAAATAAAATATACAAATAAATAAACTTTGAACAATCATTGTTAACAAACTCAACATGATTGATCAAAATCGCTTTCGATTCCATCGCGTTCAGACTCTACGTGACATCCTCCGTCCTTGACCCCACATTACCATGCATTTAACAATATACATTACTAATTACCTACTTAATATTCATTATACTCAGTATTAATGACAACTACACATTAATGTCTTCGATAGTCTTTAATACATATATGCATACCTATAAAGTAGTAAAATGAGAGAAAAAAAGATATTTCCAAGATTATATCGCTTTGTTAACGTGATTTCGGTAAATTGGTAGTAATTTTGATTGGCTGGTTGATAAGGTCGATATGTAATCAGTTAACCAGCGAAGGCTGCGTGGCAATTTTTTCAAATTTTCTTACAACTGAAAATGATGCTAAAAACTGCCAAACAAAGCGATGTGGAGTAGACAGACAGTAAGTAGCTGACTGTGGAAGCTCGACATCACCGAAATTCACATTTATTTACATTACGTGCGTCCTAATGCAATTCTTCACACTCCAGATACGGGCATCAGTGTTTTAGGGAGCTCCAAGATTTTATCTTCCACTTTTATTGTCACGACGCGTCCCTCACGGTGCCGATAAAGTGATAAACTTGATATTATTGTGTTCAGAGCGAGGAACAAAGGAACGTTTAGGATTCGTGTATATTTAAGGGTTTATAAATTTACTTTTACGTGATTTAAACAGACTTTGTATGAAATACTTTGAGATACAGTGGTTCAGTTATCACCGAGAGCATTTAATGAACTTCGTGTCTTAAGTTAACTTGAACCTGCTCGCTACAGAATCCACAGGTCCACATGACCATTTTTTGTGTTTTTTTTTAACGTATGTGCCTGGCATAGTGACTATACGCTGTCTGATGGAAATCGTGAGACACAGAATCACAGTAAGAAAAGAAAGATAGAAGATGCAGAAAATGCGACAATGCAGCCTGGTGACCCACGCTATGAGTTAAAGTGAAATATTAAGAAATAAATCCTTTTTTGATACATAAAACTTTTTTCGTATTAATGGTCGACAACAATAGTATTAAATTTTGTAATATATCTTCGTATTAGCGCTGAAAGGTTAACATAAATCTTCTTTAATTGTGATTAATGAATGCGTTCAATGTCTGCAGTTGCGCAGTGTCTAGTACTTAACACTATTTGATGGGGAAATTTTGGACATACCATGGTTACAACGTGTAGGATTTTTTATTTTATTATTATTTATTCTATACGTGTAGTGTCATGTCGGTTAGTGTTCAAGAACTTCTGTTTTATTTATGTATATTATTGTTGTATTTCAAACCGATCCTCATATGACTAAGTAAATGAATTAAACAAAGATTTTTAAACTACCTATCTTTATTCTTCGTATAGACAATAAGACTTTTTATACTGTTAACTGTTTATTATGCATACTGTACGATGTAGAAACAGGATTAAAACTGACAACACTATTAATCTTCGTTTCTCAAACCCACTTCTAAAGTTATTCTCCTCGACGTTGGTAATTTGAGTGGAATAACCACAGCCATGGATTCGCATTGTCTAATTACAAAAGAATTTGCCAATGCGTCATCCTGTATGCACTCGAGATGAATCTTGGTGTGCCACGGGCGCACAAAAGGAAAAAGCAAGGGGTTATTAATGTTATTATTAAATGCGTTCGCCTGCATTCCACGCCTTAAGAGTTCTGCCGTGCCATAATCTTGTGGAATTAGCGAGCTTGGTGTGGAAACAAATAAGAACAATGTTTAAGAATGCAGTTTTCGAAGGATAATGCTTTGGGAGCCGATAGAATACTGACAGATTCTATAGAAACTGAACTATTTAAATGATTTTAAGAAAGGAGGAGGTTCTATACTTTAAGTTCGTTCGTTTAGGAACCGATTTAGCAAATCCTTTTTTTATCACTATACCTATAAAACGATTGGCTTTGTTGGTATGTTTGTTGAATAAATTCAGTCTGACAAGCCTCACAGTTAGATGAAAACTGAAAAACCTTCTGAAGACAGAACTGAATGACTTATATATGTATTTAACACTTATAGTATTGATATGTACTGAAAATTCTATTGGTCTTAGGAGATAAGTAAATCGCGAAAAGTCGTAAGTTTACTATTGTTTATAAGTTGTGCAATTTTGAGCTTTATGCCAACCTATAGTTAATTTTAAGTAAATTAGTCGCCATATAAATTTGTATCGTTGTCAGTCGGCTACCAGAGCTGACTTAAACTATTTTATATTCCCGATGAATCACCGGCCATCGGAGGATTAAGACCAAGGTTTATTTTGAGTGTTTTCGCTAACAAAATGTATAAATTTCGTTAAGTTTTTCTTACGTATTTGTTTCTTCTTTTTAATAATTTACGAGATTTGACTTTATTTTACTTCTAATCCAATTCAAATTTAACTTTAACGTGGCATTTAGAATGTCTATACTTTTATTATGCGTTGAGAAGAAAAAAGTGCCTAGAACTAGCACTGCAAATTGTTGCAATGCAAATAAATTTGTTTAGACACTCAGTCTTGTACGGCGCTTTAATGCAGGGAGATATTTCTCAATGACTAAAATAAAGCATTTCAATAGTACTAGTTGAAATATTTGATAGGCTAGATAAGTTCATCAAAATTCCAGTGTGACATAAAAACGATTCAAAAAACAGGTTCCAAATACTCGTGCCATCAACAAAAAACTACAGAGTACGAGTCTAAATATGAAAACAAATTTATTTTAGTTAATATTTAATAACACTCAAAATTGCTATCATTTTCGTATGTCTATATAAGTCCTAACAAGTTTATTTATCAGTATTTAGAAGAAACATCTATTAGCGTTATGTTCCTACTCAGTATAAGGCTAGAAAGGCTCAGCACAGATCTTCGAGTTGTCTTCAACATTTTTATATTTTGGATTCTCTATTGGTATTTCTTTGTACTGGTTTGACAGCTTTAAACACACAAAGCTGTGTTACGGTGACTTACGGGCATTTTCACCAACGTCCCCTAAATTTAAGGGACCACTTAGAGTTAGGTAACTTTTAGTGATATTTTCGTTTTCCAACCAACCTTTAAGGAGTACCTAAGTGCTTACGTGTCTCTTAAACTTGAGGGGCTCGAAAGTTGACCGCCTAACCAACCCCTACGTACGTTTTGTTTAAAATTATTGAAAAGGAAGAGCTATAGGATGGAGTTATGGATAAACTTTAGAGATGACAAATAATCCTAATTTACTAAATACATCGGGAATACACCATGATAGACCACCTTTATTTACAATATATATAATGCCGCCATAAATATAAGACCGCCATTTGTACTAACCTAGCATTAAGCATTGTCTGGTGTACAATAAAGCGATATATTATTATCGAACCAAGTGGCGTGAAATTGGATAGGCCTACGTCCAGTAATGGACTGCGATAGGCTGATGATGATGATGATTATTATATGACGGTAAATATTTTATTAAAACATTTAGGTTCATCAAGGAGAGTGTAATTTTTTTATTAAATAAAATTAAACAAATATGGATATATCCTATCCTATTTTTTGTGTTTATAATAGTTTAATGTATTTTACTAAGTAGTTATAGTTGTGGTATTTACTTTATAATAAACTCAACGATTCGCAGTCGATGTACAAATATATTTTTTTGTTGTCTGTTTGACATTTCGAAACATGGAATTATAAAACAAAAATTACACAAATTGGTGATAAAATCATGAAATTACACAAAAAATGTTCTATTTCGTATTACATAGAAGACGATCGATCGACATATACTTGCGCACGTTTACGCTTTTGGAAATCCCTACAAAATAGGAGACCCTTAGTTAGGTATGGTGAAAACGACATTCGATAAAATTTATATTAATAATAATAATAATAAATATGTTCAGACATTTTAACACACAACGCCATCTAGTCCCAAACTAAGCAGAGCTTGTATTATGGGTACTACACAACTGATATTAATACTTATATACATTTTTTTGTAAATATATACATATTATACATAGAAAACACCCAAACTCAGAAACAAATATTTGCAGATCATTTAAACATTTGGTCCGACTCAGGAATCGAACCCGAGACTCTAGCACAACAGTCGCATTCGCTATCACTGCGCCACAGAGGCAGTCATATTTAAGAGTTACCTACGTTAGGGGATACCCAGTTAAGACACGGTTAGTATAGTTGGTCAAAACGGGCATAAGTCACCTCTAACGACACCCACAGGTTTAATAAGTTTGTTGATACTATATATTCGTGATTCGTCACCACACGGAGTGTTGCTTAAATCGGTTATAATATAAACAGTACTTAAACTGACAAGCAATAAACACATATCATCTTTACTACTTCATAATAAAAACGGTCATACCATATGCGCCATAAACTTACAGGGTCAGTGTTGTTCTTGCCGGAAAAAGGAATCGTCCGGAACGGCAGCAACAGTTCAGTCACAGCCGGACGACTCTTCCGCCCCGGGCACATACTTGTGCCTTCTTTATTAATAGTTTATTCGCTCAAAATTAATGCAATTAACCTTCTCATAATTCTCATTACACAGTAAAAAGCCAGAGTTTAGTATTATTACTCATTAAGCATATAATTTTAATTGCATACGCTAATCTTTTGTGAGTTACTATAAGAAGACGTTTTAATTATAATAAAATTTACATTATAGATAATAAACACATTTTTAGTCTTCTTATGTTACTTTTACATTACCATTACCATTTAATTTGGGATACGTTTAACGTTCTGGCGTCAAAAATGAGCTGTCTGCGATTATATAGCTTTGGTCAGTCACAAGAAAAATTCAAGGTTAAGAGAAGATATTTTAATATATGTATTAATTTTATTGCGAATCATATTTAAATTAAACGAGAACTAGAAAAACTAGTCTAAAGAAGTGAATATAAATTGAAACTTTCCAGAATGGTATTTTAGAATAAACGATTTTACTGAGTATATTTACATAGGTACACTTGAAACAAAATCCGTTTATTCATTTCCTCTCTTGGGAGTGGCCATTCTTCAGTACACATGGAGCTGTGCGATACGATTGATGCTACAGAAAATCAATTCTTCCATCGCTTTTTACCACAGAGTGACTGAGAAAACTGTAGTCTAACCCCGTCCCTATAAACAATATTAAAAATCACCTTGTAACATGCTTTTTTATGGAATAGGGGGCAAACGATCAGACATATCGCCTGATGGTAAGCGATTACCGCCGCCCATGGATACCCGCAACCCGCGTCACAAGTGCATTGCCGGCTTTGGGGGATGGGGAGGGTGATGGGGAGAGGAGTTAGGGTATGGGCCTCCGGTATCCTAACTCACTTAGTGAAACACAGCGTAAGTGCTGCCTCACATCGATTTTCTGTGAGACAATGGTATCACTTCGGTCGAGCCGGCCCATTCGTGCCGAAGCGTGGCTCTCCCATGCAAGCATGTTGGTTAAATTGAGCTTGTATCTCAGTCATTGAATACATATGTATATAATTAATATTATCATTGCGTGCTATTTAAGCTGTTTAGAAATACAAAAAAAAATAAATTATCTCTCAGCGACCGGAGATAACATACCTACTTTTAATTAAATAAAACAATTTCCAGGGATTTAATTTTATCTATTCATAACAGCGTTTAAAAGAATAAATTAATCTTAAAATAGTATTGTGGAAGATAATTAATTATATCGGGAATAATTGATGTACTCGTAACAGTATGACTTGAAAAGGCTTGTAGCTAAAGTGGTGAGCGAATAGGCAGCACTATGCAAAGTTAAGCACAACTAGCCAGGTCACTCTAGGGATGAGTGACCGTAATTAAAATATCGATACCCTACCTACCTACCCTTCGTGTCTCGAAGCATGTTAAATTGTCAGTCTCGATCGCTATACGAACACTTATAGACAACAGTCTATCTACAGAATGTTGATATCGTCTACTACTTTGTTGGATTGTGGAGGTCTGATGGCCGTTACTCCACTTTTTTTTAAAGTTTTGACCAAAATAGCTCTGCTCTGCAGAATCCAAGAGTCGTGGTCACCATACTCATTGCGAATGCCGATAAGGCAGCATGGTGACCAACACCATGGCGGCCTAGTGATGCTTCTGCATCATTGTGCCTTCGGTCTCGCATTCACCAACGTAAAACAACAGCACGAATGCTGTCATTTTACGTTGATCTTCTGTGCAAAAGTAGTAACGCCCCGGTCGAGCCGGCCCATTTGTGCTGATATTGGGTGGCTCTACTACCTCTAATATATCGTGACTCAGTGGTGTACTAGTAGTTTAAACTAACCAAACCTAGTTTGAAAACAGCTTGGAAGAAAATGATACGTAACAGTATGTAATGATAAACCCACAGCAAATCTTTTTAAGTAGTAATTGAACTAATGGCTTAACAACGCCCACCGGAATCATTATAAGGGGAGGAACAATATTGCGTTTATTTGTAAATTAATTGTAGGTATAGCCACATAACCCGACTTTACAGTTCATTTTGTGTTTGTCTACAATTCATGTCAATATAATTTTTTGTTAGTTAGAAAAGGTACCTAATAAAAATAATAATAACATGAAAAGATGAATACTTTTATTGAGATTCATGGCGAAATCATAACGTACAAAATAAAAATTTGAGGAACCAGTAGTAGGTATTTAATGGAGTCTGATATGGTAAACTTTAACCCGACAAATGAGCCTTGTCTCTGAATCTACAAAAGCAAGATTGTTTAGCAGTTAATTTAGAAGTTAGTAACAAAAACTTTACTATTTGTAGGTACTACTGATTAAATAAATACATACATAGAAACTATCTACAGAAAAGGCCGAGTAACTTACAATAAAATAAGGCGAGATCGAGACCGGGAGATGTTTTATATTTCTTTGTAAATTTAATTGAAAGCCTTCATGTACACAAACCTCAGTAAACTAAGATATATATTACAAAATTGTCTATTAAGGCCTTCATCGTTCGACTGATATTAAAGAGGTGTTCTAGCCCCGGGGCACAATAACATAGCACGGACGATTACTGGGACGGACACGATTAGTGGGGCAGGCACCATGCCATTTGATGACTTCATTGTCTTGATTATTATTTTCCAACAAAAAGCACTGTAATATACGGTGAGAGATCGCGCGGGTGGTCCATGTAATTACAGCCAAGTTTCTCTATGAACTCTCTCTCTCTTTCACACTTAGGACGTCTGTCTACTGAATGAGCACATACTATTTTAACTCGACCGGTAATCGTTCTAATCCTTCTCCGTGAGATATGCAAACAATAGAGGCGAA
Source organism: Hyphantria cunea (assembly GCA_003709505.1). NCBI lineage: Eukaryota > Metazoa > Arthropoda > Insecta > Lepidoptera > Erebidae > Hyphantria > Hyphantria cunea. The sequence goes on from PKRV01000925.1 coordinate 418,300, forward strand.
TGCAACGTAAGATTAATGTGTCAACCCTAATTCATTGTTTAACTTTTATGAGAGTATCTGTTATATGATAGAGATATATTAGTAGCCTTTCCATTGTATTAGAAACCATTCAGTGGCTGTTTTATTATCTGTAACTGTCTGGGTGGGATTGACAGCCAAATAAAGATCGATAGTAAATATTTGAATAATTGACTTATCAATGGTACAAAACAAAACGGTAATGTGTTTATCAAAATATAAGGCTTAGTTAGTTACGTAAGTTTAAAGTCCCTCATAAAGTTTAGTTTTATTATCATCAACATCGACGCGTGAACAAGTAATCATAATGTTATCATGCCTTAATTTTTCACCCTTAGGAATGTCTTCTCTTCTCAAATTACAATCAGACTTAACTGTAAGCATGAAATGGTAACCAGCTAATCAGCAAATTTTGCTAATGTCAAGTATTTAAAGTTTTCAAACCATAAGTCTTTGAGTCTTCAAGTCTTCGTTGTGATGAAATTATCGATAAAAAATGTGGATGAGATAAAAGGGGACCGTATTACGAAAAAACAAAACAAGATCTCCCCACAAACAAGTAACTTATTTGATTCATAAATATGAAATTACATAATTAAAAATACAAGTGAAGGAGAACCTCCTTATTTCTTTGAACAACGTTAATAATTTGCAAATTTGAGTACAATTAACAAATCCTTTATGTTTTTTTTTCATTTTTGTGTAATATCATAGATATTTTCAAAAGAATCGAGTTCAATAACAGTAGTACGTTTACTTGTCATTTCTTAGCCTGACCCTATTGGACTTCACTGTAAGTAATTTTCGACCTTATGTCCCTCGCAGGTGGTCTACTCTCCTCTCTAATTATATAGTTTTCACAAATAAACAGGGTTCACTGTGCCTAGCTCGATTATATAGCTTCGTCACTGTAAATTTTCACATATAATCGATTCCAGTGGATATCGATTAAGGTGACGATGACCCAGAATGGTAAATATAGATATTAGTTCGATACACTACTACACGTACAATGGCCGAGATATGAATTTTATGAATAGTTTCGTTTGAACTGTATGCTTAACATGGATTTGCTTGATGTCATACCTAATTCTGTTGACTGTTACAAGGAAGTATCATATAATTTTATTCCTATAGTTATTAAACCAAGATTTAAAAAAAAAAATAACAATCTGAAATTTAATCGACCAATCGTAGTAATATGAAAACCTGTCAAATAGTGGGTACTTCTCAGATAGATGCACCGCACGGAGCCTCATTCGTTTAAAATTTAATTGACCTAATTAAAAGGAGCTGTTTGATTAAAAGCCTTTAAACAAGTTTTCCCTTTAGATTGGCAATTTTATTTTCTTGCCGTCTGCTTTCATGTTGGGGTGTTTACTAATACAACTTATTTAAAAGGAATTTAGCTGATCTTCAACCATCAAACCTTCATTGCAAATGTTAAGGCGATTCACGCCCTAATCTTTACAAGATCAGCCTTTGCGAGTCCTGTTTACAAATGGTCGTGTCGATAGTTTCTACATCTAGATATATTACAGACAGTTAGATTACAGTTACTTTTGAATTTATGATTTTAGTATCGAAGCTGAGATATTAATTTAGAAATAGTTATATTCGTCGTCGTCCGTCGAGCCTTTCGTTTGATCATCTACTTATTTAATAATTTTAAATTACTTTTTTTATAAGATACTAATAAAATAAGTACATTTAACTGCCTCTGTGGCGTAATGGTAGCAAATGCGACTGCTGTGCAAGAGGTCTCGGGTTCGAATCCTGAGTCGGACCAAATGTTTGTATGATCTGCAAATATTTGTTTCGGAGTTTGGGTGTTTTCTATGTATAATATGTATGTATTTACAAAAAAAAAGAAGTATATAAGTATTGATATCAGTTATCTAGTACCCATAGTACAAGCTCTGCTTAGTTTGGGACTAGATGGCGTTGTGTGTTAAAATGTCTGAACATATTTACTTATTTATTTATATCTGAACATAATGAATCTGTTACCATTTCCAATGAATTCAGATGTCGAATTGTCAGACATATTCAACGACGCTATTAAGATGTTAAAAATATATCTTGGGACACTTAAATTTAAAATTAATTGAATAAAATCATATTATTTTACTGTAATCGTAGTACGGAGCAGTAATATTTTATCCGTAATAATTGATAAATAAGTATATGTAAGTTACAACATATTGAAAATACACACGAATATTGCACATTACGTAAATTTTCGTTATAATTACTCCCCTTAATTGATTAGTACTTTGTAAGTGGCAACCCTGAGTTTGAGGGGTGCCTTCGCAAATACGCCGAGTGAAGTCGAGTGCCATGAAATGAAATGATTACCTCCACTTAGTAGCGGCGATAAGAGCGTACTCTGCCGCACCATATTGTATTTGGAAGTATGCTTTACTTTTTATGTGGAAAAAACGTCTGTTAACTACATCATCTCACGTCCTGTTAGTAATTTTTTATACTATATGTTTTTTATGAAATATGGGGCAAACGAGCATACGTATCGCCTGATGGTAAGCTATTACCGCCGCCCATGGACAGCTGAACCAGAGGCGTCACAAGTGCGTTGCCGGCCGATAGCTTGGTATATAGGTCTCACACCGGCTTTCTGTGAGACTGTAGTATCACTCCGATCGAGCCGGCCCATTCGGGCCAAAGCGTGGCTCTCCCACGATATATTGAATAATGTGAGGTCAAGTTGCTATTTTCACATTTAAAGACATTACAGGTTGATTTGTTCCAGTTCAAGAATCGCCTAGTTGCATTTGTGTTAATACATAGTTACTAGTATCATTACTAGTGATTGCCGAATTTTACACAACAATTTATGTAAAAATGTTAAACAAAACAATGAATCTGGGCTTAAGTTTTTAGTAATCTGGCATCACTAAATATAACTAGCGCGTTTGCCCGGCGCTATGAATATTCAAATTCGATAATTGGCTATCAGTTATTATCGTAGCTGAAATCAAGAACTGCCAAAATATGCGATAAAGTAAATAGGTATCAGTATACCACTGTGAATTTAAATGAAGTTCATATGACTTGTCACTTTGATACATTTACAGTCAGATTATGTGTTTATTTTAACGTTTATCGTTTATCAGTTGCTATTTGGCGTATTCAAAAATATGTTTAAATTCTTGGTTGTACTGTCGCCACATGATATTAAAATATTTTCGGGTTTCCTTTGTGCAATGCCGCTTGTGTACCTAATAATAAAAATGTCGTAAAATTTAGGTACGCCCAAGATTGTTATCGGTCTTTAGATGGATCGGGAATATTAATGAGACGACATGTTCGCCGTTCACAATACAAGTAAATTGAATTGTTTTTATTGGAGTAGGCAGTTAGGTTTGTGTTATCGCCGTTCGAGTTTGTTACTTAATTATGATGTGTCCAGAATCCCCGTTTAGTAAGTCACGTCGGAAACATGCTAACGATGGTTAAAAAAATGCATATTTTAAATTAACTTCCTAGTTAATATACTTTAATCTAATTAGGATGTTCCTAAAACAAACTTTGTATGGACATGTATATGGACTGGCAATGATATAATTTCTGATGACATCCTGGAATTTTTCTGATGAGAAAACCTGGAGTTGGCAAGAGGAACTCCTCCTCGTTGTTTATTAGTTTGCTTAATCTTGTTTTATTTTTTAATTCCACTAAACTATTATCACTTAAAGCTTTGTAGTGTCTGATTATGAATTCTATAATTTAATTTAGCGTTTATGTCCCTTATTATTTTGTTTCCAATTTCATCTTTACGAAGCTATGACCTTTTAAACGCTGTGCACGAATATAATAGGACGTCAGGTTTACAAATTGTATGTTAAAAGCTTAATATGTCTATTGCATAATCCATCAGTGTATGCTGGTAACCATAGATGCCTTGCTGGTTTAAGCGGTCGCCACGCCGTTTTTTACTGCGCCAAGTGTTGTGGGTTCAAATCCTTCATGAAATAACACTTTGTGTGACCCACAAATTGTTGTTCTGAGTCTGGGAGTCCATGTTTCCCTTTCATGTATGTATGTAAAGTCCTACGCGACGCAGGATCTATATACCTAAGGCGGTAGTTGTCTTTAAAAAAAAAGAAAGAAAGTACAACTCTACACTTTTATTTAAGTTGAGACTGAAACAATAGAACATTGTAATTTTTCAAGTGTAGCCAAGAAATTACAAGTAGGCACGGCGCACTTTTGCTGTAAGTTGTAAAACGTCAAGCTTATTTTATTATATACATTCCTGAGCTCAGTCAATGCAATGTTTGTACGTCTGCGTGTTATTATGATGCATGAAGACGGGGAAATGTGTGCGTCTTATTCTTTTTGTCTACAATTCCGCACGTAGTAATGTATTTTGTTAAGTAAAAAATATGTATTATATATACTTCCATTAATTCCTGAGTTAATTGTCGTATGTTTAATGAAAGTCAAAAAACCTCATTAATGTAAACTTTACTTTTACATATATAGATTGTAGATATAGTTACTCTGGTTATAAATACTATTATAATTAAAAATAAATAAAATGTTACTTTTGAATTTGGAATGTCATTTTTATAGAATTGTTCATTGTGTTTTCTAATTTTCGCGCCAATATATTGTAAAATATTTCGTGATATTAAAATGGAGTGGGGTGATAAAGAGAACCGAATCGCTGTGATTGCATTAAATAAAGGATTTTATCTCGGAAGATGAAGATAGCACCTAGAACTGTGTCGCGTATTTTTAAAGATGACTTAGGACTTGCAGTCTATCAGAGACCCGTTAATCATTTCGTAACTGATAATTAAAAAAAAATAGGTTGGTGAAATCAAAACAACAACTGAAGCGCTACAGAAATGGAGGTCACAGAAAATTTTTGGTTAAGAATGAGAAACTTCGTACAAATAAAATTACGGTATTTATGCTGAAAGTTTTAAAGAAGCTTCCCAATAGGGAATATGCATCTTTATTTTTCATTTCTTAATCTGGTCGTTTACGTCTCTATCTCTATAACATAAAATATATATGAATAGGCTGGAAAATAGTCAAAATTAGAGCTATTCAAACGCCGCCATTTTACGCTCGCTTTTGACACAAATAATTACGTCATTGACATTTCGTGTTTGTTTACTATTCAGTGTTCCAGTTACTTTATAAAATTGCTATAAAAATCAAGGAAGAAGGTGATTTTTATCACACACTAACTACCAGTTTGAATTTCGACTCCGATAATTTTGTTGAAGTGACTATTGACGTCACATTTTGAACTTCATTTTGAATTTAAACTCTACGTGATGGTAAGCATGACCAGAAACCAAGAGTAGTGGTTACCATACTCATTGCGAATGCAGACAATGCAACCATGCAGTATGGTGACCCACGTCATGGCAGCCCCTTGAGTTGCTTCTGCAACATTGGGCCTCCGGTCTCGTACTCACCAGCGAAACACGACAGAATGAATGATGTCCTTTAAGATTAGTCTTCTGTGAGAAAGTAGTATCGCACCGGTCGAACCGGTCCGTTCGTGATGAAATCAGCGTGGTGGAACATATTAAACATGACTAGTGTGTTTCGGTTTCAAGTAAGAATAAACTTGTACTAAAGGGATAAGAATGAAAGTAAATGGTAGGAAAGTCAATATCTTTTGTCTACTGCCAGTTTAGCTTTATAAGGCAAATTCATTTAGTTTACTGATTCTGCTTAGAAAACTGTAGATGCGTATCTGCACTTCATTTTACAAAACAAGTATAAAAGCGAGAAAATGGTTACATAGCGGTCGTAAAGTGGCTGGCAACCAGTCATTGCTTGATGCATTGCTAACTCAAGTTACGACCCACGCCTTGCATGAACTTACCCACGCCCTGGACGTTTCGAATCAACCTGATGAGATCAGATTACCTACAATTACATATAAAAAAACAAGCCAAACAAAATGATTGAAATGTAGATTACTTTTGTGGTCGTCTTATTTTTCGTCATTGTGAATGTCGTCAAAATTTGCAATCTTAATCGATATTATATCCAAATACGCTGAAATCGGTTAGTCCCTTTCTAAAATAAGTGAACTTGCGTATATTAAGGTACTTATAGCTTAATATATTTCATTTCTTTATCAAGTGAAGAGATGTTTGGTATATGATGTGAGTACTTGGTTTACTTTACGGTGATCCGCGAAGCAGAGTGCACGCGCGTATTATATCGCGCTGACGACAAATGTCGATTGAAATCATTCATGGACGTTCGCAAGTCATGACATGCATACGTAAATGATAATTAATTAGTATCTTGAACGTAGACGCGTATCGCTAATGTATTACTGTCGCAGACAGCGGCGCCCGCGCAGTGGTACTGCATACATAATGGTACTACAGTCATGAATACATTTCATCCAACGCCAAGATGGTAAAGCGTTTAATGAGTATGCCTATCTATGTAAATAAAAGTCATCTGTAAATAAACTAAAAAAATTCTTGAAATCCTGAATCGCACAGACGATATTTACTTACGTTTACTTAAGACATAAAAACTTTTAATGACCTGAAGAAATTTACTAATAATTTTTGAGAATTTTGTCTACTAAAATGCTTATGCGTATGCATACCCTTATGTGGGTTATTATCGCATGAATTGAAACGAAAAGTAAGAGCAAATTGTTAACCGTAGCTACTTGCCCTCAGAGTTTACAATGACATCACGGTGTCAAATCATCATCAATTTCTAAAACCCTATGTTTTAAAATATACTTAAATGGTTTATTTATTAAGCGATTATTTAAGGCCAGAAAATATAAACTAAAAAGTATAAATTAAGGGAGGAAATTCCAAATGAAACTTAGAAAATGGTACTTTAAAATACTCATATCGTTGAGGAAATCAAAAGTTAATATGAGACGGGCTAAAATTTTTGATAACGATACAGATTTTTAACACATGTAAAAGAAAGATGAGACATTCAAAAGAAAGGTTCAGAATATACTACAGGGTAAAATTAAGTTTATCTGCAAAACCTTTCCCATTTTAAATACTTTAGTTTACGTATCCAGTCTGAGGAACAAGATCTTATAGTGCCACTATAAATATCACTTTCAAGTTGTTCATAACCTGTTACGATAATTGCAGTAGGTGATTAAGAGTTACATAACTTTTATACGCTATGTGGTCATTCCGATGTTCGTTTTCAATAATGACGAAGTTGAAGCAGTATACGTATATTGCGTACTCTGTTTATTATGATTCTTGTTGCAATTGAGACAAAAAGAAACCATAATAACTAGCTAACAACAAAAATGTGCTATAAAAACCAGGAAACGGTCGATTTGACAATAAAATCTTGGATTAGAAATCATAATTACAAAATATGCTTCAAATTTAGTTCCTTATGTCTAACTTTACAGTACAATGTATATAAAAGTTATGACAAAAATTTCATTACAATAAATATGTTCCTATTTATATGAAAATGATCATGTGCCCGCATCCGCTCGTAAACTTATTATAACTATTGTCGCGTTTCCATTGAATAATGTCGTATAAATAAACAAGGCACCATGAGGTTGAATGAGATTTGATCTAAAACAAATTTCATTAAATTAACACTTTCAAAATGACAAATTATTCTTAGAATTAAAAAAACAGTTGAATTAATAGTGTATTCGTTTTACAAAGTAGTGAAACTACTAATTCAATGATAATTCACAAACAGTAATAGAGTGATATGACGTTATCAGAGCTAGTAAGAAACTATGAAACAGACACCGTCGCCATCCCTCACTATATAGATTTGGAGGTACATGGTGTTTGACAATATTAATTCAATAAATAACACTTTTATAGAAAGAAAAATTCTTTCGTCTTCAATTCGTCATCTGCCACTTATAACTACTAAATATATCAATTTGTTGTTTTGTCCCAACTACCTGAATTGCCTTCGTTCATAGTAGTAATTCAACATATTTAACTGATTGTAGTGATTAGTTACCCTAACTACTAAGCCGGACGTTGTGGGTTCTAATTCTTACCTAGGATAAATCTTGAATGATGAATACGACCATTTGTTTTGGATGTTTCAGTGTAATTAATCTACAGTTTTTATATATATTTAGAAATATATGATTATGTTTATCAGCAGTCTGGTTACCATATCATAGTTTCTGCCTAGTTTGAGATCAGATGGTCGTGTATGATATGTGTGCAGTTCTTATTTTAAAAAATATGGGTAGTAAAGTTTGTAAAGAGGAACACGAGCATCTAACATTTCTCTTTAAAATAAAACAAATATTTTGTAGTTAAATACGTCCTAATTAAAAATGTTGTCTAGACACATATATATCTTTTCCTTATAATAAGCAGACCCGGTTGACTGATAATCGTCGGATAATATTTATGAGTTGATCAGTACGGTTACGAAGTCATTAGTCGATATTCTCGCTCACGAACGTTCATGTTAGCGCTAGCAAAGGGATGTGTCTGTTGACGAGCTCGTTATCGAAGCTAAATGTGTATCGAAATATTCCTTTCCAAGTCTCACATTGTATGTATCGACAGCTGCACCGTCATAGACAAAAGCTCACACGTAGAGTTCGGAGCGCGGGTTGCAACCGCTTTCGTGTTAAAGCGATGGAGAAAAAATACAATACCAAAAATCTGGAAAAATCATAACATTATATGGCGCACATGTATGTCTATATCTAAGTTCAAATCTGTTTTTGAAGTTGTTGTTTTGAATAATACAGCAATACGGTACTTTGAAATGGTACATTTTGGGTTTAGGTGTACGTATTTCAGTGACAAAAAATAATTATAAAAACATAAAATAACCATAAATATAATATTTTCTGAAACACCATTTAAAGGCTGATAAATAATTTATACTCTTCTAGAATAACTTCCCTACAGTAAAATAGAAAGAATAACGGTTGCTACCTTTTCTTCAATACTGACTGTCAAATATATGGTCCTTCGAACATTGGTGAAACGCAAATTGGAATAGTTCATAAAACTTTCGAAGACGAGAATCCAGATGAACATTTTTAGAATACCAATTCACATTATTGAAACATTGACACATTTCAATGAGGGAGAATATTATATGCTAAAAAGGTAGTTAAAACAAATAGTAAGAAAAGGTATTTGAGATAGTGTTATTAGATGAGACGTCTTTTTTAGTATTATCTTACTTAAATATAATACGTTTTATTACATAAACTAAAATAAGTCATTAATGTTCGTAATTTATAAAATTTCAACAACAAATAAAGCTTAGAAACAGTTGCCTTGAAAAATTTAAGCATTAATTTCTTTAGCATTTAATGTGGTGTAACGGTCACTTCATATAAATAAATATGTTCAGACATTTATGAACATATAAAACTGTCATGATTCCATCAAAGGGATATGGAAGTTAAAGGAGGTGTGTTCCTATCTTATCAATATTTAACATTTTTTAACATTCTGTTAATCCTTTGATATCGAATCAAATACAATTGTAGAAGTAGCGCGAAATTTGTCTGTTAATGATAGAATTGGCAATTATAAATTATTTTTAATTCTTTGGGGAATGGGGGGTAGAATTGGTGAGGTGGCAAATAAATATGGTCTTAAAGGTCTCATGATCTCTCTCTCTGTCTTTTCAAGGTTTGCGGATCAGCATGTTCTGTTTTTTTCCTTTCGAAGAGATGATAATTTTAAGTTTCTTTAATTCTCCCTTTTTTTTCACATTATTCTTACCCAAGACTGAGCTGTGTCTTGGATTCCATATTCTTACGTTAAAAATTAAAATGCTCCGCTATAATCCCCACTAATTCATAATCAATACTAATTAATATTTTTGATACCAACAAACACTAGGTTAAGACACTCTGTAACTAACAAAATATGTATGTGTTGATGAGACCGAAATAAATAATTTAAATTTGAAATTTAAATAGTAGTATTAAGTACTAGCTGGTAATTTTATAACTATTTTCTTCAATGTCAGTCACTACATATATGCTTATGTATCATACCGATCTGGTATGTGGTGACCATAAGTGCGAAGGCAATCATTTAGCAGCCACTCATCAAGGCCACTCGTTATACGTCGCATAACGTCAGTGTTCCTGCAGTACTTAGTAACGATAACATTATTGAGTAATGTATAAAACTATACTCATCCCATAGACTGTAAATCTGAAATCCTCTTATTGATGTGTTTGGAGAAATCTGTAATTGATTTCCTAAAAGGTCGGGATTGCGTAAGATGTGACATGGAAACCGCGCACTATTTGCTTTGACCAATGAATCCACACGATGATGGAGTTGGTTTTCAATCTGGAATTTGTATCTATTATAAATTTTTGAAGTGAAAATTTCTTTACCAGGGTTGTGCACTTTTTTGTCATGGGTAAAAAATGTTAAACTCGCGTCAGGACACATGACCTGATCGAAAACTCGTAAGAAGGAGGGAGAGTAGGCCGTAAATTGTCATACAGCTCAGGTGAACTCGGGTCTGCCGAGTGTACTCGAGCGGGAAAAATACAGCTTTTCGCTGTTGTGTCGCTGTGTTTAGGATATTGAATTAATACGTAACAATAGTCATTATTTACTTTTTTTATCGCGCATTTTATTTAAAGAGCAAAGAGGTTCATTTCTGTCGGCAGTCCTCATAACTGCTTCGTGTTTTTTATTCTTTGTACTGTTAACTGTGTTGTGTTGTTTGTATGATTAATTATTGATAGTGTATGGAAAAGCAGAAGGAAATAAATTTGATCTGTTGGCTTGGAGATCTCGTGGTATTTGAGATGTCAGATGACTCATCGTAATATGTGATTGCTGTAAAACTAACACATTTTTTACCAGTATCTATGATAGGAAGTTCAGTGCTTGACTTCAGCCTCCGTCGAGGAAGATAAGCAGACCGACTTAGCATCTTGCACTATTTGCGACATTCGATCTTCTTATCATATTGGAGGACGTCCTACACTTCTAGTTCTCTTTTGTGGTTTTCACTCCAGAATCTTCTAGCCCTACGTGCCTGGTCAACTGCCACTGTATATATAATTTCTTCAATTATTTCCAGCAGATAAGTAACAAAGAGAGGCTTCCACTTGCTTCCACCTTCCACCAGCTGCTTTTATTACAATTATTGCCGATCAGAAAAGGCCAAATTTAAAAAAAAATCTTGGAGCTATCTTAATAACTTAATGTTTTTTTTATTTACATTTATTTTTAAGTTATAAATGATGTTTATTTTATCAGATCAGATAATTCCACTCCAAAAGTATTTAACATTACTTTTGTTTTTCGTAATCCTCTGCTTAAGTGTACGTGTATGTACATCATGTTAAGGCATTATTTCACATATTGTAACAGTCAGATAATCGAAATATCGTCGTGGTCAACAGCCTGTGCGAGAACTTCTATTGCGCGATGCAGGATTGGTAGCTTCTTCGTATAGTACGTTACTCCGCAATTCAGTGTATCTTCGGTAGATGGCGCTGTAATGTTTTATTGTTTTGCGTTGTATGTGGAAGACGCCACAATATCGTAGTTACACAGATGGTTTGGTATAGTGTTTGCGTCCAGTTTTTCTTCTATTTACTGTGCTGTCCTCATCAGCGTTGCCAAAAGTCCCGACTTTGGCGGGACGTACCTCTTCTTAAATCAAAATTGCAATGTCCCGCTTTGTGGGGATAATTGGCCAGACTGGAAAATTGGCAGGCAATAAAAAAACCGCCAGTAGATTACAAATTGGACACTAGTTCATCTACGAATAAGGGATGACGTAGCATGTAGCAGAAAAACAAAAATATTGCAAATCACCTTCTTTTTTGGTCACTCTTACTCCTGTCGCAATTTCTGTTTAGATGCGATACTTTTTTTCACTTTGACCCGCTTTTTTTTCACTAAAAAGTCACAGAACCCCGAATTGACTAAATAAAAACTGACAACGCTAGTCCTCATGTATAGTTACGACACCCGCGGGATGAATGTGACATGACTCAACTTATTCTTAATCCATCACCACCGAATTGACTACACGGTTGGCCTGGTGGTTTCAGTGGTCGCCACACCGCTTCCTACAGCGCCAGTGTTGTGGGTTCAAATCCTACATGGGACAACACTTTGTGTGATCCATAAATTGTTGTTCTGAGTCTGGGTGTACTTTGTGTACGTTTCATGTACGTTTGTAAAGATCCCCGCGACACAGGAATTTATATTCCTAATGCGGGAGTTAAATGGGAAAATATTAAAGTAAGTATAACTTCACGATCAGTAGCTAGTGTATAATACGCCTAAATCGCAGGAAAGTTGTAGGTCGATGGTATTCACCTCTATGTGGGTGAAGTGTCACTACTGTCCCCTTGTGTGCACTCGACTTACAAAGGTATGCTATGTAGGTCGGGATGCCTTCATACTTGAAAGGCCGAGATTTTAATCTGTATTTCATTGTAATGATAACAAGTATATATGTTTGTATTTTTCTCTTAAAGTACCTGCCAGTTTTATTATCTTTGAAATAATCTTGTTTGAACGATAAAAGTGTAAGATAAGGGCATCCAATTTACTGTGTTGATTTTTTCTACATAACAATAGTTCGTAAATAACAACAATACTTTTACTTTTAGTAGTATTATTACAGTTTTGAATTTTAATTTACGTAAAACTAAAACAAAGACCTCAAATATGTGTGATAGTTCTGTTTGTGGGGTATCCAAGCTAATAGTACATGTATGAAAATAAATAAAATTGGAGTGTCTGTTTGTAAATTTAAATAACCGCTTTTACTAAATGCATAGGTATGTATATATACACGTTACATATACCAATATGTAATTTTTTATAATTTTTTTCTGTCTGTTTGTTCCAGCTAATCTCTGGAACAGCTGGACCGATTTTGGCGGGACTTTCGCTGGCAGATAGCTGGTGTAATAAGTAAGGCACCTTTTTTTAAACTAACTTCGACCCGCGGTTTAATCCACGGTTGTAAATGTAGTAGCTAGTAAATAATATAAAATATAATCATTTCTTAAGTAATCTGAAGATATCTATTAGATAAGGGGAACGTGATTATCAACAGTCGTAAAAGTCTACATCTGAACATAGGCTACTCTATACCACGCCCATCCATATTTATTTTATAAAATATTGGATAAAAAAGCTTTATCAGGATCAGCCGTATTGCCACATCTATACAAATAAAAATAAGTCACAAAAATGTATGTACACGCATTACTTTCGATCGATTGCACCCAATTGGATAATTTTTAATGCGTTTGTTATAGTCAGGACAAGGTTTGTATAAAAGAAAACAGGTGTTATATTTTCACAGTCCGTTCAGTCGTATACACTGCGGCCCTGCGGGAAGTTAACACGCGCTTACGAAAATATTTTATTCGGCAATTCAGAGAATTGACACGAAAATGGATATGCCATAATTCATAAAATCATTTATCATATAACGTATACAACACAAACAGCTAATAGTTTCATGGTAAATGCACAAATGTTTTGAACTAATCGTCAACCAAATGAACATAACGCTATGGAACGTATCCATCGACGCCTACCTATGTTTATATTACGATCGCAAGTAGATTGTGTTTAGTATCATCGATCGATCGATGGTATACGTAAATACTGAGGAGATATAAGCGTCATATCAGGTATAGGAACCGGCACGTAACTTGGCAAGATTTTTTAGATGCGCAGAAGTCGTTTTTAGGTCCCTTTGGTTGATGAAGTGACGCGGGGATTCTGGGAGGGATCCGGATGGCGTAAGAAAGCGGTTCCCGGATCTCTCCCGTCTCAGGCGCAGAGTGGCACACCGTGTGGTTTTAATCGGTTCGAAACCGACACACCGCCCCGCCGCAAACACCGGTGGGGTGAAGGCCCGAGGATGTTTCAACAGGTTAAAAAAAAAAAATTGGACGCGTGGATTGTAGTCGCACCGTTCTGGGCAAGCGATTGGATCGTCAGTCGAAACACTTCGATTTTGTTTGTTTTGATCTGTCGTACTAAGTGTACTATGCCCGAACTTACCCTCACGAAATCTAACGTATCGGCGCCTATACTGTTGCTTGTTGGTTAATAACCCTGACTGCCATGCAAGAGGTAATGGATTTCATATCCAATCAAGAATTGAGTGAAGATCACAATCATTTTTTCTGTAGCTGGGTGTAATTTATGTATAACTAGCCGGTTCTGTTTCGCACGAAATTCTTTGAGCCTAACTCTTAAATCATTTTATCTATTGCTTAAAAATTGCATTAAAATCTGTTGAGTAGTGTCAAAAATCTAAGCAAATGGAAAGCGTAAGCTACTTTATATTCTATTACGTAAAGTTGTGTGTATTTAGAAATATTTAAAAATGTTTGTCTGATAATGTATTTACCATACGGGGGTCTGCCTAGCTTGACTTATTTCGCCAAGTATGTGATGTGTCCAGTTATTATTGTTATTATTACATTTCAGTGAGGAAACCTGACCATAAGTGGTACTTAGTGAGGGTGTTAACAAGCACATGTGGCTACCAGGTATAATACTGGACGGTAATGTAGTTCTGCCAAATATTTTCACGAGACGACATGCCTTGATTCTCGTTTATAGTTATACAAATAGCGTATCTTACTGCTGTGCTTGAGGTCTTGGTTTCGATTCCCGGGTCGGGGAAAATGTTTGTAGCAAATATTTGTTTCGGAGTTTGGGTGTTATCTATATATAATATGTATGTATTTACAATACAACTTACATATGTATTTATATATTATCAGTTGTCTAGTACTCGAAATACAAGCCCTGCTTAGTTTGGGACTAGATAACGTTGTGTGTTAGATGTCCGAAATATTAATTTTAATAAATTTAATTGCCTTTACAAAATAATAAAATGCATTTACAAAAATTGGTAAGAAACAATCAAATAAACACACTGCTGATAATAAAAGCGTGTTAATAAGTAACCTTTTAGCTGATGGATTTAATCAATCAGAGACTCACAAGGACTCATGCCTATTGCACTACAGACAGACATATTAAAAGCCCATATTCTGCCATCACTTGTTGTAGTCCTTGATACATAATATTACAAACCTATCGCCTAACATTGCGGGAATTAGATAATAAAATTTGTTATTTGTCAGCTCAGTGCAAATAAGGTAAAAAGTAATTTTCCGCGAGCTACACGCGTCCGCCCTTTTATATTATGGATACGGATCCCAAGTTAAAGAAATTGAAATACAGGGCAATAGTCTGTACCATCAAGTATAATATGTAATATAAAATAATAATAAATAATATTTTAATAAATAATTATTTCGGAGATCTTACACGCAACGCCATCTAGCCCCAAGCTAAGCAGAGCTTCAATCAATCAATCGACAACCCATAATGACTCACTGCAGGGCTCAGGTCTCCCCTCAGGAGAGGGTTAAGGCCATACGTTCCCATGCTGGCCAAGTGCGGGTTAGGGAAGCAGAGCTTGTGTTATTAGTACTAGACAACTGATATAAATACATATGTATATACTTCTTTTTGTAAATACATACATATTATACATAGAAAACACCCAGATTCCGAAACAAATTCGGGAATCAAACCCGAGACCTCAAGCACAGCGGTCGCATACGCTACCACTGCGCCACCGAGGTAGTCAATGTGTTTATAGTGTTACTAAACTCGCACATGACCACCCGGCCGAAGCATCAAGTAATCCAAAGTTAGACATACTTATCGATCGCGTTAATTCCTATATTGATAAGTACAACTAGAATTGAAACTAATAAACATGGTTTTAGATAAGAATGTACTTATTATCTATGTACTGTTTTGACATAACGAAAATAATTGAGCTTTACGAATTGCACTCAAAGTACACAAGCGACAAATACATCAAACCTCTCAAAAAATTTTTTTTCTTGGAAAAAAAGGTTTACTTTTGAGAATAGCAGTGCTTGCATCTTGAGCGTGTGCTTTCAACTCGAATTCCTTTACAATAGTTGTTTACCTGAAAGTAAAAGAAAAAACATTATATACACAATCAGAATTAAGGACAATAAAAAGCGAATTCGCTTTACTTTTGTGGGTCGAGAGCTCCAAGGATTAAAGTTAAGCTCCAGTATTAACTTGTACAGAACGAGTACCTGTTTACAACTCAATAAAACTCAAACAATTCGAGTGTGAAATGACACTGAATTATCACAGATTAAGGATAATATTGTTGGACTATTTTTATTGTACATATATTGTATTATATACGTCTGCTTTCTACCATTTGTTTCGTTGCTTTTTAGGAAGCGACCGTGGTTACAACAGGTGCTTAACCTCCCCCCTTCCCCTTATTGGGGGTCTTAAAGGGTGGCAACGCACACAAACATTAAGTTTTTCAATACTTTTCATAATTAATTATCTATACTAGTATTATAAAGAGATAAAGTTTGTATGGTTGAAGGAGGTAATCTTCGGAAGGTAATCTTCTTTCACTAACTGAGAATGACAATGTTCAGGAGTGACATGGGCCATATTTAATTACGATTGAACAAAAAATTCAGTTAAAAATAACTTATTTGTAAATCAAGTCGAAGAAAAGCGGGCAGTTAACGCCCAACGAAGTGGGCACAGTTCGACTAGTATATAATATTAATATCTTCATACAATGAGCTTTACAAATACCTTTTGAAATTCATAAGAATTTAATATAGAATTTTATTAACGGATCTTGGGATGAATCCAGTATTTAATGCGGCAATAAAAATCGAATTAATTTATATAAACGAGTAAATACGCTAATCGAAATACGTAGGCGCGATCGATAATATACATAATTGATGTACACCTCGATTACCTTGGATTTCGTCGATTCATAAATTTTTGGTGTCTAGTTATAATATGATGTCCATTAACAGCAAAAAATAACAGCAAAAAATAATTTAAAATGTTTCAAAGTTGTTAAACCCCGACGCAAAAAGAGTAGTATAATAAGTTTGACCTCGATGTCTGTCTGGCTGTCTGTGTTTGTCGGTTGCATCGTAGCTCTCAAACGGATGGTCCCATTTCAATGCGGTTTTTTCATTTGAAAACCAGTTTCTTTGCAGTTGTTCTTAGCAGATTAGCTAATATCGGTCCAGCATTGTAAGAGTAACAGCTCTTTTCCAAAATGATGTTTTTGATGTCTTGGCGTATGATTACTCGATTAAGTGCTTGCGTAGGGTTTTTTCTCAATTTTCATAATTTTGACTTGTTATACATTTGGATTTTAATGAAATACAAATTGATTCTATTTTATATACATTAGTACCTATATTAATTAAGTATTACATGACAGTAGATAACTTAAGAGTCAAACCTAAAATATCTTAAAATAACATCCAAAGTAACTGGCATCTTGATCGCTAATTACTAATTATCGCCAAAAATAAGGAGGCAGGATATCAAGTTTTCCAGCTACAACTTTGACCGGATATCCGCCGTATTATAAGATTTTTCTGAATTTAACTTTTTTTATGGTATACGGGGCAAACGAGCAGACGTCGATAGAGAGATCGAGTCGAGCGTACACCCGCAACACCAGAGGCGTCACAAGTGCGTTGACAGTCTTTGGGGGATGGGGAGAGAGGTTAGGGTATGGACATCCGGTATCCTCACTTACTCGGTGAAACACAGCGCAAGCGCTGTTTCACACCGGTTTTCTGTGAGGCCGTGGTATGACCCCGGTCGAGGCGGCCCATTCGTGCCGAAGCGTGGCTCTCCCACGATAAAAACCAACTATCGTTGTAATCAATACACATTATAATTATTTTATGAAATTATTCAATGGGTAACTTTATTAAATAGTCTTTATAATAATAACATATTTTCATATTGTCCAACTATAATAAGCAGGTAGCATTACGTCCAAGGTGGGATTCGAAACCGGCCGGAATTTGGCATCACCTTTTGATTTTTTTTGTCGCATGACAATGGTATTTTATTACTTAGGAAGTTGACGAACACTCCATAGAAGTTTTTTGTGGGCAACATTATTTGTGGCAAATATTTGTCGCTAAGGTTGTTCCGATAGTGAGCTAATTTTACATTTATATAACTTTTTTTGTGTTCAGAGCGTGTGTAATTTGAGTTTAATATATTTTACAATGTTGACTCAAATTCCTCGAGTTTTTGTGTAACATTCTATTATGGCTGTGCTAGAAATAGAAAACGTTAGAACTTACGAAGGTTTTACAACGGCTGTACACGAAGTCTTGGTATCACGGCAGATGCACCCATTTGAGCCAAAGTATGGTTCTATCATGTTCAGAATTTGTGGGTCTTGGAAAGTTATATCTTTATCCTACAAATAATATATATACGAAAGTTTATAAGGATGTTTGTATTTTTCTTACTCTTTCTCAATTATTTTTAATTTCTGACGCAAAAAGAGGGGTGTTATAAGTATGACGTCGATGTCTCTCTCTCTGTGTGTGTATGTGGCCTCATAGCATCGCATCGGAATGACAGATTTCGATGCGATTTTTTCATTTGAAAGCCAATTTCCTTGCGGTGGTTCTGAGCTATGTTTGGTAAATATCAATCTACCAGTGTAAGAGAATCAGTTTTTTTCCAAAATATTGTTAGGTATTTTTGGCGTATGATTACTCGATTAAGTCCTTGAATAGGGAGTATTTTATAAAATAATTTGCTCGCCTTACTAAACATATCAATTATCTGTACCTAATCAATATTTATAATGCTGAGGTGGAGCAGTTACAGTTTCATTTAAATATTTCTGTATGTATACCATACGGATATAATCACTGCACATTATACAGAAAATCTCGAAATAACATTATACATACATACAGTATGTTGGAGTTTAATGATAATCTTAATTTTAGGTCCGGACGTCGCCCATCAGCGTCGTCCAGGGCTGCTAACAGCATATCAATATTTAGTAAAAAAAAATATACAAATAAATAAAAAAGTGTCTTTTTGTAATTAAATTAAAATTGTTAATTTTAAATTACAAAAAAAGCACTTAAAGCTTTTCACTAAATGCATAGTAATAATGTACACGGTATTTTATACATTTAAAAAATCTAAATCTTATATAGCTAGTTAATCTTTGAAACAGCTGGACCGATTTTCACAAATGTTAACCGACAGATAGCTAATGATATAAAAAGTAACTTTTTATTTTAATTATAAAAAGTAACTGAGGCTACTTTTGTTTTAGACTAGCTTCGCCGCGTGGGTAACATCGCGGGGCTCAGGTATTAAAACATATTTAGGAACAGTTAACATTAGAAATATATGGGTATTCATATCACTACATACTTATATTTATTTCCTTTGATAATAACGATGAATAAGTCTAAGTGTTTTGTTATCTTAAATACTGTACTTGTAAGATTGCAAGGATTAAAAAAGAGATACAAACTCAAAACACTTCCGATGCAATCAATTATGTGTGTGGCAACCCTAACGCAGTACAGTGCTATCTTTAGCCGTTTCCCGGTGCGATCTCGATGTGTTAAGTAAACAAAGGTGCGCATGCGCAGCGGTCGATATACCACCGCAAATAGACCGTACATGTGTGATGCAGTACTGCATAGGAAAAGGGTTACGCTTCATCAATTTCTCTAGTAAATTGCCTTCATTGTTCAATTAATAGAGTATTTTATGTAATGGTGTCTAATATGATGATATAATATGTCTGCATATAGTATAATTATTCATTTCATGTTTGTTTTTACATAATTGGTATTGCTATGATAACTAGATTGTCAGTCGACTGCAGAGGATAACAATAATCCATACTTAATATTATAACCAACGACCCATAAGTTCTTTCTGCTTGGTTCGGGTCTCCTCTCAGGAGAGGGTTAAGGCCATACGTCCCCATGCTAGACGAGTGTGAATTGGGCACTGGCAAAATAACGTTGTGGCTACCTAATCTTGCCGTTGGATGTTTTGAAGCCGCCCAAAGGCCTCCGAAGCTAAGCTTCACGACTGTCACCCTACGATAACCACCGGAACCAACTGCTTAACGCGACCTCTGAATAACGGAGATGCCCATGGTATCAAGCTCCCCGCGGTCACCCATACAAGTACTAACTGCGCTGTCGTTGCTTACCCTCGATGATCGTTTCTAATCACCGATTGCAATGGGCTGTGAGTGTTTAATATTAGAAAATTTGAAAGTAAGTATATGTTTGTTACGCTTGCACGACTAAACCGCTGCATCAACATCAATGAAATTTGGTATGGAGACACTGTGTTTCTTGAGGAAGGACATAGGTTAGTTTTTACTACGATAACTAACATACATACGAGGAAAGCTGCGGGCAGAAGCTAGTGATGAATATGTATCATTCATAACCGTAGTAGACTCTTGGGAAGTTCAAACCTTCGTTGCACTATTAAAAAAAGCTAAATTAAAACTACATACTTAGTGAATCGTTTGTCAGAAACAGCTAAGAGCTTGCGAAAATTGTACATTAATTGAGTGCCTCTGACTAAGTATGAAGTACTGATGTTAAAACATCAATGCCAAAACAACAAACTCGAAGTTCTTAATCTTATAAGCAAGAGCAAATTAAAAGAAAATAGGCTTCGAGAAATTTCGACACAGACAGTTTAACGAAATTAGTAAAGTCAAATAACATCTCAAAAGATCCTTTCAAAACAGTCAGTTTGCCAAGAGCTTTGTTCCAAGCCTGTCGGAACGGCACAAACGAAAGATGGTACTGATTAGATAGCTGTATCAAAAATGCATAGACGCCGCTTTTTGTCTCAAACCTTGTGTAAATTTACCAAAACTGTGTACGGAAGCCGATAAGAAGTAATTATAAGCCAGTTTTGTAATTTGCCTGAATGTTTTCTTTCTGTTTGTGCACGAGCATGCCTAATGTGCATTTATATACACAGATAGCGAATTTCGTTTCTTTTGTGTATCTGTATCTAAGATAGCAACAAGTGGAAAGTCAGCTCAAGTCTGAAGCAACGGTTTCCAGAAGACAGTAAGAAAAGGATATGACGCAACTGCATTTCATTAGTAATATTTTTTATGGAATAGTGGGCAAACGAGCAGACGTATCACCTAATGGTAAGCGATTACCGCCGCCCAAGGATACCCGAAACACCAAAGGTGTCATAAGTGCGTTGCGGGCCAAGGGTTGATAGGAAGGGTGGAGGAGATAGAGTATGGGCCTCCGATATCCTCAATCATTCGGTGAAACACAACGCAGCAGGTTTTTTGTGAGGCCTTGGTATCACTCCGGACGAGCCGGCCCTTGCAGCCGAAGCGTGGTTCTCCCACGGTACATTTGACGAAATTGCAAACATCAGTGTTCCAAAAGCCCATGGGGGTTTCTGATTTTGCTAAGGTATCTAAAAGTAATTCCTTACTGAAAACATGAACTTTTTCCGAAGAATCAATCGTATCCGAAAATTACATTTTGTACATAATGTTCCTAATAATACACATTTCTATTGTGCAGAGAACTTAGGAATAGTAAAATAAGAACAAAACAAATGATAAAAAGTTCATAAGAAGAAGTTGTAGTTTCTAGAACACATCAGGGTCATTTACTTAAGCCAGGTGAAGTTCGATTTCATTCATACATTCCTATAGAGTGTACAAACAATGGCATAATTACAGTAGTTCAAACAGTGGCTTACGAACAAAACGTACGTACAGCCAGTACAGGAATGCTTTGAGTGCTCACCGCCAACTGCGCCTCTGGTGGCCACTTGTGTAAACATAATTATATGTTATTCAATAAACAAAGGGAATTTTACTGGTGTTGTCTTGACACATGTAATTTCTTTCTTTTGATAAGAGCGTAATCTGTTAGGTATAGTTTTTAAGCTTCATAAAAGATTCTAAGAGGGGAATTCGGGGAAAAGAGTTTAACTTAAAGGGCACGGCATTTGAGTGACTAATGTTGTCAGGCGCCCATGGGCGACGATTGTCACTTTCCATCAGGTGACTCGTCTGCTCGTTTTATATTTATTTTTTCGTTTTTGTGATATCCATACTTATATTATATAAAAGTAGCTCTGTCAGACTTTACTTCTGTCAGTGTGTTACGCTTTGACGACTTAATCGTAGCACTGATTTCAATAAAAATTTGCATAGAGATACTTAGATTCCTAAGGTAGGCCATAGACTACTGTTTATCGCCATAACCGTAGTATCTATTAGAACTTGTAAGAAAAAACTATCAGCCAGTTCAGCCAAAGAGACTAAACCTACAATATTTTGTCACTTGAATACTCCTTTGAGGTAAGTCAATTAAGAACCTACTACTACAACGATTCCGCAACGTCCTTGATTTACTTGATACATACATTAGAAGCCATGATTACGACAGCTACTAACATTTAAACGATTTATGACGTAATATAGTTAATCAAAGACTAATCAAATTTAATTAAATCAAATTTTATATTCTAACTAGCTGACACGCAACCTCGTTTTCATCTCCTATTGCCCGTAGCGTAACAGTTTTCCTCCATTTTTGTAACATTCTTCATTGGTGCTCCGCTCCTATTGGTTTTAGCCTGATGATATATAGCCTTCCCTGATAAATGGGCTATATAACACTATAAGAATTTTTCGAATCGGACTAGGAGTACCTTAGATTAGCACGTTCAATCAAACAAGAGTTTTATTGTTTGATTGAACACGCTTATCTAATCAGCTAATCAGTTTTATATAGTTTAGTATAGATGAATATAGTCCCATCGATTTATAGGGCTGGTGGGTATGAATGAGGGTATAAGTTAGAAAACCGAAAAATAAAGCTAGTCACTATCTCATCAACAGGCTGTAACAGTCTTCTGCAATATATAGGCGCCTAAATAAATTTTGATATAACTAAATTAATAAACGAATGTAGTTTGCTCTTGTAGTTTAGTGAACAAGGTAATAGTCGCAACGCTATCTTTAATACTGCTATTATTGCTTGCAATATAAAAGCAGTTATAAACTTGACTTACAACGTATCCTACGTAACTCAATACAAAAATACAAATACAAAATTATACAATGTATCACTTTATGGTTAGACATAAAGCGTACGTCTACAGATCTCTAATGGTTATTAACTGGAGTCTTACCTGACTATGTTGTAGATAATACAGTAGCACCTTGCGGTGTAACTTGATATAAGATGTATACAGGCGCATTATACACAGAGGGCCTAGTGTGAGTTTCCTTAACACCAAGTCGCTCTTGACGAACAGTGGTGAACATGATCGGGATTGCGATTGGTGAAGATTTTAGTGCGGGCCAATCGAAACACCGAACTATATGTAATAATCTCACGATTCCTGTTTCAATATTGTCGATATCTGAATCCCGCAATTAATCTTTATTTGTAATTAAAGTGAATACTCTCATTAAAGCAAGTCGTCATTAATTAAGTCATTGAAATTCCTCATTAAAAAGTGTGACTTTGAGTTTTACTGTCGTCTTTTTATTACCGGCGGCTCCATTGAGTTCATTTAATTTTTATATACAGAGACTGAATATACTTCAACGCTTAAGTAATAAAAATAAATATGTTTTTTTTAATATATGATATCTTTCACTTGTGCAATTGAGCTTAGCCCTATAAAAACAGAGCACAACACAATTAACTTAAAAAAAAACTATAAAATACATACATACTACGTCTGTTTCAGAATAAATTGTAAAGGACTGTCTTTTTATTCTTTTTATTATGAAAACTTTGTGGCGTTTGTTTTTATATTTGAGTTGAATCAAACAGGAGGAAAAAGGATTAACCAAATTGATTCACAGATAACTTAGTTTTGATATTATAGCAAAACATAAAACCTCCTGTCCAAGGAGTGGCCTAAGTCAAGCAATGAACTGTTAAAGGCTATTGTTTTTGTTGTTAAAGGAATAAATAAAAATAGGAGAGAGTACCTCTTTCTTTTAGAAATCGGCAAAAATCATTAAAACTAACGGAATACCCTATACTAACTTTTAAACTTTCGCGTTTCGTTATATAATAATAATTTTACGGGAATTAACGCGATCACTTATTTAAAGGTATTACACAACCTGGTCAAAACGTCAGGCAAATCAGAGGTATATAATACCTATATATATATAGAATACGCTATTTTAAAAAGAGTTCGGAGCAGAGCAATATGTTCGTACCTTAGTCTAGTTAACAATGAAATAATCCCATATAGAGCTTTTATAAGAAAATCAATCAAAGCGCACTTTCAAATTGAAGCTATTGAAATAAAATTTAACGATCAATACTCTAGTTTATATCAAGCAGGTGCTTTCTTACCGGTTCTTTATTTAGTGTATGAACACAATTAAAATGCAAGTGGAATTCTTGAATCACTTGTCGGGTATGTGTTGCAATGGCTTCTCGAATCGCCTGATTTATAATCTAGTCCTGCAAAACCTAAGACTAACTAGCGAGACTTACGCTGATTTTAAACTATAGTACCTTAATGTATTCAACACACGACCGTCTGCTCCCAACTAGGCAGAGCTTGCACCATTGTAGCTAGACTGCTGATAAACATACTTCACGTGACATGAACAGCTTTTCACAGTCCACTGCTGGACATAGACTCTCTTTCTAAAGGAGGTTTTGGCCACCATGTTCAGATTTATAAATTTATTTACATGTAGATATTACACCTAGGAAGAGAACAAAGAATGGAAAACGTATCTACTACTTTTGGTACAGCTGTCACGATCACTAGTCAGTAGATACATTTTATGAAAAAAAAACTACAACTTCGAACCTTAGCTCAATACTAAACAGTTACGAAAGAGATTCTATGATTTAAAGGCTTTTTATGTAGCATTACACAACAACGTGCTGATTGTTTAATAATTCTACGAAGCATTACTAAAAATGCATTGGTATTCAAGTCCATTCCTTTAAAACAAGACTACAAGAATTAACAGTCAAGAAACTTAATGCAACTAACTGTACGTGCAAATCGGCCAGTCTGAGACCGACATCATGATATATAAATTCAGTAAATAGCAGCGAATAAAGAATAAAGTGCGAAATAAAACGGTTAATTTTAAGAAGGTAATATGAATGTAGAAAACCGGCGCCACGAGACAGCAGTCGCTTCATAAATCACGCTGTCTCAAGGCACAGCCCACGACCGCTTTAAAGGATCGCCGTGAAGGGCACCTATTACACCACATCGTTGATATAAAAAAGGTATTGCTACACTAATAGATTTTATATTACTATTTTCAACGTACTGTTGGATTGGCACACATGGGGAGCGGCATATGTCTTTCCTGGGCTACTTTTTACTAATGATATTCAATTATATTACTTATTTCGCCGGAGGGTGGTTTTGGAGGCAGAATTTAAGACATATAAAAGAAATGGATCTAATTTAAATTACTAGTGGTCCCCCAGGGGTCGAAATTCAACCATAATTTATTTACTCCTCGTTATAAATTTTAACTATGTCAAATTTTATACCTCACCGTTCGCATAGTTTTCGTAAAAAGGGGTATAAAGGTTTTGTATTAATATACTAGTAAAAGCCTATTCCCGCACTAGAAATTAATATATTTATACACAGGATATTATGTCTTTGTAATTTTATTAACATCCATGAAACGGACGAATATTGAATCCACGACGAAGTTTGAACCCACAACACAGATCGCAATAGGTAGCAGCGAAGCAAACGCTTCATTCACTATCACATCCATGTAGTATTAATAAATATATATTTTACAAAAAGGCATCTATTTACATATGCATTGATAAGCTTGAATTATCTTTTGATATGATTTATTGCTTATATGAATGTCGACTACACTTGTTTCGATTCCAAATTCCTTATCAAGAGGAGTGAGTCATGGGCTAAGGGTGATTCACCCTACCTGCGCGAACACATACGCCACCTAAACAACTGTCTGTGGGAAAGAGATACATACTAACTAAAAAGAGACAAAAACCGGTAATCTTTTATAAAGACAGACCCTTCGACGAGAAACGAAGTGACGATTTACTTTAGATATTTTTGGCTTTGGAAAAGCTTCAAGTGTTTTGAAGTACCGATCGTTAGCAGATAGTTGTTAACTTGTTATTGGACATTACTTAAATGTGTTTTAGTTAACTGCTTTGTTAAGATTATAACTGAACATATCACACACACGGCAATCCGATCCCAATCTAGGCAGAGGCTGTGCTATAAGTTCTAATTATGTACGTACAAATCCACGACCTCCGAAAATACATTAGCTTTATTGCTATTTAGATATACATACATAGTATTTCGCTAATGCTAAACAAAGATTAAAATGCTGAATGAATGTTTCTTGTTGATTTTTAACCAACTTCATAAAAGGAAGAGGTTATCAATTCGACTGTTTTTTTTTATGTTTGTTACCTCATAACTTGCGACTAGTTGAACCGATTTTGATTAACTTTTTTTATTTGAAAGCTAGTGCTTCTCTAGTTCCATTTCAATTGGTCCAGTTCTTGAAGTCCGTTCTTTTTTGTTCAAATTTGTAATTATATGCGCGCATGATTAAGGTTTAACTATAATAAAATTAATTTATATAAATAGTACCTGGAATGCCGGTATTTTTTTTTGATAAATTTCCTAGCTAGATCGATTTACTACACCCGAAGCCCTCTGCATGGTAAGTGTCATGAAACACGTTGGAGCCGTTTCCGAGATTAAAATTATATGTTACCGGCAATCGGTATAAATCAGGTATTCTATTAATACCTAGGCAATATACACAAAACCTAGGGCGTCCAAGCTATGTATGAAATATTAGGAATATCATTTTACGTACTTTACCTAGGTACCCTATACAATTCCTAGGGGTTGTACAGAATACCTATTGATCCACCGGCAATGTATAAAAATAATAATAGATTCCGGTCTGTATTTATTCATTTTATGTAACTACTTACCTGTAAAATAACAAGCAAAATTAAACATGGTCTGTTTACTTTAAATTAATTTTATACAGAATCATGTAGGTTAGGTGGAACAGTGACCATTATCCTGATCCCCTTCGTTGTTTTTGAATTATTTGGATTATATGAGTTAAAGTGAATTGTGTTTTACCTGTTTCCGTAGATACCACATTACCGGCGGTGCATTAGGCATTGTATAGAATACCTAGGCTAAGTATAAAATACAAATATTTCACACATTACCTACACGATTTAGGTATTGGAAACATTGCCTAGATATTGTATAGAATACCGGACTATACGGATTACTGGTAACTTACATTTATATATATATTAATATGGTAGAGCCACGCTGCGGCATGAACGGGCCGGCTCCACAGGAGTGATACCACGGCCTCACAGAAAACCGGTGTGAACCGCACTTGTGCTGTATTTCACCGTGTGAGTGAGGATACCGGAGGCCCATATCCCAACCACACCCCCATCCCTTTCCCTATACCCAAAGACCGGTAACGCACTAATGACGCCTCTGACGTTGCGCGTATCCATGGGCGGAGGTCATAGCTTACCATCAGATACGTCTGCTCGTTTGCCACATATTCCATGAAAAATATATATACAAGAATTGATTGTTTAAAGGTATTAGTTTATATAAGATTATAGGTACATATTCTATAGTTTACAGTAGATAGATACAATGGAAACATAATAATCATTTTCCTTTATTAAATAGATTATGTAAATAATTTAAATATATATATGTATAACATTCACGAGTAAGCTTTTTAAGCGCGTGTGAGCACTTAGTAGTAGTAAGTGAAATAACTTAATCGATAATCGTTTAATCCAAATACTCTACACTCGATTGTTGAATTATTAATAGATATCGAGATAGGATTAATGAGATGTAAATTCGACAAATATATACATGATCGGATTAAATAAATGTCTTCAACAATTTTGAACTTGAATATTAAAATCGATCGTAAACTAGGTGTTAATTCAAATAGCATGACTTATTGATCGGTACACTCGATATTGTACTGTAATCCTATTTTTTAAATACAGCTCCCGCATTAGGAATAAATTCTGGGTCGCAGGGGACTTAACAAACCTATATGAAAACACAAAGATCGCAAAGATTCAGAAAGACAACTTGTGGAAATAGGTTGCCCCCACAACACTGACCACTACATCATTAATGTAGTACAATGTAGATAACCGAACAAAATAATTTCTGAAAATTTAACCCATGAGAATAAGTATCCATTTAAAATCTATAGCTGAATACAAGCATTTCTCCAACAATGCAATCGTAAAGGGGCAAGTTTTACTACAATAACGATTAAGCTGGCTTCGCTTAACTTAAGTTTAGTTCCGGCTTATGCCTTTCATGGCTCCTCGCCAAGAATTTATGCTTCATTCTTAAGGAACGGTAATATCTACAATGTTTTAGGTGAGAAAGCTAAAAAACCGCTTATCGTTGGCACCAGACTTTTTTATATTTCTGGTAAATGTTTATTGTGATAGGCATCTTACACAGAATTCAAAAAAGTCGCTGGGCTTTTTTAAAGGGAAATTTTTATTACTATTTGTAGATTTGGAATATATACCATCTGTACTCTTAATCTTTGATTATAATCGTAGTTTAAGAATTTAATTTATTGCAATCAATTGATATACATGTTTTACACAAATTTATTGTATTATACGTTTGAACGAATTAAAGTCACGATTTTCTATAGTTAATAACCATAAGTTTAACAATGAAACAGACAACCTTCTCCTTTTTGGAAGTCGCTTCAAAGTAAAATACAATCTGAACTAAGAGGCAAGGACGTGACCATACAAGATATATAACAGCCTTAGTGAAGTGTATTATAAAAAGTTTACATTATAAAGATTTAAGAATTTAACAGAAGAATGCTAAGCGGTTACCATAAACCTCACATTTTCAGAACACAATTCAAAATCCGTTGTCTTTAGATTTTCTGCGCCCATTCGGGTGTTCCGTATCAGTCATTTATTCGGATATTGTAATATAATGGTAAACAGGTATTAAGTATTCTGGAGATGTTATTGCTACCTGTTTCCGCTTAGCTGATGTGTCAAGCTTTTAAAGATGGCTGCCATTGAATGACCTAAGTGTAGACAATACACAATAATATTTGATGAGTGCGTGAATAATTTAAGTACTAATGTTGGCTTCCGGTGATGAGGTGGACGTTATTTAAAGCTACATGGCAAATATGATGGGACTGTTTATGTAGTGGATTCTTCTATAAGTGATAAACTAAATATTTGATACTGTGGTCCGTGTTTCTGTATGGATACTAGCGTCTAGCGCTGGCTTCCCAGGAGCTTAAATATCTTCAAACTTAATAGATTTTCTTTCCTATATTCCTGTACAATGTATTTATTATACGTATTTGAATCACTGATCATTCTACTGATGCAAACCGCATTAAAACCGGTTGAGAACTTTAATTAATACTATGTAAAGATTGGCCAAGAGTTGAGTTTCATTCCTGTATCATTCATTGTTACCATCATTCATGAGATGCTTCAAGTGCTTCAGGGGTTAAATATCTACTCATAAATACGAAAAAAAACTCTGTATAACTATTATATTGTGACGGCTAAACCTCTGTACCGATTTTAATGTTTGGCAAGAGATACCTTGATTATTGTGTAAGGACATAAACCAATAATTCTTTGCCATATAAATTCTTAAGTACATAGAATTAGCGTCGTATTTGCCTATTTTTACGTGATGGTTGTATTTAAATTTAGAATATAGATTTGTTACAGATTATATAAAACTTATTGTATATGTTGTACAAAGGCGGACTTATTGCCATGCGGTTTTCTCTCCCAGTCAATCTTTAGGTGTTCTACATATATAAAAGCGAAATACTACTCACTGATTAATTACGAAATCTCAGAAACTATAAGACCTACACACATGAAATTTGGCGGGTAGGTTCCTTATAGGGTGAAGACATCCGTTACGATTTTTCAAAACCCTAAGGGGGTTAAACAGGGGTTTGAAGTTTGTGTAAATGTCCTATGTTTTTGAAGTATGAGACTCGAAATTTAAAATGTATGCTCTATAGATGTGTGTGAGTGTGGGATGGATCGCCCTTTTGGGATTAAAACGGGGGATGGTAGTTGTATTAAAGTCCACTATCAGTGAAGTTAAAGTAATTATGGTAGGAGTTTAGTTTAAATGGTATTTAAGTCTAAGAATTACTGAAAACAACTATTTATTAATATAAGGAGTGACGTTTTTTAAAAAAAAATATGTGCAAATGACTAACTACACGCGTACGAAATCGCGGGCGGCCCTAGCGGCCGCTAGTGTAGAAATATGATTTTAACATCACCGTTCTCACTAAGTTTAATACGCCTGTGTATTGGGGATGTAAATATATAAAACTCGTAAAGGATCATTAAGGATACAGAAATGCTATAACGTGTTTTAAATGGAACGTTTTTAAACTGTATTTTTATAAAATTTATGGCTGTCATTAAAAACAATTTTCCAGCGGTCGGCACTTAGCAGGCTTACAGTCGGAAATTGAGCTTTTTGTGAACCAGGAGCGAGGAAAATAATCTGCTAACAATATAAAGTTTAATGAAACTGCTGCTAGTCAAGAGAATGTTAGCAAATATTCAAAATATTTAAAAACAAACATTTTATTTTCACTGGTAAATATTGTGTTTTTATTTTATTTCTAACTTGCTGTCACCCGCGGCTGCGTTTGTGTGATTGTTACAATCTACATCCTTTTCTAACTTTAAAAATCGTCAACTTTATACAACCGTTTATCGTGTGTGATACCTCCTTAATAATATTAATATCATATCAACAACCCATAACGTCCCACTGCTGGGCTCGAGTCTCCTCTCAGGAAAGGGTTAAGGCCATAAGTTCCCACGCTGGCCAAGTGCGGGTTGGGATTTAGCCTCCTTAGGCGGGAAATTTTTAAAAATTCCTTTCGTGAAATGGATTTTGTCCACGATTCCAACCGCGTATATGTCTGGTTATCGCGGTTAAGAGTAGCCTATGTCCTTCCTCAAGAATCAAACTGTCTCTTTGCCAAATTTTATTGAAATCAATACAGCGGTTTAGCCATGAAAGCTTGAAAAACCAGACATACATCCTTTCGAATTTATAATACTATAGTATATATCTATAATACCTTTTTTATTTATAGCCCTGCTAATATTACACTGGACGGAAAGCATAAGCAAAATCCAGCAGTGGTGGTCATCATACTCATTGCGAATGTAGACAATGCAGCATTGAGACCCACACCATGGCGGCCTAGTAATGCTTCTGTATCACCCTATATAATACAAGAAAATCCAGCATCAAATAAAATGAGAAAATCATTTATTTATTGATTTTACCCTTTTGTTGGGATAAATCGAAATGATGAATGAATTTTCGGTATAAATTAACTATTAATAGCTCCAACTTATGATATCACAGTTTATTTGAGGTATATCATAATATCTATGCTATTACGAAGTTTATATTCGTTATACAGACATATCTAACCAATCTTATCTAACAACAGTACTACACACGACAGTTTACTTAAATTTGACTTTAATTCCTCATAACATAAGGTTCAAATTCGTTTTTCATTGGTTTATAAAGGTTAATATTCGATTCAATGGCACAGTAGTTTAAAGCGACCTAGAACCAACTGTATTGACGAATAATCATCTAAAGGATGGGTTTAAAAGGGTATATCAAATAACATGAAATAGCCGAGCCTTATTGACCTTCGAAAAAACATACAAAATAGTAAAGTAATGTAAAGCGGGGTCGGAAGCTTTTCGTATTTTTGTAATGTATTTTGAGAAAGTGTTTTCGTCCTTCTAAGTTGAAAATAAATAAACATTTTAAGGGTTAACATTCTGTAAACCTTCTATGTTAGCTATCCATTATCCACCAGCCATCTACCATTTTCAACTTACGGGCTTTATTCAATAATCTATCTCTTATTAATCTATATCTATTAAATACTTTAATTGATACGCAGAATCAATTTACTTTATTTTTTTTCCAAGATTTAGATGTCAAAAGAAAGAACAATACTCCTTTTGAGGAAAATTCAGACTGTT
Source organism: Hyphantria cunea (assembly GCA_003709505.1). Lineage (NCBI taxonomy): Eukaryota > Metazoa > Arthropoda > Insecta > Lepidoptera > Erebidae > Hyphantria > Hyphantria cunea. Next base: position 450,374 of record PKRV01000925.1, read on the forward strand.
TTCAATAATATCTCTTTTATCTATCTCTAGATTTGAGACATGTAGGTTTTAAAAAAAAATAAGAAAATAAAGCGACTTCAAGAATTGGACCAAATTGAAATGGGTACACACGGGAGCACGCTACCAGCTTTTAAGTATAAAAAGAATCGTCAAAATCAGTTCACCCAGTCAAAAGTTCAAAGGTAACAAAAATAAAAAAATACAGTCGAATTTGATAACCTCCACTTCTTTCGATATCGGTTATAAATGACCGGTAACCACAAACGACAAGATTAAATCATAAGACGATACCTATTACGATAAATACAAAATAAATTGTTCAAGTCTAAAAATTTAAGAGAGTACGATAACGCTTAAAATAACGGTCAGTAGCACGAATTATTTAGTATTGAAGTTTTCGCGAAGTAGCGTCGTATAAACAATCGTTATTCATTGAATACTCGATACCGAGAATATGTTGTCATCCACGCATCGAGATTCATCTCACTATTTCTCACTGCAGCTTATGAGTGTGAATGTTAGATATTGAATATATTTTTACTGTATATATTTAAAATGGTGGTCCAATCTTTAGGTATATCTTAACTCTTCCCCATCCATCAAAGGCTGGCAACGCAATTGTGACGCCTCTGGTGTTGAAGATATTCATGGGCGGCGGTAATCGTTTACCATCAGGCGACACGTCTTCTCGTTTGCCCGCGATTCCATAAAAAATAAATATAAATCTAGCTGACCAGGCGAACTTCGTACCGCTATATACATTTCCGTGAAAATTTTCCGAATTACCGAAAAACTTGTTTTAGTAAGCCCGTGTTTACTTCCCGCAGGTAGTTGCAGTCGAATGAAAGTTATGAGCGTACATAAATTTTTGTGATTATTTTTTATTTATATAGAAGAGAAGATGATTGCTAAATGGCCTTTGTTATGTTTACTGACAATACTTGTCTTAAGATACAAGGGAGAAAACAAGCAGATAATAAACGAAAAAAGGTACCTTGACAAAAAAAACGTCAATTGAAAAAAAAACAAATATAATGGCGGCAAAATGTAACTCTCAGGCCAGCAATATTCTTTCCTCAAATTAGAATGGTAAAGGAATCTTGAGAACTGCCAAAGGAGTTTTAAAACTATTTATGTCTAAAAGGCTATAAGAGTTTTGTTGTTGTTGTCTAAATTTCTTGGATTTTATATTGAGTTGTAGCAGAATATATATTGACCACCGAGGCAGGTGGCGCAGTGGTAGCGTACGCGACTGCTGTCCATGAGGTCTCGGGTTCGAATCCTGGGTCGGACCAAATGTTTGTATGATCTGCAAATATTTGTTTCGGAGTTTGTGTTTGTGTGTTCTATGTATAATATGTATGTATTTACAAAAAAAAAGTATTTATGTAGTAATATCAGTTATCTAGTACCCATAATACAAGCTCTGCTTAGTTTGGGACTAGATGGCGTTGTGTGTTAGTTGTCCGAAATATTTATTATTATTATTATTATATACGAGATAGTCAGAATAAAGCTAAGCTATACTCGCAATTTTTAAATTTTTGAGTACAATATTAATACTTTATGGTCATTCTTTCATAGGTTCACAGTCTTAGTTTTCGTTCGGAAACAGTATCTAGAAGATTTAAAAACTACTTAAAAACGTTTAATTTTGGCCTGACTGTTTTATTAATAAATTGTGAATTTATATTTTATGTCATGTAATATTAATAATAAAATGTTTATGATTTGTTTCAACGAAGGTCAAGAAGAAAAATTTACGAGTCTGATATTTGAACCGTCGAATATATTTACATAGTATTAGCATATTACTGAAACATTCGCCACGTTCTAAAACCGAACAATCAATTGTTTAATGTCAAAAACATAACATCAGATATCACCGAGGTCCAACACATTTGCTCCTACAATAACAACTATAAATTCTACGATATCTGTGGCCTGTCAAATAGTCTGTTCTTTGTCAACATTGAGATACAATTAAAAAAAACATCCCACTTCAAAGACGTATCTGTTTCGCTTTACGCAGCTCTGGCCATCCTAAAATAATACTCGATGTAGGTCAGCTAGTCTAGGCGATATGAAATATTGACGTTTGAGAGAACTAGAAATATGTAAGTTAGGTCCCTGAACATATTTATTTTCAACTCATAAATTATATTCTAAACTGTTATTTTTAAGTTTCATGTTGCGTACATTTTAGATTCTGATATTAATTGCTACTGTTCTTAAATAAATAAACCTCTCATCGGCAATCAATCTGAGATCTTATCTAAAAAGGACTTCGTTAATTTTTCAAATAAAATATCGTAGAGATATTAAGTTCAAAATATGTATGCTCATAATTATCTCTTCTGTGCTCATTAGGTTTAAACACAAATTATATGGCCTTAATTATATTCACTAATTACTTTGTAAACCATAACTTTTCTGACTAACTTCACTTTGCTTACACATGTTAAGCCTTTTTGTAGTATGTTCGAAACGTCCTACGCACAGTTATTTTATTTCCATCACTAAAATGAAATGTTAAGATGATAAAATTGAGGTCAATTCCACCCACAGTCAATATACAGCTACGTAATTTTAAAACAAAAAGTAATATTAAACTAAAATCACTTATAGTTATGACGAAACTGCATTCTCGCTAATGTATATAACTATGACAAAAGGTTACAATCTGTCAATGTGTTGTTATTCTACACCGTTACATATTTTACCTTTATATAAGCAATTGAAACTCAACTTTAAGGCTTTCGTTTTAAGATATAAATTTGCGTGGTGTCCCGTGAGGAAGTGATGTTGCCGGCGCCTTTGACCGAGATAATATCTACAGAGCAGGTAAGCTTTATTGCTGCTCTTGGCCCCCGCTCTCCTGGTTTACAATGCCGCCGTGCCTGCCAACGATCCTCCGCCGTGTTGTTTTTCACACAACCAATGAGCTTAGGTATCCAAGATTGAAACGTAAAAAAAATTAAACAATGAGGCCGAAATGTTTTCATAGTTTTAATTTTAATGTTGTCGGTTTGCGAAAGGTTGTAACTACATATTTGTAACTGATTCTTACGATGCTACGATACTTTTAAATCCCTTAATTTTCATCAGCGTCCGTGCCGTCTTTCTGGACGGTAAACTTTTATTTTCAAATATTTTATGTGTGTGGCTGTAACACCCGTCAAGCTTTTTCAAACTAATCGTAAACAATATTGCATTGGAGAGACATGATCCTGCACAAGTGGTTCAGTTCGATGGTAATGATACAAAGACCTCACAGATAACCGGTACTACCAATTTTTCTTGCTTTTTACCGAAAGACTGAGATTATCGTAGACCAACACCATTCCCATCGCCTGATCCCTGATGAGGTAGAAAGGCTCTATGGCGGCAACGCACTTATGTTTACCATCAAATGATCCAACTCAAGGTTGGAACCCTACAAAAAAAAATCCGGACGACCATAAACAAAAGCAATATTGTGACATCAAATTGCTCAAAGGAAACTCTGAGACGCAAAAACTTTATTATATTTTTTTCATCAAGTATTCACTCATTTTAAATTGTGGCTGAATGTCTGCAATTTCCTGAAATGAATAGCTGCATTTCAATGAACACTGGTCGTAAATATTAGGAGTCTTCTTGAATCTCGGTTCGTAGGTTAAGTGTCCGAACGTGTTTCCAGACACTGCAATTTTGTTTCGGACAACGGCTTATCTAAAGATTATCGCATTAGTCACAAAGGTTGTCTGGCGACGACTCATACGACTCATTCACAAGCGAAGATGTATGAATAAACTAGACATTTTGTGATAATACCAGGAACAGTTTTTTGTTGGTGTGCAATATCAGTTATCTGATTTATTGTAGGTATTATACTGATGAACATTATCTTTCAAGTCTGTTTTTTTTAGATTTGGAGTGCACGTGTCAATGGCTCACGTGATATTAACTTCGCTCATGGACACCCTCAACTCAAGTATTATAAGAAACCCCCCTCTTACCCTTTTTTTATGCGCGGAAATTCTCTCGGTGAAAACCGACTGGTGGTTATCTCTGACTCGAACCGACTAAAAACCGCACACCATCTCGGGTACTAGAAGCCGGAGAACAAGGTGTACCCTCGGAAGGAGATCCCTGGAACCCTGACGCAACTCGGGCCACCCACTGTTTGTAGGTGGCCCCCTCCTGTACCCCCCTCTTCCTTAGAATTAGGGTTTGAGGAGTTTCAGCTTGAGTAACCTCGCTCACTCAGTGAAAAACAAGAAAATAATTGCTATATCATTCCAATCGAGAGACCATGTCTGTGCTGAAGCATCGGTCTCTTAACTATAATTTAGTAATAGAAAATTCTATAGAAGAACATTTACTGTAAGTTCGTATAACACCATTTATGTTACTTAATAAATTACTATTAGTAATATTGGCTGCACAGTACCAGTGTTCCTATGAACATTTCTTAGTACTAAAGCACGTCAAACCTTTCATTTGAAGTTTCCAACCTGTATTGCAAGTTCCTTATTTATAGCGCTACCGTGTTCAGTCTACCATCCATATCTGCATACTAAGTGATATGTTTATAGTATGGTAATGTTATTTATATCCATTACTGGTAATCTGATAAATGTTTAAACATTACCTCCTGCCCATATTACGGCTAATCAATTATAATATTGATTGCAAAAAAAACTTGTGTTTACATTTCCTTTGTTTCTAAGTAATCCGTTACACGTATTTATGCGTAATGAGACTCAATTCAAATGCGTCTATGACAAAGGCCATTAACTATTGCAGAATTCTGATTATTGGCGCCAAAATGTATCTTTTTATATTCTTTTTTCAAACATTTAAACGGGTTGACTCTTTGTTCCATTTTCAAAAAGAAGTTGACTTATTAGTCTACGTGCGCACTGAATAGTGCTTTTAGTAATCGCACTAATATCTCAAGCATTAAACGCAATAGCAGGTTTCTCCGTATCTCCAGTGGTAAGTGGGCGAGTGCACTAGCGTTAAATACTTGAATTACTAATATTTTAAACGGTGGTAAGCGACCCGTCGCTACGTACGTGTCCTGACACCAGATCGAATCGAAAACTAGGGATTTCATACGCAACGGGCGCCGGTGAGATGAACAGCATTCCTCGACCAGTCTTTGTCATGTTAACCAAACAGAAGTCTCATTATTCTGTTATTTTAAGTAGCCGTGCAGCGTATGTCACCTTATAAATAAGCCGGTTGGTTTCCTCTGTACGGGCATCTATCAATATAACGCATTTGATGTATGGTTCAAACGTGGACATTGTTTTCGAACCTTTACCCCAACTTGTTAAGAACCGACAGACTGTTCTCAAAGAGAGAAAACTCTAAGGAATAGTGTCTTCATTACTTTTTCTGATTTTCAATTTGGTTTATTTTTTTCCAATGTTGGTTGTTTGGCAATTTTGTATTATATGTATTCCGTTAACGTCTCTTTTAAATTGAAAAAAAAAACATCTATGAAAGGTGCAAAACTAACAAATAAAGAATGCAGTTTATTACGATTCATTACGACGTATGCGCATTGAAGTCTATGGTACTATTAAACATAAATTTTGACCACAAATGATTATGTACCTTATTAGAACTCACAGAAGATAAATTTTAGAAATGTAGTTCCATAAATTATTTAATTCGTACCATTGTTCGTAAATATTATTGGTTCTGAAACAGTCGCAGGTCGACACGACGTCGACCTCTCGCCTTATTGTGTCGGATCGGCTAGTTTTTATGTGCATCGGCATCGCCCACTCGAGTTTTTGGAATTCCAATTGCGGGTCCCCCCTCAGCTCCGGGGGTCCGGTTCATTCATAACGCCGCGTGGCTCCGGGTATTGCTCTTTCACTAGCTTTTTAAATAACATGTGTCTCGACCGGAAACAGAAACTAAAACAAACCTATAATTGTTTTAAAACCACCAACGTCGTTGTCTCAATTTTAATAGAACGTTGCAACTTTTGTAAACATGTCGAGTAGCACAGTCACATAATGATACATTTTTAGACACATATTATCACACCCATGCTAATAGATATGTATTATAAATTCGAAAGTAACCCCGTCTGTCTGTTTGTTACACTTTTACCGCTGAACCGTTTTCGATGCCGTACCTAGTTTAACTCTTATAATTAAAACGAATCTAAAGATATGTACCTCAAATGCAAAAATTCCATTCAAGCTACAGAGCTTGCCAAACAAATATAAGTACCTAGGTACATACTAAGACATCTTCTGTTAGTCCTGAAAGTTACAAATCACCCTTTGTGGTCCTTCTTTAAATTTAAATGAAACCATACTAAATACACTAAACACACTGAAATGAACTGACTCGAAAAATCATTTTTATGACGAAGTTCTGAGTTAAACAAACATTTAAACAAAACAAGAGCCTTCTCCTTTTCTCAATGTTGTTTAATGATATTTTCCTGATCTATGTTTACTTTTCCAGTATATTATAACAAATCCTTAAGCGATAAATCTTACTCACACTCATCAAGAACTTCTGCAATTTGATAGACCTTAATTCGACCTTATCGATCTCTTTGTTAATAAAAACGAGTAACAAATCAAATAATAAATGAATCAAATATCATTAAATTCAAATTAAAGAGTACCCATCACAGTCTCATTTTATATCTATGTCAATATTTTTTATGACTGCAACACCATCGATTGATTAAAACAATACTCATCTATGGTGTGCACTTGACAGGCGGTGGTGTAGCGGTGATCGTCTACACACTCTCACGGCATAATAATTAAGGGGCGCGTTAACCACTCCGGTGCAGTTTAAAGGCCGGCTCGGTGGCCGTGCAACCTGCGCAGGCGCACCCCGCCCCTCCCCACCCGCACTTTCCTCGTCCCGCCAGACCGCATTCCGCTCCCATGCGACTGCGTCCTGCATCCTCCTGACTCCAGGACCTCTCCAAAATGTCATGTTTTTATTAATTCCAATGATAGTTATCAAGTTCGCAGGTCTTGAACTTTATTTTAAATTATTATGAATTTTTTTAACCTACACTATATTCAAAAGATCAGAGTACGAGAGCGTATATTTTGCTTATTGCGATATTGAAATCGGTGCTGTGGTCTAGCCGTGTAAACTTAACAGACAGACACTCGATGTTCCTTTGAATTTAGAATTTATGAGTATTGAAACACACCTTCTAAATTTAAACCAGTCGATTGATGAAGCATTTGGCACTTTGAGTAACGCACGGTTAATATGCGCTAACACACTATCCTTAGCGTACCGTAGAGAAGATAGATCTGTACGCAACTTAGTGATAGGATATTAATAGACACACCGGTACCGATTGCTATCAACGCACAGTTATACTTATTTGCGAGCTTCATTATTAAAAAAAAACCGAAGATTATCTATATTTCAATCAGACAAACTGTCACCGTGTATACTTTTTTTATAATTGGACCGTGAAGGCGTCTATTATAAACATTGTAACAAAAATCCGTGTCGATCACAATGTAAAGTCATCTCAGACGGTTCACATGCTTATTGCCTATTCCATTAACTAAATCAGACGATGACGAATCGACCACTAAATCGAGATTATAATCATTATACGATCTCGCGAGTTACATTCTTAACGAAGAATCCGTGAAGCGTCGGAATGCACAGAATCGATTCCAACTCGTTTTGTTTTCGCCACGTCATAATTCGATGTTCGATCTCGAGCTGCACGAGCTCGTCCACGCTCGAACATTCAATCGATATTCCCGGTTTCGGATTAATACAGGACAATGCAACTTTAAACGACAAAAAGTAACATACAGTTTAAATTGTACTATTTTCGAAATTAAGTATCAAGGCAGTCATTCGTAATAGAATGCGTGTTCAAAGAAGTGTAAAAAATATTACAATAGGGATGAAAAAAATAAATATTAACCGCAAGGACACGAGTTAAATTGAACCCTTATCTTTCTTGCAATTAGGTGTCATTTTAGTTTTTTGCGCTCTATCCGATAGCAGCATCAATATTTAACCTGAGCTATACCCTACAATCGAATAATACGTAGGAATACTTCTACGTATTAGTCGATTTTAGGATAGGTATTCAATAAAAATGTTAGGTCCCTTGAACGTATCCGATACTCATGACTTTTGCATGCACATAAATGGGTTATACGACCCCGATGTAGAGATTGATCAAATAGTGAAGCTTCATACGGATTTAAACTTTTAAAGCCTTAATGTAAATGCTTGCGTATAGAAATATATTAAAATATGAGAGAATACCTAAATCAAAGAGTAACAAAACATACAAAATACCAAGAAAAAGTTTAAGAAATTACATATAACAAAACAATGTTAAAACTTTTGATAAAATGTATCTAGCTTATAAGCTATGGACCCCGGCTCCGCCCACGTAAACGTCTGTCGATTTTTGTGGTAAATAGAAGACCTTTCACAAGAATCAAAATATCTCAATTGTAAATTTCATCCAATTGGTTTAGCTCTGAAAGTGTAACGAGACAGTGTCAAAGTAATCACCGAGGATAAGCAAGGAAAGCGCGGTCAGTACCTGGATGGGTGACCGCTAGTGGCATGTTACCATGAGCGTCTTCGTGATTCAGAGGTCACGTTAAGCAGTCGGTCCCTGTTGTTATCATAGGATAACAGTCGTGAATCTTAGTTGGAGGCCTTTGGGCGGCTTGAAAACATCCAACGGTACGATTACGTAGCCTCAACGTTGTCTTACTAGTCCCCAACCCGCACTTGGCCAGCGTGGGGACGTATGGCCTTACCCCTCTCCTGAGAGGAGACCCGAGACCCGCAGTGGGACATTATGGGTTGTTGATGAAAGCTCATCACAAAATTCTTGCGAATTTTCAATTAGGTAACGTGTCCTTACTCGAGCTTAACATTATTTACCCATCTCAAAAAAGAGCACAACGATGATAAAGAAGTTTTCACTTCAAAAAACTGTTTGGGTGGGTATCGTAAGAGTCTACTAAGAAATCAAACCGTAAGACAAGGAGAATATTCTATTCAATTAATTTATATGGTATACAAACAGCACACATACAACACTCTCTCTCTTAAAATCTCAAACAGAAATATTACCTAATAATGGTAGGTACCCATAAACCACATGCCCACCATGCGTGCTCATCATATGAGACAACACATAACAACAGTATTAGGAGTAAGGTAATAGTTTTAAAAAGTAAAGAAGACTTGGGAGAGCCACGCTTCGGCACGAATGGGCCGGCTCGACCGGAGTGACAGGCCTCACTGAAAAGCGCCTGAGCTGTTTCAAGGATTGAGTGAGAATACCCCTCCCCTTATCCCTCAAAGGTCGGCAACGCACTTGTGACACCTTTAGTGTTGCCGGTGTCCTTGGGCGGCGGAAATCGCTTACCATCAGGCGATACGTCTGCTCGTTTGCATTTAATAAAACTTAATACAACTTAATTATAGATTACAATACTCTAACCACTTATCATCACACAATAAAGATTTAAAAAAATAAAGACCGTTAAGTTAAATAGTAATTTGTTTTATAAATAATATTTAACTATAGAACAATGCGCAAATAACGTTTCTCATAGTCATTAATAACTTATTATTGTCTGTGGTTATAATTTCTTTTGTTTTTATTTTATTTTGTCTTTTTAACTTAAGTTTCATTTTATTATTTGTAAAAATGTATCCTGCACACGTCTAATTCCACTGTTGCATATTTCTGTATTTTTCGGCAGCCCAAGATACAAGCGAAGCTTAGTTTGGGTGCCACCAGCAATTACTGTAACATTATGTGCAAGTATTTGAATAAAGAATTTGAATTTGACATTTGTGTTTAATTAAATTGTTAGTTTTATTCTATTTAGCTCTGTCTATGAGAGAATAAACTTATTAATGATAAAATAATGTTAAAGCATGTATGTTTGGAAAATATATAAAAATTTGATCCTTTTAGTATTCATGGAAACCCCACTTGGGTTTTCGATGAGACGGTGTGTTGGCATCGAACAGTCTAAAATGAACACGTATTCCACAGCCATAAGTAAGTTAAGGTAAGTTTTTAAATGTCCGAAAATATTTATTTATTTACCTACTTTTTTAACGCAGTTTTTTTATACCAAATCGATAAATAAATAATAAATATTTCATTTTATATGTACTTTTCTGTTCATTAATACATAGAAAACAACTCTAAAACAAATATTTGCAGATCATACATACATTTGGTCCCCACCCGGGAATCAAATTTCAAGCACAGCAGTGGCATACGCTACCACTGCGCCACAGAGACAGTCAAGACAAGATAAGGACTAGACTTATGTAAGTGCGATATACAAAAAGTCATTAATAGTTTTGCAATAAGTATTCGTTAACTGTCTGTTACAATACTTAAAAAAATACCTATTTATAAATGACTAGTTCATGCGAGCGGCCCCGCCCGCGTACATGTCGGTTATCGCGGCAAATAGTAGCCTATGTGTTATTCTGATGTATCATCTATATTACTGTAAAGTTTCATCCAAATCCGTTGAGTGGTTTTTACGTAAAAGAGTAACAAACATTCATCCATACAAACTTTATAATATAAATAGGATGTGAAAAATAGAGCGTAGGCCAGTGTCTACAATAGATGATATGTCATATGGATTTATGGCACCTAATGCCATTCAATGTGGCAATGCCGCCGGCCTTCTAAGACCGCTACCAGTAGGCGATGATGCGGAAAAATTAATAGACGCTCATATGTAAATATGGGTGTTGTTTTTTTCTTTTTCTTTTTATGGATTTGGGGCCAACGAGCAGACGGATCGCCTGATAGTAAGCGAATACCGCTGCTTATGGACACCCGCAACGCCAGAGGATTACAAGTGCGTTGCCAGCCTTTGGGGTATAGGGAGGGGAAGATGTTTGGAGAGGGGGAGAAGTTTGGGGATGGGACTCCGGTATCCTCACTCACTCGATAAAACACAGCACAAGCGTTGTTTCACATCAGTTTTCTGTGAGGTCGTAACACTTCCGTCAGCTGGCCCATTGTTGGCTAAAAAGTATTACTTAGAAATAAGATAATAAGTTAAGAAAAATATAATTGAACACACAAAACATTCGTCTCATTTTATTACTTGTGACTTAAAAGTTAGGATCGAACAAAAACATTAAAAAAAGTTACGCCCTTGTACGTTTTGGTGGTGTATGGCTTGGACATATTTGAAACCAAAAATATGCTTTTGAATTCGAGTGTCATTGTGTGTACTTAAAGTATGTAACTGCAAAGATTTTTCCTGTGTACAAATTACACTAATATTTCTACGTATATAATCGACTAAACGTTTATAAAAATAACAAATTTGATCTCCGAATCTTAAGAATGCCTAATTTAATTTAAACAGACGATTCGTAACATCGATTTTAAATATCGAATGCACATTTTTTGCGCGGTCGCTGGCAGGCCAGTGCCACGGCCGACGCGCCGTGGAACAGACCGGTCCGGTACAACGGCGACAGGTCGGCACCTGCCTCGCGCGTCGGAATGCCCGTCCGCAAATTAAAAACCTTCCAGATATTCTTATTTGGTCGTCCACAATGACGTTTTTCCGGATTACAGCTAATTATTAAAGCTTTTTTTCTCCATTAAACATGGTATCGCATTTTCTTGAGCGGAGAGCCAATTAAACAAATGAAACCTGTTTTTCTGCCACTGATTTAAAACCGCGATCAATAAACCTTTTCTAAAAACTGATGATGCATGAAACAGGACTTTCAATAAGTCCAAACCACATTAAGTGTCTTTGCGGTTACAATAAAATACATTGAATTATATTTTGTTTAACTCTATTTATGGACATGAATAATAGTTTATTTGTCAAAAAACAGATATATACTTGCCCTGACTGACAGATTAACTCATCAGCGCAAAGACTGAACTACTGGGGTTACAAACATGAATACCAACTCATACTTTTCATGTTGTAAGCACCTAATAAGAAAGCATTTTTGGTAATGTACCACATCATCATCATCATCCTCTCCAATTTCACGCCACTTAGTTCGATCTATTGCTTCTTCTTCTTCTTATGTACCACATAACGGGGTAAAATAAATGACAGTCCATTTTCAAAAAAAGTAACACAAGATGGCGCGGGCAATCGCCAGATACAGAAACAACACCAATAAATTATTATTACATAATTATCTATTAACAAACATGGGTACGTCAATGACAAGTAACTATTAAATTGGAGACAATAATGAAGATCGCCACATGCCTATATATTGCGTCATCTTAGGTTCTGTAGTCAAATGGCAATAACGATGCCCTTTATCATTACGTCTTCGTCAGGGCTGTCCGAGTCTCAAGATATTTTACTAAATGCCTACGTTGATTGAATATGGAAACTTCCTATTGCTTGTGCTCATTACGGGTCTTTCAAAGCTAAGAAAAAGAATAGAATATTTAGGCGGAATTTGAATGCCAATGGCTTTTGCTGATGTAAGTAACAGTATACCTCAAACCACACTATTACTGAATATTATTATAAAATTATTATCCTTAATTTCATACGACAGGTTTTGACCACCTCCGCCTACGTGTATGTCACAAGAATCAAAGTATAACCATCGAATTTCATTAAAATAGGTGCAGCAGTATGGCCATAAAAGCGAAACAAACGGACATAGTTGCTTTTAAATTTGTATTATTAGTAAGGATAACGCTAACTATCACACACACACACACACACACACACACACACACATTTTAATTATGAAAAATAATAATAATAATTTTTATATTTATTTGGTGTAAAACTTAATTTCCAGGCAATTTTGTCCATTTCCATGTTAGCAGGAAATTACAGACCTTTAATGAAAAACTACAAATCGACCTTCAAGAGCTACAATGCAATAATAACACTTTTTAATATATGGTATGCAAGTAATTTTAACTTTAGTAGCTTTTAACTAAATTATTATAATTAAATATTGCAATATCCCAGCACCGCAGCAGACACGACTTGGCGAAACACAAAGCAACTGTCATTTGCGTTGACCTGTTGCAACCACTGAATATGGTCACAATACCCGCTGTAAGACCGTTAGCAGCTCAAGGACTTTTATGGGGGATACAGGTTATTTATGAACCTATAGTTTCAGGTTAGATACACTTGAAAGTCGGCAGATGGTGTTGATGCTATGTTCCTTCATGAACAGTTTTGGAATCATTTAGAGTTCCGAAAGTTACCACCTATAATGTAATCCGTCTTTCTTCATGTCTTACCTCCCGTACCTTAAAAAGTAGATAGAGCAACGTCTGCCCCTAATATTTAACAGACGCACCTTCCTGTTAGTAGACTGCTATTACGTGTATATTTAAAATAAACTCAAATTACTCACGTATATGTCCGTAAAATGCACAAATTCTGCTTCTGAATCGTGTAAGGGAAAAAAATTGCTTTCATTTTGGTAATTCTACTCCTTGGATTTATGATATAAAATGTGCATGGTACAAAATAATACTTGAACAGTTAAATAATAAAAATATGCAAAAAGAAGCAGATCGCATCCTGCTTCCCTCTATGGGCCTAATTACAAAATAAGAGGTTACGGCACAAAAGGTCTGACATCTCCTGCGAATGATGGAGCGCCATTCAATCGGGACTGATTGAAAGGGTACCTACATTGTGATAGAATAATGTCGGCAAAGAGGTCTTGCTGTCAAGATATGTGCTAATTCGAATTTTGAACATATTTTATTGCGGGTAATGTTTTTTTTTATTTTGCTATAGGAATACATATAAGCACGGTCTAAAATTCTCTAACGAATTCTGTCTGTCTTTTGTTCACCGTGAAATGTTTATAAGTTGTATACTATAATCCTTTTCCTTAAATTAAATGTAGACCAGATGAGCATCCAAGTTGGTCAAGAAATTCAGTGGTCTATGAAGTGAAAGACCTGTTAAAATTCGACTAAATCTAAACGATTAAATCGATTCTAAAGTGTACCATATCACGCTAGATTTAGATATTGGTCTATACATTTTCCTAAGCATAACTTTACAAACGAAACTGATAAATTAGTAAACATGTGGTCTTTAATAAATAAATTGAACGTCGCCAGGGTTGTCGACCTTAGGCCCGTGTTTGTTCTACCGTCGTTACCAACCAGTCCACCCACTGAACGATTTGTGTGTCATTCCAAACATGCAGTAACGCAGTAAAGGTGAGAGTTCCTCGATAACTCTCCAAATACTTACCCATTTTAAGATTAGTATGTACTAGAGAATTCATTCAAACAACTTCTCTTAAACGTTTACCAGAAAAACGTAAAACACATATAGGTATATAATAATAACATAATAACTACTTAAAATGATAATTATACACTCATAAATAATAAAAATTTATATCACATCACTAACATACTTAATTAGCCATAAATTATAGAGTATTTAAAAAATTATAAATACGTCTAAAGAGTTCCCTAATACCGTATAATACCTCCTTGAACAGACCAGACTTTGGTTATTTTAAACTAGTTAAAATCAAGGCTCTGTTAACATTTGTAGCACTTTCCCGCATTCGTTATCTCGATTCCTTTGACAACTTTGATAGATAGGTTAGTTTAGAAAGTGAGTATACCTAATCAAACAGGATACCAAACGATAACCATGTCCATCTTTGTGACATTTTGTGCGTCGGTATATTTATACAAGGAATCGGAGGCTACTGACCCTAATCTACTACAGGAATCCTCAATTTATATGTTTTTTTTTTAACTCCGTTCCCAAACATAGCTTGGCCAGTTTTTGGTACGGTAAATATTTTTAATTACAGTGCTATAACACGTTCTAAAAATTACGTCATTTATATGGTTTTGTAGTAGACAATACAGTAATTACGTTTACTAAAACACCAAACGCATATTTATAGGTTACGTTAAAAGTTAGGTTAGGTTAGGTTTGATTTATTGACAGAGTTTTACTGGGAGCTCTGCCCACGTGAGTTTCAGTCCGAATATAACCACAAAACCTTATGTTTAATTAAAACAGTAACAAATAGATTACAGTGAGTGTTTAAGGTACATAACAAATGTATTGAAACGTGTTTAAATATAGTAAATATGAATTTAATTAGTTCTTAATTTAAAAAAACGGTTTTAATTGTGTCATAATTGTAACACTGTAAACCTCAATACACAGAGTTCATCAACAACAATAAATACATCTATTAAAATGGCCGCCGAACAAAGTTCGTTTAGGGTTTAAATCTGTAATGGAACTAAGGTCGGGGACAAATACATGGCGGTAGTTGGCGCGACAAGTCGCAGTTAGGGTCCTCATCGTCAGTGTTGCATGTTAAACAAGCGCCGAGCTATGCAAAATATTCTCGGCCATACCGGACGACGTCGGTAAGCCTTATTGGGAAACGTGGCGTCAACCTGCACCTTTAAAACATACACTATCATAATAGCCAGAACTGGTATCGACTTGATCTCGCCGCTTCCATTCAATTACCGATGGCGACGAATAAAATTTACGTATAAATAATTACACCGATAGCCGTGGCGAATATCTTTTGATTTGTGTTGAGATACAAATAATTGTACAAAATTAACATATAGCTAGGTTTTTATAGCGATAGATGCAGAAATAAATAAAATCGGCCAAGTGCGAGTCGGTCTCACGCAGAAAGGGTTCCGTATCATTATTATACATTTTAAGCGTCTACCTGCTGCCTCAATATCGATAAAAAACGAGCAAAAACATTAAGTTTGTTGTATGGAAGTACCTAAAATATTTATTTTATTCGGTTTTTAGTATTTTAGTGTTGTTATAACGACAACAGAAATATCATCATCATCTCTGAAAATTTCAACTATCTAACTACGGTTCATGAGATACAGACTGGTGACAAACGGGCGGACAGCGAACTCTTAGTAATAGCGTCCCCTTTTAACCCTTTGGGTAGTCTATTTTACTAGTATTTAAGAGAAATAAGGGTTTCGCCGCGTTCAACAATGGAACTTATTAAAATAAGGTATTAAATTATATTTGGCAGTAAAATCAGTAGCATTAAATGTTAACGACATTCGTGGGAGGACATAGAAGAAATTCTTGTGCCAAAATCCCGTGTCCATGACGTTAAATTTTCATGGAACAATGCATCTTCCGAAAGAGCGTGAGCAATCGGTTATCTGTTGAATGACGAAAATGGAGAAGATAGTGACAGAATTCTACCAGAAAATGCAACCTCATTTTCCTTCTTTGAAAAACTCTTCATTAATGAAAATTGAATATCTTTTTGTTTGTGAGACAAAAATGTATACTTTCCATCGCGTCTATTATCGTTGGTACTAGAATGCATTGTAAGTCGGTTTTAAAGACATAGGAAATTTGAAGAAGTTGGTGAATATCATGTTTGAACCTTCCGCAGGTTCGCCCACGCTCATACCGCTATTACCTGCCTACTTACAACTACATAATGCTCTAAACTTTAATGTTTTATGCCTTTGACAACATAGTTTACGCGAATTTGGACTTTATACAGTTCTAGTTCTAGGTTAATTGTTGTCATGTCTAACTCTCGTGCGTTGGCTTCGCAGAAATACATCTATTTTATGTTGCAATTTAACCTTTTCACAACGCGCGCCGCCCGTCTCTGAATCAACAACACCTACTAGCTACCACGATGTCGTGGATGTTTATTTTGCTTTACACATCATTTACTGAACGTTGATGAGCTGACCGCAAGAACAAATGTAAGAATTGTAATAGTTCTGCGGGCGGCCATTGTGCTAACGGAATTACTTACACACGTCACGACTTACTTTTTATTACTTTATTATTTGTGATATTTGCGAAATACTTAGCGATGATTATGGTTTTGAACACAAAATTATATTCAAGTATGTTGGTATTAGTTCTTGCATGTTTGTCTAGTCTTTGTCTAAACTACGACAGATTGGGCAATTCTGTATACCTTAATATATGTATCGTGCATTACTTTATTATTACTAACACACAAATTAGAATATGTTTTAGTACAAAAATGTAAAAACACTCAAAGCGGCAATATATTTCGGTGTCTGGCTCATTTATAATCGTGCAAAAGGCTTAAATGACGATTTGAATGAGCTCTAGTCTAGCTGCTATACATATAATGGCTAATTTACACTTCTGTGAAAGCCAACTACGAGTACTATAATCGCAAATTGCTTATTTTGGACTGATTGAATAAAATAAAAAAGTAAATAGTACAGAACCAACTGATTGAGGTTCAAACTTGCGTTAAAATCAAGAAAATACGGTCATAGTTTGTTTGAAAACAGAATATGATGGTGGTTCCACGGATAAAACAAACTTTTTGATACCATGAGCCATTTAACTTCGGAACGAAAAACTGACGAAGACTAAAAGAGTAGCTTTTTCCCCCAGTTCCACCCGCTTGTAAAAGCATTTTTGTCGTGAAAGCAAAACATACAAGATAGATAGAAGAATAGTTACTTTGCAATGTTAGTGTGGAACAATAGTCAACAAGGTTCTTGAATTGTTTTGCTACCGTAAAATTTTACCGGTTTGGTTTAATAAACCAAAAAAACCACATCCATAGTTACGATATTACCTGCCCTTTAAAAGGATAGTTACCCGTCTGAACATGTTCCTCCTCGGGTTAACTAAATGAATCATCATGAGTTTTAGCATAATGGTTTGCTCAACAATAATTTCCTCAGTTTCCAATGTCTCAATTGTAATTTTTGATTGAAGATAACACGATTTATAAAAAGTAAGAAGGCGTTTAAGGTGTTCTTTAATGAAGGATTGTATTATTAAGTCTCGCGTTGCTTCTTTTATCTTAAGTTCTATCGAATTGGTACACACATTATAAGCTACCATATTACTACGTGTCCCATTGGTAGACTACGAATATGTAGGTAAATACAAATACCGTAACGATAGAACAATAGTTTTCGGTTGTTTATGTGCATATCAAATGTTGTATCTAAACTACTAGTTCTGTGATGATTATTTACCATGTGTCAGCTATCAATTCTATATAGATAAGGGAATGTGATAACATACCATGAATAAGTTGTAGTACCTGAGTCGAAAGTAATAACAAAGGAAAACAGTGCCGAAATTAAAATATTTGCACGGTAATAATTAGGTATTACTGTACTAACATCAATATTAGCCAATAATGAATATCAAAAAATTACCATAACTAATATAGGCATGTATAGTAATCGTTATTCATTATCACATTCAGGTGTGAAATACTGAAATAGCACGTGAGTCTCACCTGAATTTGGAAGTGCTTGTAAATCTACCGCCGTCAACATTCCATTCTTCTCAAAGATGGTTTTCACATTCGCACAAGTTCCTTCAGCGTCAGCAGCAGATGCGACCCCTAACAAACAAAATGCCAACAGCAAATACAATATTTGGTTTCTCTTTCTCAATCCGAAAATCGATTTTTTGTTAGGCGACAGTTTATCACAACAACACTCTTTCACTGCCATGTTCGCGACAAGTGTATGTACAGATATAAAACGAAATGCACTTTAATAAATGGTTCACAAATAAAAGTACGAGTATAATAAGTAAATAATTAAAACTTAAATGCGATACTGTGCACACCACACGCACGACACACTACAATTCAGCTACGATCCATGATGGTCGCAGCTCGACTGCACAGTGCATCGACGAACTGACTGAAGTTAGCTGGAAGCGGCCAGACAACTGACAAGTTATGCGACCGGCCCGGCGATAATTTATTGCTATTTATCTGAGTTTTATATGAAAATATTATAAAATTGAGCCATTAATTATCCTGAACCAAATTACATACTATTATAAGACTATGATTAATTTAATATTAATAAATTTTAGGGTAAGGGAAGTGCAAATGACAACACTGTTGAACCATGTGATAAATATTTATACCTGGCAATTCATTATTAAATACGATCATTGCCCCCCAGCTAAATACAAACCCCAATAAACGAGATGATACAATTTTATTCTGAGATTTTAAATCAAATTCAATGCGGATGACATAGTCGTGGTTCGAGGTAAAGAATCAGGGGCGTCTTTACCCAGAGTGTAAGATGTACGGCGCACACAGGCACAGCAGTCTAGTCTTAGGGGGTCTTAGGGCGCTAGAGTAATGATTGGGCTAGAGACAACTGTAGATTATAATGCTGACCTTTCAATTTAAGTCTTCATATAGGTTACAAAAATATGTCAGGTCGGGGTCAAAACAAGTAGCATTGCTTCAAAAAGATAAATAACGTTTGATTTACGAGAACGTTTCCAACGTCCGTTTAACGTTAATTTTGCCATCCAGCCTAGGCAAAAATTAACAATTTAATCTTGAATTTAGTTAAGGACAGGAAATCTATTCGGCAAATCAGTCTCAATACCAGTCAGCACCTAGTTTTATTTTATTGCTATGTACAATAAGACATTGCGCAGTGTTGCCAACGTTACCAGTTTTAGAGCATAATTTACATTTCCTTACATGATGAGACAATAAAAAAACTATTCAATATGTAGAAAACTTCAGCATGTTTCGGAAGTATTTACATTTATATATTTACATAAATAATTGTCATCTCAATGACAGACTTTTTTTTACACGGACTGCTTAGTTAAAATTTGGCTTGGCAATATGGTATAATTGTCGCAAATTGCTAACGTGCTAACCTTGTCACATTAAAAAGCACCGCCCGAAGAGGGCGGAGGGCGCATGACACTCTCCGCCCGGAATGCAGCCACCTGTCAATAAACATCGGCGGCGGCGAATAAACCTCCAAATCCCACAGGGATGTCCCGGCCAAAGTGCACGCCGCCTCGGTCGACACGGTGTGGTAACTGCGTATGGCTCTGACCGCCAATACCCTCTGAGGCCGCCAGAGGTGCAACTTATTCTGGGTGGTCAGAGCCATCACCCACACCAGTGCGCGTACAGCACCATGGACCAGACAACCCATGTGTAGAGGCCTCTGGTTGCGACACGGGCTCCACCCAGATTAGGCAAGAGTCGTCCTAGGGCCGAGGCAGTGTCGACCAGCTTGGGAGCAAGCTGCCGGAAGAGCCACCAACCGTCGAGGATCAGGCCCAGATATTTCACCTGGGCCCGAACTGGAACGAGGACCCAGTTGACCACTATGGAGGGGCCGGGGAGTGGCCCACGATGGGGCCCATGGAACAGCAGGGCCTCCGTCTTGTCCAGGGCCACCCGCAAGCCCATCGCGCCCGACCACCAGAGAGACACCCCTGGTGGCCAGGCACGCCGCCTCCTGGAAGTTCGCCCCCCGGGCTGTGAACAATATGTCATCGGCGTAACAAATTACGCCCAGCCCGGGGGGGAGACGCTCTCGAAGGACCCAGTCGTACCCCACGTTCCACAGGAGTGGTCCAAGGACAGAGCCCTGTGGAACGCCGCACGACATGGGTCGCCGTCTCGAGGCGCCCTTTTTCAGTTCTTGTACACGACGGCACGCTCCTCCAGATAGTTTGCCACCAGCCGCCTCAGTTACTCCGGTACCCCGTGGTACTGGAATGCTTCCCTGATGCAGCTGAATGGCAGACTATTGAAGGCGTTGGCATTGTCCAGCGATACCACCAACACCACGCCGCCACAGCTCACCGCCTCTTCGGTCCCGGCCCTCAGGCGCATCACGGCATCGGCCGTCGAACGCCCCTCTCNCAGATAGTTTGCCACCAGCCGCCTCAGTTACTCCGGTACCCCGTGGTACTGGAATGCTTCCCTGATGCAGCTGAATGGCAGACTATTGAAGGCGTTGGCATTGTCCAGCGATACCACCAACACCACGCCGCCACAGCTCACCGCCTCTTCGGTCCCGGCCCTCAGGCGCATCACGGCATCGGCCGTCGAACGCCCCTCTCGGAACCCGAATTGGGCTCTCAGAACCGGAGAACATACCTCGGCTAACCCCATGCCGGACATTCTTTCAGCATGTGGAGTGCTGTGTGCGTTTGCTCCTAGCGGATCAGACACGGGTGATCTCCGAAATAACTTTTTTTAGTGATAACCTGTGTCAGCTAGTATGAGCGCTCGGTTAACCAAGTCGTTCTCTCCAGTTCCTATGGTGCAGTTATTTTTATATATCGCTTAGTTATGCCCTATGAGAACTATGAGAATGTTAATGTGCAAATAATATTGCATAAAATAATGTCAAAGTGACATATTTATTCATCTTAAGTATGAGATATAGTGTACCTATTCAAAATATTATATCGTTTGAATAAAATCCGGATGGTCGATATTGCTAACTGTACGGAGTGTTTAATGTTAAATATGTTTAATGTTACAAAAGATATAATAGCCTGCCGCAGTCCACTGAAAATACACAACAAGAAGTCATACTGTAAAAAAATATTGAAACTAAATAATTTTTTGTACTTTAAAATACTATGGAGCAGCATCACAGGTTTTCAATAAAATAACAGTTTATTAAGCATAATGCTGACAAAATAATTTACAAATAAGAATGTATTGTCCGAACATAACTTTAAGATGGGTCGGAACATCATGCGTGTCGATGCGCGAGAATAGAAAAAATGAGGTATTTTCTTAAATTGAAAATTAATCAAAATATTTTGCTAAACTTATATTTAATAATAGATTAAAAAACCCTTTTAATGGGGTCTATAAAATTAAATTCATATTGTGTTTGAAATAAAGAAACTTGTGAAATATTTATTGGGGGACAATAACATTCAAGTGGTGGCAACACTGCTGCACTGAAAGTGTAACAAAATAGTCATCAAAAGTCAAAATGTTATTCAATTCCATCTTCAATCTTTGAGAATACGCAAATACTAACTACTCTTTAAATTATTTTTATAATTAATTCCGTAGCTGTTGCTTTTAAAGTAAAAATAGTATAAAATTTAAATTTAATTGACAATACCACAATAAACTGTCTTAATTTGTGGTCGTTTTATATAACCGGCGGGTAAAAATGAGGATTTATTTGATAAATAGAGTGTCGCGGGCGATAGGCGTAAGATATTATTCGACACCGGTTTATAAAAAGGTAACACATTGTATTTTCGACATGGATGGACTTTTATTAGGTGAGTTATGTTTGAAATTCGTGTGTTGACCTTCTATGCAATTGTATCACAGATTCCGTGAATATAAATTAGTTACTAAGGTTATTGGTGATATCTATTCAAATACATATGATGTACATTAATACAATTTAAGTAATTAATGTACAATTTAAGTATGTATAGTCTGTAAAGTAAGTTTTAATCTTAATTTTATTTTTGAATGGAAAAGTACGTAATTGTGATAAGTTATGGTCTAATTCATGCATAGATATTTTTTACTTATGTACATAAATAAAATCGTATTCAAATTTAATTAGTTATATTTATCAAACTTTTGTTATTCTTTATAGATACAGAGCAAGTATACAAAAAAATGATAACACAGTTATGTGCAAAATATGGACATAAATACACCGATGAGCTGATGATGAAAGTCCTTGGTGGTACCGAGCAGAGACTATCAGAAATATTGTGTAAAGAACTAAACCTTCCTATAACACCTACGGAGTTTCGTGACCAGTTATTAGAACTCGGAGACACAATGCTGGCCAACACACCCCTTTTAGATGGTTTGTAAAAATATATGTACTATTTACATTTTATAATAATAAAAGTATTTCTATTAGGTAACTATATACATCCATACTAAACATTTTGATACATTTATCTGTCATAAAATATTATTATATCTAAAGATTATCCTTACATAATTTTTTTAGGGCCTTTTTACTTTTTTACATATCAAAATATTACTGTAACAACTTTACATAAGCAGGTCTGTATATACAGTTGCAGTTAAAGATATTGCTAGATATTAAACATTTGAATTGTTGGTATTTATTGACATAACTTTAAAAAAATAATTCAAATCTAATTGAATTATCCTTTAACTGATTTCAAAAAGAAAGGAGTGCCATACTTCAGCATAAATGGGCCTGCTCGACCAAAGTGACATAACAGCCTCCCAGACAAACAGTGTGAAACAGCACCTGCACTGTATGTAGTGTGAGTGAGGATACCAGAGGGCCATACCCCAACCTATCGCAGCTCAACACACTTGTGTTGCGGGTGTCCATGGGTCTGCTCGTTTGCCCCTACTCTATTAAAATAAAGAAAAACATTCTATGTTCTCCAATGTGTTTTAAAGGTGCACAAGAGCTGTAATAAAAATATTTCAGTATCTCAGTTGAATATTTTGTATATCTTAATTTTAAAACTTTGATATAAAGGTCATATTGTACACTGCTCTTGCTCATTTCAAGTCTTCTTAATGTTACTCAAATAGAGTATAAGTACATACTGGAGTAGAGCATTTTTTATATTGTTGATAAAACAAACTCTCTCTCACATAAATAAAAACCTCTATGGTTTCAACAAGTGGTTTGCATTTAATAAATATGTATTGTAATCTTTTGTTCATGATAAAATAAAAATAATATAGTTCTAGTGGCAACTTCCACATACAGCACAAAAAAAATACAGACATACTACAGTACTGTCTATTGAAAGTATGCTGAATGGAGCAACTACTGAATCCTGTATTGCAATACAGAAATTTTCGCGCCGATTTATATCTATACAATTGCCCAATATCAATGGTTGGGTTGCAGCCCGCCTGGTATGATCACCTGGGTTGATCAAAGAATCCTCCCTCTGTGTTAGAGGGACCTAAAACACATTCCTCCACATGCTAATCAGTGAAGTGTTTTTCTAAAAAATACAACTAATGCATCAACTCCATACTAAATCTTTAAATATAGAAAATAAAATACTCAATCAATTTTCTTAAAAAACTAATCAGACACCTCATACATCTTATCTGTAATTCGTCTGCATATATTTATATATATATCTCAAAAGCATACTGTATGGCCCTTCTGAGAAGTGTGGTGGCAAGCCTCTTTGCCAACTTGTTTTTCTCTGAGCCTTCATTTTTCTTAATTTTTTTTTTAATTTAACAATAATATATATATTGGTATAAGCTATAGAGGTTTGCGAGCTGAAACTAATTGTAAATACACACTTTTATGTCTGTCTAGTGGTTAGTCACTTTTGAGATGGACTCGAAGTTGGGAATGTGTTATTATATCGTTAAATATAAAGTTATAAATAAAATACTTTGGGTGGCCTACCCCAACTTGTCTGATAAAATACTTATCTTAATCTTATCAATACTTTATATTGCTTATTTACTTGTCTTTAAATCCCTTCTGGTTTTTTTGTGGCTTAGTGTATTGCATTTTTATTATGTAGGATAAACTGCACTGTATTTTGACAAGTGGTTAGATAATTCACATTTAAAGTAAAATTACCTACTTCAATATGTCTACATGAATTATTGATAAACTGTTTCTTTATTTTTAAGTTTCCAACCTTATTATTCTATTTTCCAATTTGAATGACCAAATGGAAATTATAGTTAATTAAACGTGGCAGAGCCATATTTCAGCATGAATAGGCCTGCTAGACTGGAGTCATAAAACGGCCTCACAACTGGTGTGAAACACCGAGCGAGTGAGGATACAGGCGGCCCATAGCACAGCCCATACCCCCCATCCCCCCATCCTCCCATTCCCCAAAGACGGTAACGCACTTGTGACGCCTGTGGTGTGGCGGGAGTCCATGAATGGCAGTAATCGCTTCCCATCAGACGATACCTGTGCTCGTGACCCGCCCTTTTCTTTAAAAAAAAAATACTTTCTCAAATATGTCTGGAAAAAAAAACAATCGAAGTGTGATTGCCTACTCCCTTTTTTGAAGGCGGTTAAAAAAGTATTTAATGTTAGTGTACGTGAACGAAACGCGTAAGCGCCATTAAATTCTCCGTGCTTACGTCACTATGGGGAGAAAACTGCCCCTAATAATTAGCGTTCTAGCGCTGTCTGCTTTAATAGTTTGTTATGAGACATTACTAATGACAACAAGTTCTCCAACAAGCTGGGATCCTTTAGGAAATTCCAATCCTCGAGGAACCCACGAGCAGAACTCCATGTAACTTCACGTTAGGATAGGTACAGACGGTTCCAAAATACAGAAGGGTACTGGAGCTGCCGTTTTCTCGAGCGACTTAAATACAACAAGATATCAGCTAGCAGAATGTGTTGGCATAACTAAAGCAGCATCAAAATTGTCTCTGACTGCTTAGGCCCTGCAAAACAACATGACCTTTGCCCTCGTCATGGAATGTCATGACAATCTCCAGTTCAATGCAGCCACAAACAAAATTACTCTGTAATTGATAAAAGGGCATAGTAACTCAAAGGGTACCGACGCTGCAATCGAATTGTCCAAAAGGAGTTCGGAAACGGCAGTTTGTGGTCCGGAACCACTACAATACTTGCCCCAAGTCCAAATAAAAACATGGCTGCACGCCAATACCGAAGAAAAACACAAAACCGAATAGAAAAATAATGGAGCATACCGACAAGCAAAAAGTGTAGTTCTGGTAGCATCAAAAAGTCTAACCAGCAACCTGATTAGACTGAAAAGGGACGATCTCAGGAAGGTATGAAGAGTGGTCTTGAGTTTCTGTGCCAGTAATCTTCGCATAAGGCTCTACGCACTTTGGAAACTGGAAATTGTAGATGGACACGAGCTGGCATTTTGGTATTTTCGCCTAATTTACCTTTACAATCTATGATTTTTAACACTATAGGCGCAACAGACAGCCCTATGTACAGGTGATGCATGGAGGCAGAAGAAACACAGATATGTGGCAATCAACATTACTCCCGGAAACATGTAGTGACCTGAAAAGGTTGCTGAACTTCTGGGATAATCTAGGATGGTTGGAGTAAGAAAATGACGAGCTCACGTACAACGGCCCAATCAAGAGGCTAAGTGTGCGCAAATAGCCCGATAAAACAAACAAACAATGAAAAATGGCTGCACCGCCTCACTTAAAGTTAAAGCTCGATTTATACTATTTATCTGGTTCATAAAATTTTCATACCACGAGCTATATTATTACATGAAAATGCTTTGATAAACAGTAAACTCCAAAAAAATCTGATTTTGTTTATGATGTTGAACACCTGGTGAAGCTTTTACCCTTTAGAATATTTATCTTATTGATTCATTCTTTATTCTTGATACTGATATGCAGGTACAACTGGTTGAACTAGAAGCCGACCTCAAATCTTGGGAATAATAAAGGCTAGGAAGATGATGAATTCATTCTTCATTCTCATTCATTCTCTTTACCCCACGGGTGACTTTTCAGTTGCATTTTGATACTTTAAATAACGAGAGGTGTATTGTGTATTTATAGGTATAAGTGGTTTTTACTTTCATGGCTTGATTTTATTTAGTGTAGGTATTCTAGCTATGGCTCTTTGTTAGACAGAATAATCAATATGATTTCAATGGTTGACTTTGTGACCTGCATGAATAAAGATTATCATCAGTTTTTATAATTACTGCTTAAATTTTATTGTAATACTTCTGTATTACTGGAATATTATATAATGACATATTATATTAATAGATATTTATTAATTTTATGTAATTAATTAGTTAAATCATTAAATTTGACCAATTTAACTTCATTTAGAAAGATAAAGCTAGAAGAGGTTCATTAAGTTCTTTTAACTGCCTGGGTGCCACTGTGATAGCGTATGCGACTGATGTGCTTGAGGCTCGAGTCCGATTCCTGGATCGGACCAAACTTTTTTATGATCTGCAAATATTTGTTTCGGAGTTTGTGTGGTTTCTATATACAATATGTATATATATACAAAAAAGTTTATATGTATTTATATCAGTTGTCTAGTACCCACAACCCAAGCTCTGCTTAGCTTGGGACTAGATGGCGTTGTGGTGTTGTTAGATATCCAAAATATTACTTATTTATTAATTAGAAAAATAAGTACACTATAACTTCATTTAGAAAAATAAGAACACTAGAACTTCGCTTAGTACAATAAGACAACTTTTTGCTTGTCATCATGTAAAATATACCTATAGTTTAAACTATTAATATAATTTCGTTCCAACTTTATTAATCCATTTTTTTATATTTATACCTACTGAAACATAAATACTGATAAATTGCTTTGACCTTCACACATATAAACAAAATTATCATGTATTGCTCATTTTAATATTATGGCAATAATCGTAAAGTTTCGAAATTTAATATATCAGTAAAATATACATGACAAATACAGTACAACTAAAATTCGACAAGTTTAAAAGTTAAAAAACCCCTTTTTAGAAGGAGTCCCAATATATTTACTGGCAACACTGAAAATTTGCATGCAAAATGTAATTCTCGAAACACTCTAGGTTACATAACTTTATCTGCATATGTGAATAGTTATGCAACCTTGAGTAATGTACACCTACATTTAGCAAACCAGGCACGTGCCAAATTTTTATATACTACGAGTATGGTGATGTGATATGTACGTACGTATATAAATATTTACTGGCGCCGATCTATTAAAATTCCGTACGGGGTAGGACAAGTACAAAACCTATAGATTTAATCCCATTTAACTTCAACGACTGCCTCAGTGGCGCAGCGGTAGCGTATGTGACTGCTGTCCTTGAGGTCTTTGGTTCGATTGCTGGGTCGGATCAAATGTTTGTATGATCTACAAATGTTTGTTTCGGAGTTTGGGTTATTTACACTGATTACCGGAATGTTACCGGAACTTAGCCCCCCATATCACTGTTTCAGTGGGAGGGGGTTCTCTTACGACATCTACCGTGGGAGAGCCACGCTTCAGCATGAATGAATGTCGGCTTGATCGGAGGGATACCACAACCTCGCAGAAAACAAAACTGTTGTGAAACAGCGCTTGCGCTGTGTCTCTCCGAGTGGGTAAGGATACCGGAAGCCCATACTCCAAAGGCCGGCAACGCACTTGTGACGCCTCTGACGTTGCGGGTGTCTATGGGCAGCGGTAATCGCTTACCATCATTCGAGACGCCTGCTCGTTTGTATTTAAAAAAAATGGCGATAACACACTTGTAATTCTTGAGGCTCTCATATTCTGGCAAAGCACTTTAAACTATTGATTGACAGATATCCGTGGGTGAAAGTAGTTAATTTCTATTAGGTGACCAGTATGCGTTTTACTCCATCTTTATACCATAACAAGAAAATGTTAAAAAAAACTATAACTTAGCCGGATTAAACTAACTTTTTTATAGAGTTAAGTCACCCGGCGAATAATTACGAATCTATTGGAACCTCTTCCTTTAAAATCGGTTCATTAGTTTAGGCACTACGATACGATACATAGACTGCCAAACTTATACCCTTTCTGTTGACTTTGACGTAGACGGGTAAAAATGAAATGCTGATCGGATCGATTTTTGTTTTTGCGAAAGACGGGCCCCATTTCATGTCATCCACATTTTTTATCATTAATTCCATCACGACGAAGACTTGAAGACTCGAAAACTTAGAATTGAAGACTTGAAATACTTGACATTGGCAGAAATATCTGATCCGGCTGATTGCCATATCATCAAAAGAAGAAGAAGAAATGCTCATCTTTTCAATCGATGATATGCCCCTCTGTTAGTCCATATTGTTTCTAATCTATTCTAAAAACGCCTTTGCGTTCCAATAAAGAGTAACTATCAGTCTTTATCACAATTGAGATGGATCTATAAAAAGATGCGACGACTTAAATTGAGCACGTTAGGTTCAATGAGATATGAAGTAGCACAGACCGAAACCTTGTAAAAATGGAGTGAGTGATAACCAGAGCTGGGCAAATAGAATTAGTTGCGTGAATTGAAATACAAATTACTCGTTTTGTATTTGTACGTAATACAGTATTTATGATGAAAATTAAAGAACCTTTGAACTATATTAGAGAGATAATGGAGAAACGCAGGTGGTCGGACCAGGCAGAGTTGTAACCATATCGTTTTTTCCGATACACAATAATCTGTATTTTTTGCGGGGGAAAATCTTTACACTCACACATTTTAGAATCACATGCAAAAAAAATCGCCTGTCACTATGAACTCACATATAACAATTAAAACAAAACATTAAAAATTCCACACGCATAAATTCATTCTGTGTCATAACAATGTAGTGTGGGCCCATTTGGACTTACACTTTCACGCTCGCACGTACCGTGTATGCTGTGAAGGTTATATATGGCCTCATCATATAGCATGTAACCAGCTGTCCTTCAAGATTCTGTCTCTCTCTTCAACCTGTTCCTAACCTTCATGTACTGTAATGTAAAGAAGTTTTTTGACTTTCGTGATTCTTTTATTTACTTTTTCTTGTACGTCGGAACTTAAAACTATTTACTACAAGGCTTTCTATTTCTTGATGTTTTGATCGGTATATACCTCTATACGGCACACTTGAATGTCCCATTTTACAAAAAAAAGCCCACGATATTAATAAATCCCAGGTCTTGTTTATTCCTCTATTACAATACTAACGTTTTACACATGTTTTTTCAGGGGCAGAACGTTTAATAACCCACCTACACAAAACGAAAGTTCCCTTCGCCCTCGCGACGTCATCCAGCGCACGATCAGTGGACACGAAGATAGCAGCATACAAAAATCTATTTAGCTATTTCCATCATATGGTGATGGGTAGTACAGACAAGGATGTCAAGTATGGGAAACCTCATCCGGATATTTTCTTGGTCACGGCTGCAAGGTTCCCGGACAAACCAGAACCTTCTAAGGTAAAAGACGACTACATAATCTTATTATTTTCAATCATAGAGCAACACGGTAGGGAGTAGCCATACGCAGGCGTTCGCATCTGTCTTGCTATAAGCCCAAATGGGCCTAAGCATTACTTTGTTATGACTTAGGATGTATTAATGTGTGCGTGAAATATTGCATGCTTTGTTATGTGTCAATTAGTTGTGACAGGCTATTGTTTTTATTTGGGGGTCGTGTAAAATGTGTGAAGGTTTTCCCCCGCACAAAAGAAATTGTTTTTGTATCGGAAAAGACACTATGGCTTCTCCGCTGCGGTCTGCCGGCCTGTGTTGCTCTATGTACCAATTCGAGTACCTATATTAAGACCCGCATGTTTTCTATATAAGCTGATTTTACAAACGTGGTCCTAGGAAAACTTCAATGCTGGTTGCATTAGAGGTTGCTAAATTCCAAAAAATTGCGTGTTGAGCTGAATAATCATCCGTTGGGTAACGACCTTTGCGCCGAGTTTCTTATGTCGACTTTCATGAAACGTTAAACTTAGTGCTTTTAATGCCGACTTTAACATGATGTCAACTTTTTACATTTAGCTCCAATTAGCATAGTTTTAAGAACCACTAGATCGACTATTTGTACAGACGTGTTCAATTTGCCTTGTAAATATTTAAACTTACCTAACTTACCTGAGCCCGAGGTAGGTACGTAGAGATTTCAGTGATTTCTTTTCGACGGTGCACCTGGTTCCCTGGCTTAGTACCAGAGACGGTGTACGGTTTTTAATCGGTTCGGGTCCGACATAACCATCTGTCGGTGGTACAAGAGGGGATTTCGGCAAAAAAGGGGAATAATTGATGTTAAGGATATGTATGTTCAGGCGGACCAGGTATTACTACGTCTTATTTAAAGTTTCTTGGAATTATATTCTCATATTATTGTAAAACTGCCAAGAAAACTAACTGCCCGGATGCCATAGTGGCTTAAGCGATCGCCAGTCCGTTTTTTGATGCGCTGTCATTCATTCATATCTCATATTAGACAACACCACTTTGTGTCATCTACAATTATTGTTCTAAGTCTGTGTGTTGTGTTTCCGTTTCACGTACAATTGTAAAGTCCCCGCGGCACAGCATTTATTCCTAATGCGGGAGTTATTTTTAAATAACAAAAAAGGTATCAAGACTGACTAAGTTAGATCAGTTAAAATGTCTCTATGTAGATTCATTATACTGTATGTATGTACTTCTTTCTAAAGATCCAACTGCATTGTTGTGGTGTGCGTGACGATACGTTTTATCGTCGTCATTGTACTTCATTGGTGAATTCACCTGCAACGCCGAAAACGGTCACCGTGACCATCGAATTTAGGTGAAGTAAACTCACACTAGACCCCGCAGTTGTTTTTTTTATTCAATGAAGTTTACGTTCTATCTAGACGTATCAATCAATTAAGCTGACTAATTATCTTATTTATCATCAAAATCTACATCAAAAAAGCTAGTAAAGTTAAACTCGTCTCTAGTGATCGTCGGTCACCAGTTAAACATGACAAATGTAAACATGTGATCACAAATATCTACATCAAAATCTTTTGAAACTATGCTTAAAATGTCACTTCTTCAATTTCAGTGTTTAGTATTCGAAGACTCGCCACACGGTGTAACGGCAGGCGTGGAGGCCGGCATGCAGACCGTCATGGTGCCCGACCCACATCTCGACAAAAGACTGACTACCCACGCTACCATAGTGCTGCCAAGTCTATCCAAATTCCAACCAGAACTTTTCGGATTACCCGCCTTTCAGTGACGGTAGTTATCATTTTAAGCTTAAAGTGTTGTACAATCAGATAAATAGAAAAATATTTTTTATGTGTTGTAACGGCAAAGTACTAAATCATTTATGATAGGATGTCTAGTTTATAGAGCTAGGTGCTAATGTGAAGAGGCATATTGTTTGAGCTTCAAAATATGTGAGAGTACAATTGAAAAGTGTTGGACTTACCCCATATTGTTAAAATTAATCATACCTAATTATCTTCAAAATTCTGGATTAGTAATATTCATTATCTTTCTTATAAATTATTATGTTTTTTTATACTAAAACATCCTGAATACAAATCTTTTTATAGCTTGTAATATTTTTAGTATTTTTCAGATTAGATAATTCGAGACAAAACTCGGTCCAATTATCACTATATTATTTCAGTTGTTAGCCTGTGCAACAGTTCAATGGAAGCTATCAGAAATGTTTACGAATTAACAAGAACCATGCATATTTTGTATATGCTATTATTATTTACTAAAAGCTTTTGACTAAGCAGACAACGAAATTTAAGATAATAATTAAGTCATTATAATAACACCGAACCATTACCTCAATGTTATTAAAGAGTTTATTTTAAAATGATTAAAGACATATAGCAACACTGGCCACCGAACGGAGGGGAGTAGCCATTGCGTCTTTTCCGTTCTCATTTTTTCACGCATACAAATTTTATACTCACATACAAAAATAATAGCCTATCACTCCGAAATCGCACATTTTTTTTAAAGAATTGGGCGCAAAGGAGCAGACGTATCGCCAGATGGTTAGTGATTAACGCCGACCTTAGAGACACCCGTAACACCAGAGGCGTCACAAGTGCGTTACCGGTCTTTGGGGCATTGGGAAGGCGATGGAGGGAAGGGTTGGGGTAAAGGCCTGCGGTATTCTCACTCACTCGGTGTAACACAGCGCAAGCGCTTTTTCACACCGGTTTTCTGTTGGCTGTGGTATCACTCCGGTTGAACCGGCCCAATCGCGCCGAATCGCGGCTCTCCCACAAAAATTTAATATAAGAATGAATGAAACTGCATCATAAAACATTCTGAATTTCACTCACACATAAAAACATTGTGTTTTAACAGTATAACACTTAGGCCCATTTGGGCTTATACTTTGACAGAAGGGAACGCCTGCTTATAGCTACTCCCTATCAGGTTGCTTTATGACTAAAGGTGAAAAGCTGCACGTCTATAATAGCCAGTTGAAGAGTACGTGCATCTCATAGATTTAGAACATTGTGCAGCTAAATCGTCTCGAGTAATAAGGTAG
Organism: Hyphantria cunea; assembly: GCA_003709505.1. Lineage (NCBI taxonomy): Eukaryota > Metazoa > Arthropoda > Insecta > Lepidoptera > Erebidae > Hyphantria > Hyphantria cunea. The sequence goes on from PKRV01000925.1 coordinate 483,223, forward strand.
TAAGTACACAAATAGTGCAATTATTTTATCGCCATATTGATTTTATATATGTCTTGTTATTGTTTACAAAGTCTGGTAGACGTAGGTGTTTTAAGTAATCAATAAATTATTTATATAACAATATTGTTTTTATTTGTTATTTACACTTTTACCTTATATCCTTTGCCATAAGTAAGATAAATGTGAAAATTACTAACGGAACTGCCATTGGGAGAACCAATTTGGGCGCAAAATTTTTTTAAATAATATTTTTCACATCTGACGCACAACGCCAGCTAGTCGCAAACTAATCAGAATTTGTGCTATGGGTACTAGTAAACTGACATAAAAGCAAATACTTTTTTGATTTATAAATATATATCTACAAAGAAAACATTCAAACTTCAAAACATATATTTGCGTATCATACAAACATTTAGCCTGGCTCGGGAATCGAATCTGAGACCCAGAGCACAAAAGTCGCATATGCATCCACTGCGCAACTGAGGCAATCAAATTGTGAGAAGGGTATTACAAAATGAGACATATTGTTGTGGGTGTCCACAGAAAGTTTATTTGTAGTATTTACTGTTAAGATACTCGCATCAATAAAAAGAAAAAGTGAAAGATAAAATAATATAAATTGACTACATAAAACATACTGTTAAGAATCTATTGACACCTTATTTAACGAAATCTGTTAAGTAGTTTACGCGCGATGGTGGACTTCACTAACATACATAGAATTAATAAACTATTGTTATTATTTTACTCTTCCTTAATTCCCGTGGTTGGGTAAGAACACAACAGTACCATAAATGACTTACTTATAAACACAGAATATATTTTATACTTTAAAAGAAAGAGACGCCATAAATGTGAAAAAGGGTATGAAAAATAAAAATACTTTAAGCTATTGACTAATATTTATACATAAATAAAGAATAACAATTTATAATTTTAACAATATAATTTTACTTTGTTATTTGTTTAACGGCGGCCATGACGTCGTTGGAGGAGAGGTCTGTAAGTGGTGCACTATTTTCAACGCCTTTCTCTGCAACATAATGAATTCTCATCAATTAAGGGTATACATATTTAGAATTCGCATAAATATTATTAATTATAGGTCGCACACTGGCAGTGTATCAGCAGTACATGGTATATTTACCAAGCAATTTTGCAGTGTTTTCGGAAATGGGGTTTCTTAATACATCAAAGTACCAGTTTAATGCAACTCATATTTCGAAGTATCTGTCTAATATATATACCTAAAAACGAGCAAAGTATATACATAATCTGAATCTAGGAAATGGTGCCAAAGATTTTCGTGAAATTGGGTATGCAGGGGGATTTGGGGGCGATAAATCTGTCTAGGTAGGATTCAGTTTTATAAAAATTAACAAAAAAGGAAGTACCGATCAAAGCTCCATCATCTAGGTATTCAATGTGAACCATAATGACACATTTAACAATGTATAGAGAATGTTAACACATCATTCCTCATTAGATTTTCTGCTGCATACATATGAGATACCACCTCATAGAGATGAAAATATTTATACTTAACGCACTGTGTCTAGAAAAGGAAAGTACTTAAACTGAGGTTTAGAGACAAATTAAACAGAGAATTTGAAACACTATTATATACTGCAATAGATCTGTAAAAACTCTTAAAAAGAACACTTAATGTGCTAAAATATATATTATGCACAGTCTATTAGATGCTTTGCGGCTGCGGTAACCATATGATGTTTCAAATGTAGTGGTAAAATACTAAAACATTCTTCAGAAACACAACGATTAACAATAAGTTTAACAATTTTATTATAAAGTAGCTGACCCTGTGAACTTCGCCCCGCCATATTTTTTTCGTAAATGTTTTCTAATTTTCGGGAAAAAATTGTTTTAATATTTATACTCCTGCCTCAGTTTCTCAGGGGTAGTGTACATTGGCAGACTTCTAAAATATAACACCTGGGTATCTTATTATTTTCTTCTATACAAACCTTGTTTTGACTATAATAAATACATAATAGAAAGAATTATCCAATTTGGTGCAGGCGATCGGAAGTTATGCTCATACATACATTTCCGTGATTTATTTTTATTTATATATATCTAATATCCCTGATCAGGAATGCTAAAGAAAATTATTTTGTGCTAAATGAATGATTATTTCTCTTTGCATTAATTAAGAATGATTGTATCATATTCTACACAAACTACATAAATGATAATCAAAAATTTAAAGGCTCCAGAATTCTCTGTGTTACCAAGAAACAAAAAACTAAAAAAATGGATGTCTTTTAATTTTAATCTTTAAATTAAAAGAAAATTTAATTTAATTAAAACGATGGTATAATTGCATACCATATAATAACTAGGACCTTTTTGCTGACAATCCTTGTAACAATGATAGGATTTTAGTACTGTCCATATTTGTTAAACTAGTACAAGATTCAACACCTTTCTCTGGAAAAAATAAATATTTAGACTAAACTAAACTTAACTGAGCCAGTGAAGTAGGCCAGTAATAAAGGTATGTATGACAAATACTTGCTTGATCACTGACTATTTGAAGTTATATATACAGCTGTTAGATGTTTACTCGTTTGTTTCTGGCATGACTATACCTAAACTACCCATGCTTCGTGATACTACCAGTCCTACTTCATTGTTCAAGAAGCAAAACGAGTCAAAGGTTTGCATATTTACATCATCATCATTTGCATATGATGATATTACATGATCATCAATTCCTAGTTTTTTTAACAGCTCTAAGTGCTGACTCAACTGATTACGTGCTTGTCTGTTTTTTTATTAATTTTTGAGTATGCAATCATCCTCAATTATATATAATGCAAGGATAATGTTAGTTTTGGACTATAACAGGATAGAAATTGCAGTAATAGGAGACTTGAGTGATAAGAAAACCCACTTATGCGAACTAAAACTGTTTTTAGAAATTTAAGTAAACTTTTGGAAAAAAGAAACAGAGATTTTGGATTTTTGATTACTTATTTTTCAATTTTCACACAAAAATGTTATTACTGCATTATTATGTGTGGTACAATTAATAATACCAAGTTGCAAGGATTTTTATACTCTATACAAGTGTGTATTAAGTTCCTATAAAGAAGTAAGAAGACCAAGTGCAATTCACTAGCAGTATAAAAACTTCAACATACCAAAACGAGCCCATAGACGCGGTTGAACCCCGCTGCATTCACGAATCAGTATTGGAGTGTTAGGATTTTCTTTCTTGATTGCCACATAATTATTTTTAATAAAATCTCTGAAAAATAGTGTATTTTATTAATATGAAGTTTTAGGTTACTTTACTGTTTATATAATCCAGTAACTTTACCTAACGCCCTGCGATTGCTTGCCAGTCTGGCAGAGGTGAATCCTCAACTCTTTAAGAGCGGCGCTGAACTTAAGAGACATGGCTCTTATTTATGAAGAATGAGAAAAACGAACAGCAATATTTTTTCTTGATAAGTCTAGATTGAATGTCAAATTTGCTATTTGACAGCACTTGACAGCTGTTGCCAAGATTAGCAAGTGTCCCAAACAAAATAAATTACTTTTTGGGAGTCGTTTTTTGTTTTTGCGAAAGACGGTCCACATTTCATGTCATCCACATTTTTTTAATTTTTTATCATCAATTCCATCACGACGAAGATTTGAAGACTCGAAGATTTAGAATTGAAGATTTTAAATACATACAGAAATAGCTGATCCGGCTAGTTGCTAATAATTATTTTGTTTTTTTGTAAATAAGTAGTGTATAGTTTTACAAAATAATTTAATTGATATTTGAACACACATGTTAATTAAAAAATTAAATCAAAATAAACCTGATGGATGATCGGGACTGTGAATGTTAAAAATTGTAATGAGGAGATCATTAATTTATCTGTATTATAGGAAAAGCGTGTGATCTACACTGATATTATAAAGAGTAAAGATTTCGTGGTTTATTTGTTGAAGAGGCTCCGAAACTACTGGACTGATTTACAGAAACTTTTTAAAATTACAAATCTACACTATCTCTGATGAACGCAGGCAATAGAATATTTTCAAAAAAGTTAGGAAACCTACATCTACCCGTGCGAAGCTGGGGTGGGCAGCCAGTAATAAATCAATAACACAATTTGAAGTCATATAGTAGAAATATAGTTATAACATAACCGTAATTTTGCCAAGTTGCCTCTTCTCAACAAATTTATCCTGAAAACTGAACTTATCATAAACACATCATTTTTGCATTTGAGATATTGAGCTTTCTCCTCCCAAAATAAGGGAAGATCACATGCTGGCAATACTATTTCACAGCAACCAATGCATCAGCCAAATGAGAAACAACGTTTACTTTAGACGTTTTAAGCTTTGAAACCTTAAAAATTTCTGACTGATTTCTCTTTCTTCGTCATTTTCATTCGTCGGGTCTTCTCATCATCGATCCCACAGTGCCTAAAGACGAAAGTCTTCAATGCGTGCGTCCTACCCGTAATGACTTACGGAGCCGAAACGTGGACACTTACGGTTCGACTGGTCCATAAGTTCAAAGTCGCTCAGCGTGCAATGGAGAGGTATATGCTCGGCGTTTCTCTAAGGGATCGCATTAGAAACGAGGTGATCCGACAAAGAACCAGGGTCATCGACGTAGCCCACAGGATTAGCAAGCTGAAGTGGCAGTGGGCTGGCCACATTTGCCGAAGAACCGATAACCGTTGGGGTAAACGAGTTCTTGAGTGGAGACCGCGTCTCGGCAAACGTAGTGTAGGACGTCCACAAGCCAGGTGGAGCGATGATTTGCGCAAGACGGCTGGCAGGAGCTGGATGCGAGAAGCCATAGATCGAACTAAGTGGCGTGAAATTGGAGAGGCCTACGTCCAGCAGTGGACTGCGATAGGCTGATGATGATGATTTCTCTTTCGGTATTCATCTTTGCATGCATTCACAACATTGAGGAATGTTTCAAGCTCTGTCTAATTTCGCATCGGGCTATTATCTGTGAATGGGGTACTGTTATTCTATTTTTAACCTGATTTCAATAGCCTTTGCTTATTTGCCCTAGATTTATGTATTACCTACCTCATTGATCATTATTAAAAGAAAAGATGTGCCTACATATGGGTCCTAGATTTAATTAACACTGTTATGGTATGAGTTACATGAAACATAGACCACAAGGCGATCACTGAACCAGGAACTAATAAAAACTAATTAAAATTGGTAGTATAATAAAGGTTTATTTAATATGTAATCTAATGGTATAGGCTTGTCTGGGAAAAAAAATACCAATAAAAATTATTGAAAAAGAATAGTCTTGACAACTTTGCGATAGGAAAATATTATAGGGGCGTTCATTAATTAATATTATTTAAAAAATCTATTTCATCTGGTTGTTAGTTGATTTTCACCGGCTCTTAGACCAAAAGTATTAGCCAATGACATATGAGAATTTAGGCGTTAACGATTACAGAAACACGCATGCAACTTTGCTAGGAGGGCTGGATAGACTACATGAAGTCTAAATGATTCAATGAAAAACTATTTATTTAACAATTTAATGTAATACTCAATACATCAATTTCATCCTTTGTACATTAAAAACTAAGTACCAAACACTAATTACGATTTAAATGTTACGCTAAAAGCAACAGGACTTTACGAGTGACGTAAAACAATGAAAATTGAAAACATATGTATAGGCGCCGGCACGTAACTTGGCCTGATTTCCGCCTAGTGGGCGTAATTTCACGCCTATTACACTTGTGCAACAAAAAAATACAAACAAAATCGAAGTATAATCGACTGAAACTCCAATCGCTTGCTCGAAACCGTGCTACTTCAATCCCCGCGTCCCTCTATCAACCTAAGGTACCTAAAAACGACTTCTGCGCATCTAACGAATATGACCAAGTTATGTGCCGGTCTCTATATCAATATCATTTATATATGTGTGGCAACTTTTGCGTGACCCAGTCAGCCATATCTTTGAATATATAACAGTGAGTATGGTAGGTTAAATATTAAAAAAAAATGTTTGTTAACTTACTGCGCTGTTATTGTAATGTTGGACAACAGTAAATTCATTAATCACAGATCACGCTTATAGTGTTGTAATTTAATTAAATTCCTACAGTTGTAATATTAATACATTTCTACACACATCGACTTGTTTATAAAAGCACAATCAACAGAAAGTTAGTCTTGAATTATAATTACCCCTAATATGATAGCTACACGTTAAACGAAATATTTCTAGCGTACGACTTTCAAACCTCTACAATATTTAGCCACTAGATGGCGGGCCAGTACTCTGATGTATTTGGAACAAATTACATTAGGTTAAGTCTACTTTTTGCCTTCTCCGCCAACTTCTACGAATTTAATCTTCAAGTAGTGACAATCTTTTAAGTATATTACAACATAAATCATTAAATCAAGTGATGGGTCAATCATCGGTCTTCAAATAATTTATTTACACACACTCACTCTGAGCTGTTAAGTTGTTGTTGCTGCAGATTTATTCAAGGAAAGCAGTTTGTTGAAGTCTTTACGGAAATTTAAGAGAATTATATATATTTTTTTGAATTTAAGAGAAGGGTGATTACAGAGCGAATTTTTCAGAATATTTTCCATCTTCATTATATAAAATGTAATTGGGTAACATGGTAATGACAATGGTAGGTTGTATTTTCCTCCTACCCACACTAAAGAATGCAGCCTGTAAGTTCATTCTTTTATCAATCTAACTCATCATGAAAATATCAAAGATGAAGGAAGAAAAACCTTTCAAAATTTAGTGTCTGCAGTTTCAAATTTATATTGTTCTAAGATTCATGAAATGAATGAGCTAAATGACAATAAGTTATGAGGGTTATGAGGTTTTTTTGAAGTGAAATTTCGAAACAGTTAAAGAATTACAGAAAAAAGAAAAATCGATTGCCAAACTAAAATAGACATTGAATTGAATGTGTACAATATGAATGTGAAGTCAAAATATTTGTACAAGACCATATGATTGACCCATTGTAATACTGTCTCACAGTTTATGGTACTGGAATACCCACACTCATAAAACTTGTCTATGGTTCTCAGTTACTGGGGACTTGTTGCCTAGCTGTAAAGATAAGGAGTAGTAGTTAATTAATATAGCAGATCTATTAGATACAATAGTGGATATAATAATATTGATATTTATAATTTTTCGTAGTGAGTATTTCCTGAACTTTTTTTAGAATTGAACACTACCTTAAAAATTTTAAATCGAAAGAGGTTTATAGCTTATTTTGTTTATCACTGAGGCTGAGTGTCCTTTGTTGATGGTCTACGTGAAATATTTACAATTGCCAGTTCCTCATGAATTGTTGAAATAAAACTTTTTGTAACATTGTTAATAAAATCTATTAGTGTAATTATATAAGTGACTAACAGTATTTTTAATAGTTTGAAACTATATAGTCATGTTATTTTAACACTATGAAAAAAAATTCAACTTTTGTGATTAATAGTATTCTACAACTGAGAAATGATTCACGAACGATATTGTACATATATTAACGTCACAATTGCACCTTTTCCGAAAACACAGAAATACATATACACTAGTATGTGGCAATTCTAACAATTTATGATGATTCAAAAATCCAATTGGTTAATCGGTTTACGTCGATTTCAACACACTAGCCCTGGCAAAGCTGTATTGTAGCTACAAAAAACTATAACAAATAAGTCCTAAGTTTTTCATATTAAAAAAAAAACAGTAATATCATTAATGTGTATATACATATTTACATCTTAATTTTTAAACGGCATTCTATTCTATAACATAGGAGATGTAATGTTCAAAGAGACAATGTTTAGAATAACTCTTAGTATAAATATTTTTAAAATTGGAAAAGATCACCTTATATTTTTATACCCTATGGGGTAATAGGAAACGGATCAACAACAAATTTTACCTAACGGACGAATAGTCGAGAGCTATATACAGTTGAGTGATAGTTCATTGTGAAAATTTTAATTGGCGAGAGTGTAGATTTTTGTACTAAATCGGAAACACCACAAGTAGTATCGAAGTGTACGATACTGCTGAGCGATAAACCTTTTTGAATACAAAGGATCTATCGCTCGACACTGTAAGACTAGAAACGCCGCGTGCCAAATGAATTCGTGATAAACACACAGCGGATGTCACAATTTAGTCAGCTACACATCTCTAGCAGCCACTCGACTGTACACAGCCCGAGGCCGTAGAGCGCTGCGCAGGCGAACAGCGTGAGACGCGCAGGGCGAGCGAGGCGTGGGCTTCGCGAGACGGGCGCCGCAGCTAGGGCGGCGCTCGGTGGGCGCGGCTAGCCAGACGCTGGCTCCAGTGCCTTCGCTCCATCGCCAGTCAGACCCTGCTTCTGGCACCACTCCACGAAGTCATCGATGAGCACGGGCCATGCGCCCTCTGCATCGTAGTTGCTCATGCCGTCGTCGATTTGTGTTGCAAAGTCTAGCAGCAAGTTCCATGTGTCTTTGGGTATGGATCTCTTATGGTGCTCCTAGAATTAAAATTGCACAGTCATAATTTTTTGTTTTCTGTATTTGTACAAGTGATTATAATTATTGGTGTACAGAATAAAAGTGTATATGTATATATATATATATACCTATATATGTATATACCTATATATGTATATACATATATATAGGTATCACTACTGCCACTTAAGGAACTTACAAATCCAAAAGTCACAAGTGTATTGCTTTCCTTTGAGCCTCAACCAAAAATAGCTGTCCTGTCAAAAGTCACGAAAGAATTCCATAATTCTGATGAGATCTTGGTATTGCTCTAATCAAGTTGGTTCATTTCTGCCAGAGCATAACTCTTGCACATATTTAGAGTTTTTAACAGTTATTCCTTACCATGTAGATATAAACTTGATTCTTGTCAGCCGTTCATTAAAATTTGTGCAAAAATTTTTCATGGATTATATAATTAAACTTTAGATTATATTATGTCATAGGTATTAAATAGTAAGAACAAAAAGCATTAATTTTTTATTTTCAAATAAATAATTCAGCAGTCATATCATTGGGGCTAGAGTACATTAGAAGCATTAAAACTCACATAGATTTTTTTAAAAGTAAATACGTACCGTAAGAAATTTACACCAGGCATCTAAGAATTTAAATCTTCCACGGAGCACAATGTTCCAATAAGCTATGGCCATATCCAGTTCGAGGCCTTTCTGGCCTGGATTCTTTGCATAATTAAATGTGAAATGATAGAAGTCTTTAAACTTATTTAAGTCCTTTATCTCTGCTTCAAATGATGGTAGTTTGGCTTTTAATTTCTCTATGCTATCAGCTCCGAGTTCTATGAATCCTGTAGTGAATTCTTCCTTAGTAAACTCGCATTGCACTGCCGCTTTACACTTCCATGCTATAATAAGAACTAGAATTGATTCAGGACTTAGATTAAGGTCTTCTAAAAACTTCATCACACCATCTACTGTGATTTTATTACTCTCTTGTTGGTCTCTATACTTGGCAAATAGCTGTTCTATCTTTTTCCTATCGATAGTCGCCTTTATAGAGTCCTTATAGTACGCTTCAGGATTCTGAAAATAGTTGTCGCTTGCGAGGTCCAGTTTCCAATCATTCTGAGACAAACAGTATATCGCCGTGCTTTCGCTCGTCTGAGTAAATGCGACGAACTTTTTCACTTTGTCTCTCTGTGACGATTTTAACTTATTCTGTAAGAGAGAGTCATAGGAACGTCATATTTATAACCTGATTACTAGATACCTGTCATTGAGTTTACGAATGAGAAAACAATTCACTTTTATTATTTTTCGATTAGCTAACATTTTTATGATGGTTGCGTATATAATTAATACGATTACTCACCATTTTCGTGAAATTTATTTGTTTCTAATTACTTTCACTGTTATTTCGACATCGGAACCAAAGTGAAATAACAACCATAGACAACTTTCTAACTGTAGACTAAAAAAAATTTTTGTCCTAGTAGATATGAGATAAAGCAAAAATGGTGGTTAATTATGTTTATATAAACAATAATTAACCATAATTTAAAAAAATATTTTTACACCAAATATTTTTAACAACTTAAATTGAACAGGTTTTATAGCTAGCAAAATTAATTAATAATTAAGATGCTTTAGGCTTTTGATGATTACTTGTTACGACTGCGACTGATCAAAAAAGTGAGCAGTTAATTAATAGTATTTTAAAATGTGAGTTCAGTTTCCATGTAGTTTACCAATAGATTGGCGTTTAAGTAAAGGCTCAAGAAAGTTAGGGTCGTATAGTTGTCATTAAAACTGTTCAATGCTAATTGCTAAGAAGTGCAAAATTTCAAAACCCTCTTGCTTTTGATTTGAATTGCATTTTTGTGCAGCATTTTGTTTTATTTACATTTGTGCAGTTTTTATTTATGGGTAAAATTGAGACTTAAACTTCATGAAGTTCAAATATTGTAGTTTTTTTTAAGTCAAAATGTAAAAATTCATATATCTAGCGCAAAAATCGGTACCAACAAATAATAAAACGAAAAAATAATGTTGCTCTTAATTCGAATCTTAGAATTGAAAATATCTCTAGTATTTTCAGTTCTAAGATTACAGGTTTCACAACGAAATTGTCAATTGTCATAAACAGATGATTTTGACGTTTATCCTATTTTTAAGTTAGTGTAATTTACTGTAAATAATATAGAAAACGTTAAATGACTTACGTATTTAAATAATTAAAATGCATTTTGTGCTGTCCAAGGTGTTATTTAATTGTTCAAATCGTTATTTAATAAGGAATCTGAACACTGAACGTCCTAGAGTTCGATTTGCCCCAAGCCCTACGGGATATCTACATCTAGGTGGACTGCGGACTGCTTTGTACAATTATTTATTTGCCAAATCGAGGGGAGGTTCGTTTATATTGCGTGTAGAAGATACAGACCAGACTCGAAAAGTTGAAGGGTCTGTGGAAGCTCTTAAAAGGGACCTGGAATGGGCGGGAATTGAGTGCGATGAAGGCCCTGGTTTCGCTGGCGATTGTCGACCTTATGTTCAAAGTGAGAGATTGGACTTTTATAAGTAAGTAAAGAATGTTAAAAAAAAACAAGTCCTTCCTAAAGAGTGGCTTATGTCCAGCAGTAAGCTGTTGAAAGCTGGTCATGATGATGAAATAATGTTTCTATGTATGGCCCTACCGAAATGACTCTACTCTGCCTGATGGAAAGCATGAGCATAATCCAACAGTGGTGGTAACCACTACTGCCGAGTAATACTTCTGCATCATTGTAACAGTTGCTTATACAGTTATGTTTGTTTTCCATTTGACAACATAACATTGAAAAATATGCCAAAAAAATCCGTAAAAAATTATTTTCTGCTATTTGATTCATAGCCAAGTTTGTTTTTAATTATATTATTTTAATGTTAAAAATATGAAAGATATTAATAGGTAAAAAATTAAAAGTTTAAATTTTATTAGCTGGAGTTATATTAGAACCTTCATTCTAAAGGATTAATCCTATAAAATAGGGTACTCCTCCTTTTTATAAAGAAAGAATGTAAAAAAATGTTAAATAAAACTTTCCGAGTTATATTTAATAGTCTTCATATATTTTGAAACAAATTACTCTTATAGGTTCTGTAAAACTGAGAGTAAAATTATAAGTTCACAAAGTCTACCAAGTTTTAGTAGTTAAAAAGGGTTCCTAGCAAGCACAATGGTGGTAAATTAATTTTTTATTTATTACACCTTACAAAATTTTACTATCATTATTAAAAGAGCATACTATCAAAGGAGTCAGGCTATGATTCAATTAAATTATTATAAATTAGTTTAATTAAAATATAATCATAGTTTAGAATATTAATTAACATTTAGCTAGGTTAGCCTCAATATTTTATAAAAAGTGTGTCATTAAGAAAATGTTCTGTAGGGAGCACATATCTACCCTCCTAGATAATGGTACAGCATACAGATGTTTCTGTACTGAGAGAAGATTAAACATCCTCCGTAGAGATGCTATACGGTCTCAAAGAACCCCAAAGTATGATAACCGTTGCAGAAATTTAACCCATGAAGAACTCAAGGACAAAATGGAATCAGGAGCTCCCTATTGTATTAGATTTAAGGTAACTTATTAGTATTATATATAGTGCTAGTTTTTGCCTGTGGATCTGCTCGTGTAAAGGTCGGTCATCGCGGTGATTCTTCAAACTGATATAACTTTTTTATTTATAAACCAAATAAAATAAACTCTATATGTTAAGTAAAGCAAACCACAACGCAAATCGGATAATCCGTTTCTGAGATTAGCATGCACAAACGTACTGACAAACAGACAAAAAATCTAAAAATCATTGTTTTGGATTCTTTTGCGTTCATAAAGCTGATAAATAATACTTTTTCTCATATATCTTCCATGTACGGACAGCAACCATTTACGATTTTGTTATATGTATTGTATTGATTTCTAAATCATAATTACGTAACTTTTTAATGTAGTATTTTTTGTTGAGACCATTGTGACATTTCTTGAGATCCTTTCTGATTATGTTGGCACTATATTTGTAAAGGACTGAATTCTTTAAGTTTGAGAAAATCCTATTGATACCTCATTTTTAGCTTCAGTAAACAGCAGTCGTCCCTGTGTTCCTTTTCACTGATAAATTTTTAAAAGCATGTCAAATATTAGTTAGGTTCTAAAAAAAATATAAACTAAAGTATCTATCCTCAGCTTACCTCCGATTGCCAAGTTTTTGAAGACTTGATCTTTGGGAACATAGCATACGACGTGTCGCTGAACGAAGGTGACCCAGTGCTAATGAAGACAGATGGATTCCCCACATACCACTTCGCCAATGTAGTCGATGACCATCTCATGAAAATAACACATGTCTTGAGGGGGGTCGAATGGCAGATATCGACTACTAAGCATTTGCTATTATACAGGTTTGAACAATTCCGTAAATTTAATTTACTATTAATAAGATTTTTGGATTTAACTTTTTATGATATAGGGAGCAAACGAATAGACGGACCATCTGTTGAAAAGTACACATGAACAGGTAAGTTCTTTTATATTACCGGTCATTATATATCGCAATTTCTTCCACAAATTAACTGTGTAAAGCATAAACTTTCATAACACAGTGATGGAGTGTCAATATGATTGAGACATTCTAATGCTATGTGTACACGCCTTTGAGGACTTGGCAGTCGCTCACAAACTACAAACGCTCGCGCAGGCTTCCTTTGATCAGTGTTCAAAAACCGACACCGACTCGGGTCAGCAACAAGCAATCACAACCTCACGCAACCCGAACCAAACAGCCCGCTTACACGCAGTGTCTAAACGCACCATAATGTTATGGTCCTGCGTTATATCTTTGCATTTTCTACTTTTTTGACTGAATTACAGTCCACTGGGCAAGAATGAGGACCGAACGGTTTTCGCCTCTAAATTGTCGTATTTTTTTTAAGTTTACTTAATCACATCATAACTTTACCGGGCATGTTTCTTGTAGAGCATTCGGCTGGATTCCACCAAAGTTCGGACACATGCCTCTGATCGTGAACGCTGATGGTACGAAATTAAGCAAAAGGCAAAGCGATGTGAGAGTAGGGGATTACAGAAATAATGGTAAGTGTTTATGCTTTTTTAATTAATTTATTAAGATTATACTAATATACAGTAAATGTGCATAGTTAAGGTGTATAGTAAACTAAATTCTACCTAAATTTTACGCAATTTTTACGGTGCCATTTTCCATTTCGATGTTAATTGAGAGTGTCTATCTTTTGTCCTTATCTTTACTAAGTAGGGCGCATCGTGGACACTTTTGTGTCCTGTGTCGGATACAAGCTACCAATGAATATTTGATTTCTATAGAACTAGTGTGAAAACATTCACTCCCTGCGCATACGTAAACATTTTTATGTGTCCAGTTGCTACTTTATGAGTAAAAAAATGTCAACAATCAAAAAGTGTCCGGTGCCGCTAACTGGAAACTAAAATTCGTCAGTTGAAGACACAAGCAACATTAACTAATTTCCTTACAATGGTACTGAGCTGCGCAAACGGAGAGTTGCATTCGGTGTCTCCTGTGTGCGACACAAGCCATCCACGACGTCCATTGTGAGACTGACGGAAAACTAACGACGAATTGTGGTGAGAAGTAGCGACCGGTGACTGTCCGATGCCGCCATCAGACACAGCAGAGCTTGTATTATGGGTACTAGACAACTGATATAATACTTATATACTTTTTTTTTTGTAAATACATACATACCATACATAGAAAACACCCAAACTCCGAAAGAAATATTTGCAGATCATACAAACATTTGATCCGACCTGGGAATCGAACCCGAGACCTCAGGAACAGGAGTCGCATACGCTACCGCTGGGCCACCGAGGCAGTCATCACCAGTGACCAGTAGTAGCGACGGACGACACGTTTACGCAGCGTCTTAACGTACCAATGGAAAAAAAACATTGACACATCGTCTGTTTACTGTCATAAATTGTTTAAACTGTAAAATAATAGAATAGAGTTAAAAAATGTACGACTTCTCACAATCAGTCAACTGCATCGTTACAGAAGAAACTTTACTTCCAGGCATCTACCCATTAGCGCTTGTGAATTATATTACGTTATCTGGCGGTGGATTCGATCATGTTCCAGGGTCTGGAGTAAGACTTAAAACAATGGAAGAGTTAGCAGAAGAGGTATGACTTATTTAACAGTTTTTTTATAGTTAAGTCATTTATTTGTTAATCTGGTGTACAATAAGGATATTTATTATGATTACTTCGCTGAAACTTTTTCAATGTTTTATGTATATTTTGTTTTCTGTAACGTTTTGTGTAAGGTGTCGTTTATAGTTTCAGATAAATAAGATCTCATCACATCCAAGTCGCCTTAACCCAGACTTATTAGCAGAATGCAACAGATTAGAAATTAAACGAAGACTTAAAGATAGCGTTCTGTCCGATGATCTTGTGACCTATCTCAAAATTCTGATCACGAAAACTTATCCCAATCACAAGTTAAATTTATCAGATGAACATGTAAAGACTGTTTTGAATTGGGCAGTCTCACGTATAAATAGAATAGAAGATTTAGTATCAAACAAATTCGGGTTCCTATGGATTTTGCCCACGACAAGAATTGACGTAGACCAACTCCTTCTTAAAAAACTTCTACAAAATTTGGAAGATCTGGAAAAATTTGATCAGAATTCTTTGAAACAAAATTTGAAGAGTTTTTCGAAAGCCCATGGTGTTAATTTTCCAGTGTTGATGAAGATGCTGAGATCTACGCTCAGTGGGCTGGACGAAGGGCCTGGTGTTGCTGAAATGATGGACTTGTTAGGGAAAAGTCAATCTTTAGAGAGAATTAAAGCTATTGTTCGATAGTGTTACGTTTTATTTTATAAATCTCTTTTACATAGATTCTTTATCATATTATAAAATACAAAAATAGCATTTTCTTAAATATTTAAGTATGAAATCTAATAAGCACGAAGAGCGAGCTGGGGCTTAAACGAATCTGAAATTGCGGTAGGTGCCTAATACAGTACCTATCTACTTTCTTGTTTTGTGTTATTGTGACCCAATTCACTCAACATGTTATTTTAACACGTTACATTCATAAATGTATTACATCGGCGCGGTTACCTTCGTCACAAGCTAAAAATAAATACCTATTTATGAACTGTTTTTCCAAACGCTATAAAGTACACACACTTAAATATAAATGATGTCAACAAAAATAAGATCCTAATTTAAAAAAAAAACCGATTTTTAATTTAATGTCCGTCATATATCCAATTTAAATGTCACCAACAAATTCTCATTCATCCATATCATATCATTACATTACTACAAAATACACCAGTCTTATCAAACAATATGTCTGCACTTGGGCTAGCTTTCAAACGGTCATATTTATTAGATTGATCGCTGTAACGGTGGGACTATTACTAGTTTTTGTAATATGCCAAGATGGCGTATACGCGAGCAGTGGATGCTGTTTTCGAACACCACCACGGAAGTTATTGTCAGGCACGTAGAGATGAACAAACTCAAGCACCGATGAATTGTCCACTTCATTATTCAATAGCAACCGGTAATACATTATAAGCATATACTTCCGTCTGAGTTCCAGAGTATCTAACCCTACCATTCCAGAAATTATTATTGTCGGATATAAAAATGGTTAGTATCCATACGTACGTTTATATAGCTAGCAAATTTAAGCTGGATTTTATCAAGCATCAGTATGTATATTTTTTCTTCAGGAGTCCAAATAACTTCATTATATTCTATACGTACGTATGCATTATTTAGTAATTTCATAACATGAACATTATTAAAATTTGCAACAGTTATGATTATAAACCTTTGCTAGCGTTAGCCGACTTCCTCAATATGTTCATAGAAGCTCAGTTTGCTGTCAACAGTTAACTTAAGATCACTCACTATAGGGACACGTTGAAGAGGAGCACCCGATACTTCATAAATCGCTGAGATCGGAGACCGAGACCGGCTAGAAGTTATTATTTTGCATTTGGAAGGGTGAAGTTTATTGCCCTGACTCCATTCGACCACTGCATCAATGTCGTTTTGTAGTGCCATACAATAGTTACTTTCAGTGATTGTTAGGAACATATTAAGGTCATCAGCGAACAGGAGACATTGCACTTTAATTGCACATGGCAAATCCCAGTCCCAAAGTGCTGCCCTGACTTATCCCCGATCGTGTATAATACTCACGCGACTCGTAGTTTTCGACTCTAACTAACTATTTTCTCTGAGATAGTCAGCCATAAATTTATGCAGTCTTAAACAAAATCCCAGAGAAGAAAAATTCATCAGAAGTACGTCATTATCTACGAGATCGAAAGCCTTTCAGAAATCAAAAAAACGCAGCGTCATATCGGCACCCGCTCTTCACTCGGATGCTAATATAATCAACAAAATTGATTTGATTACTTAGTGTAGAGTGAGCAGGACGATAACTATGCTGACAACCGTTCAAAAGCTCATCAATCTGCTGGAAGAGGCATTGATTCATAATAGACTCAAAGAGTTTTCCAAAGACAGACAATAGCAATCGGTCTATAATTGCTAAAATCTGTTGATGATCCCCCTTTGTGCACGGGTGTCACTTTTGAGACCTTCCATCTACTGGGATAGAATCTCTGTTGAAGTGACAGGTTGTACAAATACAGAAGAGGCTCCACTAAGACGGATGAGCCCATATGCAGAAGATAGTTTTAGATGTGATAATGCGTGTCGTGAACACGACAAGCCAAGGTATTATGGTCTATCTTTATTTGCGATGCACAATGTCTGCCAGTTGATGCCAATTCTGCCGCCTCTGGGTCTAACGCCGGAACATTCTTATGGAAAACAGAACTGAAGTAATCTACAAAGCTATCGGCAGATGCTTGTCATTCGATGATTTTATTATTAACCTTGTATTCTGTAGATTGCCTATTTTCCCGTTTTTTTTAACATATTTCCAAAACGTTGACGGTTCGTGAATTATATTATTTTCCAATGAGTTAATATATTCTTTGCAGGCACGTTCAATTAACTTTTTGACTTACAGTTCTTTGTTAAATTGAAATCCGCGGATGTTAAATATTTTTAAATTTTATGCAATGAATTATTTCACTGGTATACCATGATGGAACCATGTTGGATAAACATATTTACTATTGGTTATTACTTGTTTCACAGGGTCATATGTATTAATAACGTCGGCTATATCGGAATACAGACAATGGAAATTCGCTTTCCTAAAATTGCACCTAGAACTCAGGTTTAGTGACTGAGTTTTAGCAAGCGGTTTCTTTTTTATTTTTAGCTAATGTGAGCAACACTTCTAGCGGAGGGTGATACTTGGGAACAAGAGGTTCAACATCAGCCATTACATTGATCTGTTCAGGTTCACTAGGTTCACTCTCCCGTATCAACACAATGAACAGCAGACTGTGTGCGAGGGTGAGAATTTACTGATTGATCGACCTTATACCCTGTGGAGGAACGGGTGTCATGTTCCTCCAACACAAAGGAAGGATCCTCCGACCAGGCGAGGTGATCATGCCTGGCGGGCTACTGCCCAACGGTTGATGTTGGGAAGTTGTATATATGTTAATCAGCGCGAGAACTTATATTGCGCGATTTAGGATTGGTAGTTTCTTAGTTTTCTTCGTTGCTCCGTAGTTCGATGTTTTTTCGGTAGATGGCGCTGTCATATATTTTTATGTTGACGCTGTATGTGGAAGTCGCCACAACCCTTTTTAATGGAATAGAGTAAATTACCCATTAAAAAAGTCAGACTAAAAATACATGGCACTTACCGAAATCAACTCGTAGGCACATACTTCTCGCCTGTGATAAAGGAAAACTTTGTAGTTTTTTAGGATTATAGCCCGTTGTTCGGCTTACCTAAAACTAATAAAACACTAACAGTATGTGATACCGGATGTTTAATGGTCTGGTAAGTATCTGGACAGGTTTTATGACGTCTGACACGCTTCTCGTGTCTTGGAGTCGTATCACTTTAATTTGTACTTTAGCTGCTTGTTTATTTTGTTTTAGTTTCTATACCTACGTAAATATGTAGTAAACGTGTTTTTGTAAAACCTTCATGTAACAAGTATTACTGGAAGTACAGGCGCCGGCACGTAACTCAGCCAGATTTCGGCGTAGTAAGAGTAAATTCGCGTAGGTACGCGCATATTACACTTAGTGCAACAAATCAAAACAAACAAGATCGAATGACGTTCCAATCGCTTGATCGGAACAGTGCTACTACAATTCCCACGTCCCTTTTTTTGTTTTTGCGTGTAGAAACCCCCTCGGGCCTTCACCGTGTGGTTTTAGTCGGTTCGATTCCGACACACCGCCCCGCCGCAAACCCCGGTGGGTGTGTCGGTAGCGAGCCGACTAAAACCACACGGTGTGCCACTCTGCGCCTGAGACGGGAGAGATCCGGGAACCGCTTGTTTACGCCATCCGGAACCCTCCGCACTGAAGCGGGCTCCGTCGTCTGATGGTAAAACTCTCAATGTAAGCGACGTACGGCACACGCGTAACGTCGCCTCCTCGCGGCCGGCCTGTGAAGCGGATGGAGGGGAAAACCCGTCCCGACCATCCGCGGCCACACCCAGGGCGGCATGAGGTGCATATATGCTGCTGATAGGCGCGCCTAAGCCGCCCGGTTCGCCGGCGACGGATGGTTCCGAGTGGAGGTCGTCCTCACGGGCCTTCTCCGCCGCCTCCTTCTGCGAGATGACTTCCTCGCAGAAGCACACCGCCAGCGTGTGCTGGGCCAAGTCGATAAACTTCGGCGAGCACTTCCGCCTCCAAATCCCACGGGGGTGTTCCGGCCAAGGCGCACGCCGCCTCGGTCGACACCGTGCGGTATCCGCGTATGGCTCTGACCGCCAATACCCTCTGAGGGCGCCAGATCGCCCCACGTCCCTACATTAACCAAAGGGACCTAAAAAACTACTTCGGCGCATCTAAAGAATCTGGCCAAGTTATGTGTCGGTCTCTATACGCAATTGAGAAATCTTTAGATAAACATAGTCTTTAATGTTTTAAAGAAACACTTTCAGCTTACTCTGCTTGCTTCTAGTTCCTAGGCGGAAAAGTATAAGCATTTTCGAGAAGTAGATACTAAAGAAAAAGAGTTTCTTAGTACTGAGGTGGTAGCACTGATATTAATAAAACAAACTGATATGAGTAACAATATAATTGATTGAATGCCAAATATAAATATTGAGAGAAAATATCAAGTTCGTATAAGCAAATATAAACTTACAATCATGTTCTGACTACTCCCATGACAATTCATTTATAGAATTAAAAACAGGTTGCACATCTAAAATGGCATAAGGTTTTCTAACTTTGTCACATCATGAATATAGAGTTTAAAATTCTTTTAGCAAAGCGCAGCGAGTTATTTCGCGCACTTTTTTCAACCGCAGCTCTGTGTTGCCAGAGGTAAATATTATTGAGAGTTTGTTTTTTAACTTATTGATATATTGAACTGGTGTATTTGAATGCAATAGAAAGATCATTAGTACGATTTCTTGGGTGTCACAAAATATATCAAATGAAGATTAAAATGCTTATTGCATTAACTTAAAAAATAACTTTATTTTAGATGTGCATCCTCTTCAACAATAGTGTCTGTCAATAAATTAAACTTAAAACAATTTGAGCAAAATTTTATAAACCTAAATACATACAAAATTTATCAAGAACTAATAATGTTGGATGTATAAATTCCTTTTTCTCCTAATACAATAAAACATCATACATAAAATGAACGAACTAAAATAATATCTCACAGATATAAAACTATGAAACACAGTCTTAAATAATCACTAAAATAAAAACGACTCAATACACCATAACTCAGTACATAACTGTTACTAGACAGAAGATTCGTATACTGAATTTGTGTAATGCAAATCTTCAGTAGAAACTATGACAGGCCATCGAGATTCCTTATACGAAAACCAGAAATTTATCATCTTAAGAAAACCCTCTGAATTTAGAATTTTCTCGAAGCTAGTACTTCGACAGTAAAAAAACAAAGTTGTTACTTCAGGTTTCTCCGACACACAATCTCCTCTTTATTTCATTTATTAAAGAAAGAAGTTTATGGCCATTAACAATCAAAATTATTTGGAATATGGAATTATCCGTTTCATTAATATTTTATATGAAATGAAAAAGTTGAACGCCTCCAAAGTCTAAATAAATCTATACAAACACAGACGGTTTGCTCCGTGACATAAACATTGCGAAAATCACATTATTATTCGTTTTAAATAACTAACTTGACCATATGAAAATTAACTACTTCGATACTTACAATAATAATAGCATTCTTTACTTAATCTCACAACTTGCACCAGGAACTTACTGAAATTACAATGACTAGTTAACATAAACTTACGAATTTGTTTTGATTTTGGCAAGCAACCACAAAGAATTTCTATGACGTTACTTTATAAAAAAATATTTAATAAATAATGAAATCACGAGACAAAGAGAACAAATTAATATTGACTTTATTTTTGTCAATAAAAGATACATATTTAATTCAAATAAAAAAAGTTTAAGAGTAGTAGCAATGACATTTTTTCGTGTTTGCCGCCAAAATTAAAAAAAGTGTATAAAATAAGTACAACATCTAAATAGAAAAATCGAAGCGAAAATCGATGCTTATTGCTTAATGGAAATCGGTAATTTTACAAAGAGACTTAAATATATTGATATGATTACATTTATGAGGAAATCTTTTACATTGGTTGACTACTGGGTACGTCCAAGATGGAAAACTGATTTACAATTTGACAACAATTATTTTAAAACAATTTTGTAGATGAGTATTAAATTTTCATTATCAATGTGATTGAAAAAATATTGTAACATGTGTTTATATCGTATTAGAGTATTCGTTGAAATTATGTTGTACTTAATCAGAAAACTATGGTACTTAGTATGTTCTGTCGTTCGTTTATTTCAAAACTCTAAAGATGTTCTTGTCATATCAGACTATACTCCGAAACGACTTAGTCGATTTACCTATTCTAATTTTTATACGAAATCTATGGTTTAATGAGTGTGTCTATTTCGAACAAAAGACAATCATTTTTTTAAACACGAAATTCTATCTTTGTACCCAGTAAACAGTTGTGTCTAGTTATGTACACACTGAATTCGAAAATATTTCAAAAACCTAAAGCCAAAAAATATCAGACAGTTATTTTTGTGATTATCATTTAAAAAACAAGTATTGCAATACAAAAAACAACTTAGGCACATACAAAGAAATTGTTAGAAATTCAACAGTTATTTCCCAAATATATCTAACGAGGTGCAATTCACATAACATTTATTTTTCGCAATTTCTTTCAAGATGTGAGCATTCGTCGATGAAATTATACAACAATAGATATATAATATCTCAATATATATAATCGATAAGTATAATACAATATTAAGATAAGGTACATACGTATATTATATGCGTTTTTACACGAAATTGGTATGTTAATTCAATTGCACCATTGACTTTATTTCTTTTATTGCTATGAATTTAGATTTTTCATTCATTTTTAAAATATAGACAAAACTATTTGTATTTAGTTATTTTTAATTGGCAACCTCGTGTAAAAACACATTTTCTCATATTATTTGGATTAATTCTAACTCATCTAAGGCATAAAATGTCCCTTATAGTCCAAAGAGTATAGTTATAGTTTCGAGTTTATAAAAGTATTTTAATAAATATTCAATATAAATTCAAGTATAGATAGATACACACTTTTGTGTACATATGTACACTGATACATAAGTAACTGGTTAATCTGTAGAGATACATTATATATAAACACTTATAAGGCAGATCATACAAGAAGAGGCGATCGCGTGAAAGGATTGAACAGTATATTATGAGAATTATATTTTAATTTTTTTGAATATGTTACATAATTAACGGTCTTTCATTAACACAATCAGACCAAAATCTTTTTGGTCTAATTGAAACGCATTCGCCGTTGTCGACAAAAAAATTCAGCATTCATCCCACGCGATCGTAGCTTTTTATCTAAAAGGTATAAAAAAAATAAGAGATCACATTTTATAGATAGTCTTAATAGTACAAATGTAGATTGTCTACCACAATGGGCAAACATTTGAAATTGCTTGTGTTTACAATAAGACACCTACAATGGTTGTCTAAATCTACTCGACTCGACCGTCTTGTCACTCCATGTTACCTCCCTCATTACTCAAACTTACACTAAGACATCACCTTAAAGGGGTTATGGGAAATTCTAAATACATCATATGATTTATTGCTTACTGTTGAACTTGCACAGTTTTTCTATATCTGGCTACGAAATACGCATGTCAAGAAGTCGTAGTTATATTTTTAATCATGTATCTGGCGTACATATATTCATAAGACTTGTATTTCTGTGGAAATATCTTCTAATAAATTGAAACTATACCGTATGTACTTAATTACCTAATTACTAAGAAAACTGTATGTTGGTATATTTCATTTACTGTGTCGTGCATATATCAATATTATAGGCATTGTATTGTGCTAGATATTTGAAAATGCGAGTGTCTATCAAGGAAATATTACGTTGTTTTACTTATAGAACTACTGCAATTGTTTTAAGTATTAATTAAAAACTAGTGAATGATTATAAGACACTATTTTGTTATTGATTATGTTTTCGATGATTAAAAAAAACATTAATTTGACTAACAAATTTCCCGCCAAAACATCCATATCATATCTGCTACACTTATTACAGGTTATAATTTTAGTCAAATTATGATGAATACTATCATTTTTTAATGTTCTAGAGATTATTATTGCTATTGGATAGACGAACTGTTTTTAGATACGATTTTTGAATGCAAACTTTATAAATGACAATACGATAAAAGTTTTAAGATATTTTTTAGTAAACATGGTAACTTTAAATATTTTTATAAAATTTTATATTCGTTCTTTTTTTAAAACATATTAATAAACAGAGATTATAGCATACGCCTGATAAAATATTGCTTGGAAGAATTAAAAAAATGTCATGAGAACAACTATAATCTTACCAGTGGTTGCACCTAAAACAGTGGTCCCGATTGCGAATTCTTAAAAATAATATGTTGAATTTAGAAGGCAATTTTGGTAACTTGTATAGGATACAAATATATTGTTATTTATTTTAAGGTTTTAAATTGAAACTAAAATGAATAATGTCAAATATGCCTTGTAAATTATTTTTATCTATCCGATTTTGTATGAAATTAAATAAATAGGATGATATATATGTGTACGATACGTATATCCATGCAACTGTTATTTACATAGCGAAGTTCTGCTAATAAATTCGTAGAGGATATTACTATTTTAAAAATTATTTTATAATAAATGAATGGTTTAAGACATTAGGTTCAAAACAAAAATATCTACATTATGTCAAACTTACGGTGTTTAAAATGTATTGTGTACGTTGCGGAGATCAATTAAATATTTAAATATTTTATTAAATTTTTTC
This sequence comes from Hyphantria cunea, assembly GCA_003709505.1. NCBI lineage: Eukaryota > Metazoa > Arthropoda > Insecta > Lepidoptera > Erebidae > Hyphantria > Hyphantria cunea. The sequence goes on from PKRV01000925.1 coordinate 507,361, forward strand.
ACATCACACTACCTTTATAACCAGATATATTTAGCTGGACTGAGTATTATTAAAATATATTCAAAGTTTGATTATTCTATTTAATATCTTTAAGAATATAGGTATACATATGATATTATATTACATAAAGAAGTTATAAAATGCGTTTGAATCTATAACAATGCTTATTCCAAACCATCTTATATTAAATTCTTTTATCGTAGTTTAAGAAAATGTTGATAATTTAAACAATATTTTTAACTCTTATTAATACAGCGAGTAAGTGTTTTAATACCTTCTTTACAAAAAGAAGTTAAAACTAGATTTATTCGTAATAATTCTTAAAGAAATTAGATTTTTTTCGTAATAATTCTTAAAGAAATCGGTTTTTTATTCGTTATATGAGTATAATCTAAGAGATTGTGTAAATATGTCGTCGTCTGTATATTTTTATGTGATCCTTCCGTTCTCAGTCTTCTGTTTATACGAGAATGTCGCAAGTAGGATTTCCAACACGTATTTTTTAGCCAGTGCATTTTAAATTGACTAACTGATGTACAATGACATTACCCCATGTGGTCGTTAGCAATTGATTAATTGCGTGAACATTTTTTGGTACAAGTTGACCGTTGCGAAATACAATTTTAAATTTAGAATAGAAGGAACATTCGATATTCTGATTGCTTTATATCCTATCATTCGGTAATCTGTGATTTTATTTTTCTTTCATCAAATCATGTTTTTAATTTAAATACTTTTAAATGAACAACCTCATTACAAAACTATTACATTTTTTTTAAATCGATTAAAAAGTTGAGATTAGTTTCGTGTAGTGCAGACGAAATCTTTGATATATTACTAAAAGTTAGAAATATTACTAAAAGAAAAATCAAATCACTGCCAGCATAACCGTTCAACAATGGCCATCCCCCTCGGAGTGGCCTCGCCGTCGTCACTGCAGCTCCTTTACTGCTTGCAGAATCCTCTTCACGTGTCCTACCTTAGTAACTCCCAAGTCCTTTAAGTCCCTCCGAGCGAGAGAGAGAAGTTCGCGTCCAGTGACATCGTGTTTCGCAAAAGCTTCCGCATATTCTCCCAGTTGGAGTGACTCTAGCCACGATTGGACTTCCTTAACGCCCCATGTGCGGACTTGAGTCGCGGTGTATGTTGTCGTGGGGCCTTCGGAAACACTTCGTCGACCGCGGAGCCAGCGGCTGGCCCCTCCTTTCTTTTGCACCTAAGGGGAAGAGAGGGGGGCATGAGAATAGGATAAATGAGCGTCTATGGGAGTTCGGCATGCTGTGGTGAATACACATTAGGGTTTTTCGAGAGTGTTGAGTGTGAGTCACTAAGATTTGAATGGGTGTTTCTGTTATAAATAATAAAGTTAGGGATTACACAGGTTTACAGGTATATCCGGATGCCATCCAAGGACAATCTGCGATATGGTTTGTTGATTCGAACGTGCGATAACTGGGAGGGATGTGGTAACGTAAATTGTAGTTAGTTTATTATGCTAAATAACTATTTAACCGATTAAAAAAAAGAGGTGGTTCTCGATTGGATTGTATTTTTTTGTTTATTACCTCGAGAACTTTTGGCTGGGTGAACCGACTTTGATGGTTTTTTTTCATTTGAAAGCTAGTGCTTCCCGCATGGTTTCATTTCAATTTAGTCCAGTTCTCGAAGTCGGTTTTTCTTTGTTATTTTTTTTATTATATCTCATGTCATAGATAAAGAAAACTGTCATGGTTTTTTTTATTTTAATTTTAGATAATAAGCTTTTAACTATGTATGTAAGAGATTAAACTTTTTTATAGTTTGAGAGCTGTATTTTATGTAGCCACTACGGTTTTCCTGATTCAGCAGATTATAATAATTATTTTCACAGGATTTAACGCGATCACATATAATATACCTTTTTTTCCCTGTGGAAACCCTCTCGGGCCTTCACCCCACCGGGGTTTGCGGCGGGGCGGTGTGTCAGAATCGAACCGACTAAAACCACACGGTGTGCCACTCTGCGCCTGAGACGGGAGGGATCCGGGAACCGCTTTCTTACGCCATTCGGACATATTACATACCTGAGTCAGCCTGTGACCACGGTCAGCGCAACTGGTCGAAACGTCAGGCAAATCAGAGGTATGTAATACCTTTAAATAAGTGATCGCGTTAATTCCCGTCAAAATAATTATAATATCGGAAAAACGTGAAAGTTTAAAAGTTAAAAGTCGGCAGATTGGCTCCAAAATTACAAACTAGGTATTATATCCTATACCTTCATAATGTTATTACGATACGTCATGGGTGTTAAATAATCAAAATACAGTCTGATCCCTGTAACAGTTGTCATTAGTGGCACTTTATAACTTGCGAGGCGCATTTGAGGTGTTAATTTTTATATCTTAAATGTATACTACTTCATATTGGCGTACGAAAAAACGTATGCTTGTTCAAAGTTGCTTCGTTTGTTTCATAACAATCTGTCGTAGAAATCAGGCTATATTTGAAAGACTGTTAACGTAATATTTTTATCGATTTATACCAGATTAAAACAAGTATTATATCCAAGATCGATTAGCGAGAAATAGAGTATTTTATAACGAGTATGAAATAAGGCCAGAATGTGATACCTCGTCGGTGTGCAGGAAGGCGTACCCGTGCTGCAGCTGCGCCCGCGCCAGCTGCGCGCGGAGGGCGCTCGCGGCCGCCGCGCCCGGGCCCCCGCCCGCACCCCCGCTCGCACCCGGCACGCATTCAACGAGCTCGTGACAACTCTCCACCTGACATACGAGTACATCCATATCAACGGGTGGAACAAAAAATTCTTTAAAAAACCTACTGCGTCAGTATCTGCCATCTTCATTCAATTAGTTTTTTCTTAATTTTGACGTACCCAGTGTCACTCTCACGAATATATCACCACTCACATAAAAATACGACAAGCCGTTTAGGCTCTAGGGCGTGCCAAAGGCATATATATACATACTTACACTCGAAAACATAACCCTTAATCTTTCGCAGTCGGGTAAAACTATGTTACTATTAGTAGGTAGGTTATTGTTTATTATCATACGACCACAGCATCGTGTAATACATATATAGAGTGAAAATAACGCCTGAACCGTTTAAATCAATTTTCATGACCTTTTCTATAGGTTTAGACGACAACTTAACTAAAGATTTGAACTAATTTAGATTCATCATCCTCTTCTTAGCCTTTATTATTCTCAAGATTAAGGGGGGTCGGCTACTAGTTCAACCGGTTTTACCTGAATATCAGTTTTTACACGGAGCGACTGGCATCTGATTTCCGCAACCCTACGGGTGAACTGAATTCGAATGTTGAACTGACAACAAGTATTTGAGAGCACTGACTTCCCAATAACGATTCCCATAGACGTTCACGACAAGCAGGACCTACGGCTTAACGTGCTCTCCGAGGCACGGATGAACTCATTTTTATTATTACTGTAGAAATGAGCAGGCAGAACAATTGATAAAAAATGTACCCTGCGAGATTCCAATCAGTTATTTTTGTTAGATTGAAGAATATAGATTTTTGAATTAGTTCACAATTTGGGCAAATTTAATATCATCTTCCACGCTCTAACACGATTTCTTAGAAAGAAGTAAAAAATGTAATACACTCATATCTTTATTTTCACACATACAAAGTTGACCTACACAAACTGGTATGACAAATAAAACAAACAAAAAAATAAAAAAAAACTTACCAGTGTTGCAAGAAGTCGCCTGAGCTGTGGTGCTGGTATCAGCTTTCCTTCAGCGTCTTGTAGTGCGTCCGCTTGAGCCGCCACCCGCCGTGCCACCTGCACACCAGCAGACACGCCACCGCAGGCTGCCGTTTCGCTTATACACGACAGTTTCACCTGAGGTACGAAGATAACTTTACCTAAATCTAATATATTATGTTCTGGTTTCACGATTTGCTCTAATTCTAACCAATCTAATCTTTTATCTAACCGATTTTCAAGTCTTTTTTTGAAGTGAAAACTTTTTTAGCCGCGTTGAGCATTTTTTATGGTTACTTGTAAACTTTCGCGTTTCATGACTTAATAGTTATTTTTTTGACCAGGTTGCACTGGCCGTGGTTACAGTCTGGCCAGGATGGTAAACCGTTATAAGATGCTTATGTCTACCTTTGGAAAGCCTAAGTAGCGCAGTGGTAGCGTATACGACTGCTGTGCATGAAGTCTCGGGTTCGATTCCTGTGTCGGACCAAATGTTTGTATGATCTGCAAATATTTTATTTTGTTTCGGAGTTTGGGTGTTTTCTATATATAATATGAGTGTATTTACAAAAAAGTATATAGGTGTTTATATCAGTTGTCTAGTACTTATAACACAAGGTCTGCTTAGCTTGGGACTAGATGGCGTTGTGTGTCAAAAAAAAGCCCAGCAGTAGACTTTTAACAGCTGTGGCGACTTCTACATACAGCGTCAAAATAAAAACATATGACAACGCCGTCTACCGAAGATACACTGAACTACGGAGTAACGTAGTGTACGAAGAAGCTACCAATCCTACATCGCGCAATAGAATTTCTCGCGCCGATTAACATATACACAACTTCCCAACATCAACCGTTGGGCAGTGGCCCGTCAGGCATGATCACCACGCCTGGTCGGAGGATCCTCCCTTTGTGTTGGGGGAATATGTGACCCGTTCCTCCACAACAGCAATTGATGTGATGTGAACGTGCCATATTAGGCCAAAACCTTCTTCCTAAGTGTAAGCTTTGTCTAGTAGCGAGCTACTATAGTTTGTTGATGTTGATGGCAATAGTAAATAAGATACGAACGTGTTTAACAAGCGTGTTGACGTCATCGAGCAGCGCCAGCAGCTGCGCGCTCTCGGCGGCCGAGAGCGCGCCGCGCGGGCTGCCCGGCCCGCCGCCCGAAGTGGCCGACGCATTCTTCTGCTGTTGCTTTTCATCCCAAGTTCTATTTAAGTTAAATATTATTATACTTCTTCGATTTTGATGTGTCGTCAACTACACTAATATTACTATTCTATATCTACGTAAATAAAAATGAATATGTTGTTAAACGCAAAACAATTGGTTTTTTTTACATTAATGCATAATGAAGGTTCTTACGGAGAGAAAAAAACGTATAAATTGCGAGGAAAACAACGCTTATTTATTTTTTCTGTTGGACTGTGACAGGTCGATTAGAGCTTTTGACGAAACGAAGTCAGCCGGGGCGGCTACTAGGTACCTATAAAATTCTTGTAACACATTGACACATTGGTGGTCAAAATTAACTACGAAACGATTTAACCTATTTTGACTTTTTTTAGATATGTTTTGCTGTCGGAGGATATGATAGTAAACATTACGCTCAGACCAATAGGAACCGACCATGATGCAAACAAATTTCATAGATCGGCTAGTCAAGCTGTAATTTGGATTTGTTCGAAATTCAAAAATATATAAAAAAAAATATTAAAAAATATCTACAAGAGATCGCAATCTTTTTCTGTAGTAGTAGTAGTTGGCGAGACTTTAATATTAATAAGACTATAATGTTTTTATATTTATTTAATTTACACTAACTAAACTTTAGTGTTGTGAGTTGGACCTTGTATACAAAATGATCCGGAGATTATTTCTCCGTAAATAATGCCAATAATACTTACGGACAAAACGAACACTTTGTTCTATCGTTCTCAAGGTACTCTTTTACTACAGCTTAGAATCTGAACGTTGCGAGGATAAGTGTCTTACAGTATCCTTAATTACACAAACTGTCTTCATGTTTGTGCTATTTGTGTGTTAAGCAGTGCACAATTAACTACATTTTACTGATGTTGTCTAGCCTCTAGAGCCTCTACTTTCCATCTACCAATGTAAAATAACCTCCACTAACCTAAAGTTCACTAACCTAAGACTAGTTTCAAGGGCTCTGGACCTGCAAAGCATTTGGGATCTGTTCTTGTGAATGATTCGAACACAACCCGGCGGTTGCAGCCACGCTTCTCCATCCACCTGTACTGGCACGCATTCTTCGCCCAAGATGTTGATTTGGACAGCTCTGCATTGAGCGATTCTGTGCTTTTGTAAGTTGATTAGACGAGAGGCAGCCATTTGCGCTGAGCCGAAAACTGCTACGACCTAACGAACATTTATTACGTTAGGAAATTACTTAAATATAAATTCTACACAACTACAAAGGAAGATAGAAATTTTAACGGAATTTACAAAAAAACAAACCCCAAAACATAATATGCTGCAAAGAATTGGCCAGGGCTTTTTTAAGCGAATATTTTTTCTTATTTCTCTATTTTTATTACATTGAATTATTATTTTTATCATACGGTTACTACGAAAAAATAAAACTTATTTTCGCGTTTAGATTTTTTATCGCGAACCTCTTTTTAAATAGATTTATATGTAGGATCTAAAGTAAGTAAGTGCTCTAAAGTTTTATCAGAGTCAGTTTATTTTTACCTAGAAGCCATGTTTAAAGTGGGCACACAAAAGCTTTATCATTGTTCCTAATATAAATAAGCGTTCTTATAAGTGATCCTTTAGTATTTTATTTAGTCTACAATCTTGGCGGGCTTTTTTCTTCAGTAGTTTATAATTCTGACTGACCCAGAGTGATGAGGACGATATTTTTTTCTGAGTCTTTGCGTCATCCTCATCTTCCTAGCCTTTATTATTCCCTTTATATGGGGTCGGCTAATAGTTCAACCGGTTTTACTGGCGACTGACCTCCGCAACCCTGAGGGTGAACTGAATTCGAAGGTTAAACTTATTGTCAGTATATTTGAGGGCACTGACCTATAACGATTGCCATAGATGTTCATGACAACCGGGACAAATGGCTTTACGTGTTCCCCGAGGCACGGGCGGAAAACACCACCATATTCCGTACTCAGGGTTGCTATGAAGAATTTCTTGTAAGAAAAACCCAACAGACCTCTTGATCTGTACTCGCTTACACTTACCACTAGACCAACGAGGCAGTCAGTTTTAAACCTTTGTGTAATTAATCTATTATATGTATGTAACCCAAGTGTATACCACCACAAAGGTATTATAGGAGTCGACTAAGAGTCTGGTCATCGTGGTATAATAGGACAAAACTAAAAAAAAGGGGAGGCCTCTGTACTACCGTGGACTTCATAAGTATGTTTATCACCCGAATGGTTACCAGTTGTGGACCAGACAAGCGTGTGTACAGAATTTGTGAGGTTATTATTAATAGATTGGTGTTTTCACTCACCTCAAGAATCCGATCATCAAATGACGGCGCCAAAAATATATCGTCACCCCTCGTGCCGCCCCAAAAATTAGTACCTCCCATGAAAGATGGGATATTTAGCACCACAATGCCTTGAAGTTCTGGTAATGGTATTCTTTGTCCGTCACATTCCAGTTGAACGCGCTGGCCGAGGTGTCTAGAAAATAAACATATTTTTCATACAACTCTAAAGTCGTGAGAGATGTATAATTCGGAATTTAAGGAGGTACGATCGGTGGCCGAGGATCAAATACCAAGGCCTCAAAAATCGGTGTTTAGTAATTCATACCATGGAAGACCTCTCCTCATTCTAGTAGCAATTAATAAGTTGCTAGTCAGTTGGAGATCTCCGTACGTACATAATTAGGAAATCCTTTTGCTCTAAAAATAAATTTTCTATATGTTTTAGGGTTTCCATCCCATTTTCGTTGTTTGTTCTATATAAATATTAAATAGCTGTGGAACTCTACACTGTACGTTACACACTTTTTTGACTTATATGTACCAATAATTCTTTATAGGCTGTATTAAGGAGACACTTGAGACTTGAGACTTTTCTCATAAAAGTGAGAGCGCCTGCGAAATACTATATTGAACAGTTTCACAGTAATTGATCATGATTAAAAGAAAATAAGTTGTTACTGTAATTATATATACGTTATTTAATATTTACTGATTGATGTGAAATAATATCTGATTCTGTTACTTTGAACTCAAATTAAATTTAATTTGAAGAGTATTTATTCACTTTTCTGATCAATTAAGATGAGTCTTAATTGATCAAAAAAGTAAATAAATATTCGATACGAATAAACCATTGAGCTAAAAATCATTATAGTCCTCAGACCATATCTCAAGACACAACTATATAGTTTATGCGTTTCGTGGTACATAAATAATAAATATTTCGGACAATTAATACACAACGCCATCTATTCCCAAACTAAGCAAAACTTTTTATGGGTACTAGACAACTGATATAAATACATATTATATATATATATATATTTTGTAAATAGATACTCATTATACATAGAAAACACCCAAACTCCGAAATAATTATTTGCAAATCATACAAATATTTGATCCGATCCGGGAATCGAACCCGAGACCTCAAGCTTGGCAGTCGGATACGCTACCACTACGCCGCCGAGGTAGTCAATACATTCCTTGAAGCGGAACATTTCACTTTTGAATAATAAAATATTATTACTTTATTTATAATATAATTTAAAATAATCTTTACCTGTATGTCCTGTTCACCCACTCTTTGGAGCCAAGGACTCCATACCACATATAGTTTCTGGCTCGCGATCGACACTTCTGCGGATGTTCTTCCCTCTTATTGTGAAAGTCCAAAGTGATCTTTGCATCAATTCCAATGCCAAAGTAATTATTCATTACTGCTCTCTCATAAAAACCTTCTAGAAGAGTCTCATCAGGGTCCATGAGAGGGCTTACTGCAGCACAGAGAGCATCTGCGTTTGCCAGAAGACATTGGCTAATGAATCCTTGGGTGACATGTGGCCAAGCTGGCAGCTGAACTAAGGGATTGATGATAGGGAGTTTCTTGTTCGGTTCTTTGTCACTGGAGTCAGACTTGGAACCAGTAGTCTGGTTGAAGCCACCTTCCCCCCATATTGATGAAACAGACGTTGATAATCTAAAAATAATATTTTAATTATGAACTGTTCTTAAACTTAGCGACTCTTACACATAGTTTTTGTTGTATAGCGGTACTAATACGCAATAATATTTATTTTAAATTTTCTGAATTATGAAAAACTTATTTTATTAAGACCGTGTTAATTGCCCGTAGTCTCGCTGTGTATACGACTAATCGGACAAAGAAAATATAACACCTCCCGTTTTCTTTAATTTTTTTCTATACAAACCTTGTCCTGACAATAATAAACACATAAAAAAATACGTAATTTGGTGCAGTCGATCTTAAGTTATGCGTATACATACATTTTTGTGATTCATTTTTATTTATATAATGGATAAAAGATTACGATACATTTTTTTCTAGATGTTTTAAACGGATTACACTACTCGTACTCGCAGGTAAACAATAATTTCGTGTCTCGTCGTACAACAGAAACTATTTGAATTATGAAGCCCAAATTTTGTGTATAGATATTTTACTATTTATTTTAATTTGAAATAAAAAAAATATAGTTCAATAGCCTTTTCAGAAAAACACACTTCGATCGGATGAAATTTTTCTTGAACCTACATTTCGTTCTAGATACAAAACCGTGCGAAAATTATAAATGACTTTCGCGTTTCATAGTATAATAATTATTTTCACGGGAATTAACGCGATCACTTCAGTCCAGTCAGCCTGTGAGCACGGCCAGAGCAATCTGGTCAAAACGTCAGGCAAATCAAAGGTATTTAATACCTTTAAATAAGTGATCGCGTTAATTCCCGTGAAAATATTTTTTTTTTTGTTTTCTTTTTAAAAGACAACTCCCGCATTAGGAATATATATTCCTGTGTCGCGGGGATCTTTACAAACATACATGAAACGGACACAAAGTACACCCAGACTTAGAACAACAATTTATGGATCTCACAAAGTGTTGTCCCATGTAGGATTTGAACCCACAACACTTGGCGTAGCAGGAAGCGGTGTGGCGACCACTGAAACCACTAGACCAACCGTGTAGTCAAATTATTAAAAGATAAATGAGCTAAAGGTCCGAACATTGATATACAGGCAAAATATAGCATATGAGTTTGTTCATTACAATGTCCTGTTTCTGTAAATGAAATGAATGGTAGCTTGTATTAAGAGACAAGTGATTAATTTAAGAAGATTATTTTATCTACAAGCTTTTGTAACATGTTGATAAAAAAATTAACACTAAGCTTTTCATTTGATACTCATATTGATTGGGTTGTTCAGAAATATCTACGCTGCCATTTTGTTACGGTGGCCCTTTTTGATTAATAATAATACCGATTATATATACTTAGAACTAAAGGTACATTTGAAATTTCAGCTCAATCGGAAATCGGGAAGTGGATCAAATTCAACTTGCAATATTTGATTACAGACAAGTACTGTAGACAGGTGAAACTAATAATAAAAGCTTGTTAAAACCAAAAGTATACTAATTTAGGTTATAATACAGAAACCAAGTACCCTCAGTTGTCCTAAACATAGCCGAGAAAATAATAGTTTATGTGTGATGAATTGGTATAGTATAATGTTCTATATATTAGTTTAATGATAATCCGCCTTGAAATATTTAATTCTATTCATAAGATACAATTTAAGAAAAAAACTTACTTGTCAGGCTCTCCAGGCTTGAAAAGACTTCCGCATGATATCCGCCTGGTAGCTGCAGGAGAGCAGCTCAAAAATTTACCGTACTCAGCATCTGAGCCTAACAGCTTTGGGTTATCAGACTGTCGCCTTTCTCTGGTAGTCCCAAGGCTGGGCTCCGGTGAGTTGACGCTCAAAGTATCTGTTCCTTGATCAAAGATATCACTTAAAACAGATGCCATTCGACTTGGACAAGTCTTCAAGCTTTTCTTTTCATCACTATGTGACGGCGAGGGCGGTTCTACAACCACACTCACCTGGGGAAACGGCGACATGTCAGTGTTTTGAACGAGAAGCTTTGGTGTTTCTATATCATTATGAGTTTCATCACATTTCTCTGTTACAGTTTCCTCACGGACCTTTGGTATTAGATGTATCAAACTGACATCTTCCGGCACTCGTTTTTTTAAACTTTTCCTTAGTTGCTTTTTGAATGATTTCCGTGCAATGTCATTGCCTTCTTCGAAATGGGCTAAACTGCAATACTTAATCTGTTCCTCTACCTTCGTTGCATTTTCGATGTAGAACACTCTATTTTCGAAGCCGAACTTCTCAACTTCACCTTCCTTTGATTTCTTCACCTTCGATATGTATTTCATTTTTGTTTCCTTGTTCTTTTCCAAACTTGGATTTCTACTATCCATTGCAATATCTGATACAGTGTCCGATGTGAATAAAGTTGTGTCATCGGTATATGTTTCATTTTCTCCATTCTTTCCCATCATTGCCAATAGGACTTCTTGTCCCAGCATCGAGCTAATATCATCCATAATTGACTCTCCATGCAAGGTCTCAGAGTTGATACAAGTTGTATCAGATACTTCGGGTGAATCGATATGTCCGATGCACTCCGATTCTTCAGTCTCCTCGGGCTTACCATCAATGATTTCTGATATTAAACTAAAGTCATCGCTAATATTGGACCCTTCAGAACTACTAGCTTCCTTCTCCAAGTCTATACTTGACAAACGTCTGTCTGGGGTAGCCTCACCACTCGGAAAGGCAGCCCTCGTATCAATTTCATAATGTACGTCATCAGTATTATACGGTTTATCGATGTCTATAATAGTCAATTGGTCCGATTCATAAGTTTCTCCCTGTATTATCGAATCTTTCTTATCGCTATCATCGGAGACTATTAGGTTAGGTATAGTCAGATTACTGCTAAATGTGGCGTGATCAAAATCTAATCTCGTTAGGTTTTTACAGGAGCTTGTGTCATAAGAGGAGAGGTTAGAGAGTGAGAGCCTATCTTGGGGTGAAGCGGAGCTAGCCTTACTTTGTTCTGGTTTATCCACATCTAAGTTTAAAGTGCCCGGCGGGTTTGAACTTATTAATTTAACTATGTCTTCATCTACATCTGGAATGCTTTAAGAAGAAGAAATAAAAATCAGTCATCATTACTAAATGTAAGTTATTGTAATTTGATAATTTATATTTAGAATTTACTTGTCAGGATGTAAAGAAGCCGCTGACACGGCAGATGCTGCCGACGACCTTCGACTGTCGGCAAAAGCGCGTGGCACAGGTAACGCTGACATTTCAGACGCAGGTGCGGGCGTTTCAACGCCTTCAACCGCGTAATTACCAGCAACCGTATTAGTGCCTGAACTATCACAGTTATCGCAGCACTCTCCGTCGTGAGACATGCCCTGCAAGAAACTATTTATTACAGTTCTGTAAAAGAAGATGGTATTGTTTCAGAAGTAGCAATTCGATTTATAAATGTACATGAAACATTAAGTGTTAGATTTAAAAAAAAAATGATTATACTGTGTGATGAAGTGAAGTGATTGAAGTTATTTCCAATGGTTTCAGGATAAAGTTTACATGGTGTAAATATTGAAGTAGTTGTTATTTTGTGCATAATATGAACCCTCTCGTCTAAGAAGTTTTACTACCGAACCGAAGTTTTTATTGGCAAACCAAGAAGTTTTTCGGCTGTTTTATTACTTTGTGTGCGCAAAATTTTGTTCAGAACCTTAAAAAGGAGAATAGGTATGTAATTATACGGTTTGAAATGTTTCCGATCTAACGAGGATACAAGATATTTTATTTTTCTACGTATCTTCTTAGACTCTATGCACTTCTTCCAGGGCTGAAAAATGCAAATTAAAAGATCTATAACTGTATTCACTAGTATTTATTCATGAGTGCTGTTATTTTTAAGTCGGAAACTTTTCAGACCTCCTATATTGTATCCATATTTATCGGGCACGCTTTGGAGTCTAAATGATTAATTTTACATTAATGAATTCTGACTGGGAACTTTAGATTCATCCTAACTATGAGAATAACACCTATTATCGATGTTTATATTAATGAAATTCAGAAAATGAATATCACCGCTTTTTAAATAAAGTACTTATATTTTTTTTTGAATTATTAACATGTTACTTACTTTGTTTTTAGTGGAATTTATTCTAAAACAATTTACCTGTGGGTATATTTGCGTAAGTGCCCGTACAAGTGACCTCAGAGCCTTGCGTACGCTGTCAGCTCGGCTGGCAAGTGCACATTCGCGAGCCGCCCAGTTTAGCTGCTCCTGACAAATGGAATACTAAGATCAAATAATCACATATCATTTAAGTTATGTAACAACACTAGTTTTTGGCTGCAGCTCCGCCCGTGTGTGTGTCGGTTATCGATGTAAAGAGTAGCCTTTCCCGAAAATCAGCGGTTCGGCATCTCGGTTTAGCTGTGAAAGCGTCACAGAGATACAGAATAATATTACAAATTCGAAAGTCACATATAGGTCTGGTGAATCATTTTAGCACATATAGGTCAGACTCGAGTAGAGTCATTCTCCTGGCTTTGAAAAGAACCTGGAAAGCTAAAACCATAATGAATTTCTTAACATTGTTCTTCTGTGACGTGTCGTGGCATCATTTCGGTTAAGCTGACTTGCAAGCGTTGGAGTTTGACTCTTCCCAATCATTTCTACCCAGAATTGAAAGTAATATAAGTTATTACCAGGCCCCTCCATTGCACGCCACTCTGATCGATTTTGGACTTCTCGCATTCAGTTCCTGCCCCCAATCATCATCCCTCCACCTAATGTAAGTATATATATTCCAAATGCTCTTCTGCGTTGAGCGAATAACAGTAATGGCTTCTTTTGGTATAACAAGTTTACAAGTATAAGTAAATAGCACTTTAAATATTTATTCCATCGCATATTTCGCCGAATTTTTCTACACATTTTTTTGACACAGAATAATGAAATAGGAAAAAAATATAGAATTTCCTGTAATAAACGATGCCTAAAAAAATAAAAATAGATTTACCTTTTCAGTCTTTTCAATGCTGCCCTTTTCAGCGATTGGCTGTGCTTCAGGTTCACTATCACTAGTCGTCTCAAGTGGCTCCCAAGACCTAGAACAACACCAAATATTAAATTAATCCCATATTTTTAAAGATGTGCGAATATTTATCATTATCAACAGCCTTGAAAAGTTCACCGCAGGCCACAAACCTCTCCTGAAGAAAATGTTTTAGCTTTTTATACTACCCTGGTCAGACTTTTTTTATAGCATAGACTTTATTAGGATTATCCCCGTCTATGGTCACCCGTAACACCAGGGATTTCACAAGTGCATTGCTGGCCATTAGGGGATAGCGTGGGGAGAGGGATGGTACGGGGAGAGGATTGTTTGGGGTATGGGCCTCCGGTATCCTCGCTCACTCGGCAAAACACAGCGCAAGCACTGTTTCACACCGGTTTTCTGTGAGACCGCGAGAGTTTTTTTTCTATGCAGTACTTTGACCTGGTAGTCGGCTCCTACGACTCCACGAGATGAATCAGTGATGGTCGGTGATACTTGGTAAACTTAAAACGTCACTAAAAATATGGTGGGTAAACTAACTTGCACCGTATGTGGTCGTGTGCAAGGTGCACTCTCGCATGCAGTAGCAGCGAGACAGCGCGCCGCAAGCGATGTGCAGCCCGCGCCGCGCCGCCTCCCGCACGTTCTCCAACAGCCGCCAGCTGCAGACATCCTGATCGGAGGGACGAACTTGCCGTACTGTTCACTTCACCAGCCTGTATGTACCATAACAGTTTTATAAATTTTCCCTCGAGAAATTTGAAGTTTTATAAATTTTCCCCAAATTAGATTCGGATCAGCTTTTAATCTACTACAGCACGGCTGGACTTCGATTTTTTATATGGATTGTCATCAAAAATACACAACCTAAGTACTAGGCCCTAACTGTCCGCCATGATTATCACAAATGAACGTATAGCAACCGGGACCGACGTTTTACAGTGCCCTCCCAGCCAGGTTAAGTCTGGATCTCAACAGACTGAACTCGCTATAATTACCTAACTTTGAAATCTGTTTACCAGCTTCTCGGTTACCACTTAGTCATAAGTCATATACTCTATAACATTGGATGATCTTCAAATCCGAAAATGTTAGTAAAAAGCTTGGATATTTTTTGTCAATGGAATTCAATGGAGAATATTTCAAAACTAGTAGATATTTCAGCATAATAATACCGGAACTTGGGAACGTTACCTGCATGATATCCTGTAAATTTTTGAGGAGAGAGGTTTCCTCTACCAGATCTGGAGGGACCGGTGGAGGCGGAGGGGCAGTTAGTGCACGTTCGAACGTCATTATCGACCACCTGCCAGAAAATAATAAATGCTGTGTATATACAAGTTTGTCAGCAGTCTGGTAACCATAAGGTTGGACACGGCCTAGTTTGGTATCGGACTGCCATGTTTGAGAGTGAGACTTGTGTGCGTTATTACCTGTCCAGCATCTTAGTCGAAGCCTTCTCATATCGTTCTATGAGCTGTTGTAGGTTAGCAGCATCATCACAAGAGGCTCCCCAGCCCAGCACCCGAGCAAGATCGTTTCCCGTACCCAGCGGGAGTACTGCTGTTTGGACTTGACGCTGGTTAAAAGCAATATTGAAATTGTTAACTTAAAACAAAAACTATTTAACAGTTTTAATGATTAATTACTTAACAGTTATATAATTCACTTGACTTTTAACTTGGATGGAGTTTCTCCCTTCTTTAAACTTCTTTTTTAGCTTTGCCATAATAATAATTCTAAGGAGTAGCCAGTAGGCGCATTAAACTCTTAGCAATTTTTAGCATTGCTTCCAATCCCAATAAAAGTTGTTAAAGGGTTACGAAATGATGATGACACGTAGATAATGATATTATATCAATTAAATATCTACAGATTCACTGACTCCAAATATATTTTTTTCGTATTTACGTGATCTATGCCCTTCATGAGAGGTTTTTGTCCAATTACCATATAATATTTATGCCTTAAAATATATATTTAACTATATTGTTCCAAAATCTAGAATTAGTATTACTGATGAATTACTTACGTGCATATCCAACTTGTCGACCTCTTGCAAAACCCATCCGACGGACCCATCACCTGAACACACAAGTACTCTCAGCGGCGCAAAATGTCTAAACAAACGTAACCCTAGACGGGGTCCAGCCCCACTTAATTCGAACACTTGCGCCGGGTTGAGGAGTTGCTTAAAGCGCCGGAGAAATTTAACTCCTTGATTATCACCTGTTAGAACATAATTAATTAAAATAATCGATTATTTAACAATACATATTATTCAATAAATTTAAAATTTAAGTACCTGATCTAGAATTAACGAACACAATAAGGGGTGATGCATTAGGAGGTCTGTCCGGTACCCAGGCATCGTCAGGGCCGACAGAGTGCAATCTGGTGGGTGGTACAACTGAAGCCCGCGCTGGACCAAGAGTGCACGATGCTCTCCAACTTGGCTTGCATGCTGCATGCACGCACTTGCGACACCACACACATCTGAAGTCTTGTAGCCTGCGGAAAGAATTTAAAAGTTAAGGTAATGACAGGTTAAGGGTACCAGCAGACGGTGCCCGCTTCAGTGCGGGCAGACGCTAGAAGGGATTCGGATGTGTTAATATTAGCAGTTCCTGGATCCCTCCCTTCTTAGGCGCAGGGTGGCACACCGTGTGGTTTTAGTCGGTACGATTCCGACCTGGTGGGATGACGGCCCGTAGGGGTTTCTTAAGGTTAAAAAAAAAGGTGAGAAGCAAGATTTTTTTTTAATTTAGAGATTTAGGTTATAGTTGTAATTATAGATAACAATAATAATGGTAATTCAAATACTGAATAAAGTAAATTGCTTTTTATGTGACATTAAACTCTGCATGACCCGGGATATATCTTCGCCTTAAATATTAGTCTTACATTGAAAATTATTGATTGGAGACATAGAATGAAAACAAAACATCTCCAATGCTCATTTAAACTCTGTAGAATTTTTTTTATAGTGTAACAGAATAACAGTTTGAAAATCCATTTGTTTTTTTAATTCTAGGCATCAGAGTTACAATGTTATTGCTTGTTTTGATATTCATAGTAATTTGTTACCAGGCTAATCAACAAAAATGTACACTGAAATAGTTTCAAAAGTATTTTGTAATGGAAATCGATTCATTCAAATTCTCATCACAGTCATTTAAGCACGAGAGAGCACAAATATGTACTTTCTTTTTTATTTCATTGATGATGCAAACAATTTATTTTTACAGTAGGCTTCTTTTTGAACAGAAATTTAATTACAAGTTACATTTTTACCTAAAGTTGCATAATTATACTTACACTAGTTGCGACATGCCTAAGATAATAGTATACAGTACTTGGATAACGAATATAATTGAATAGTATTTTTTCTTTCGGGTATTTTTCTAATAATGATTCCTAGCTAGATCGATTTATCGCCTCCAGAACCCCTTGCATACAAAATTTTATGAAAATCGTTGCAGACGTTTTTGAGGTTCAGAGATCATAGACAATATTATAATATGGAATACAACAAAAAAACAGAATAGAATAAATAAAAAAGTAGCAGCCAAATAAAATTACTTAAGAGCTTAAGATTTTTTCAGTCTTCTATAATTCATCCTTTTATCGCAATTTAATATTACATAAAATAATAAATCCAATAAAACGAAGCTCCTTTTCTACGTTTTACTTTCGAGCAAAATCGATTTGAAATGAAAGTAGCACTTAGGCCACACTTTGCCGTTAGACGTAGAATAGAATTGATTCGATCGATGTAGTCTTTGAAGGCCTGACACTTAATATATCTCATTAGTTCTGAAATCCTAATACTTTCAATTCCTTCATATCAGTGCCTTTAGTTGAAAAGAAATTGGGTATAAAAAAATTACATTATGTTCTAAATACCAATCCAAGTTTTAAGCCTGTAGATACAATTACCGGTAAATCCGCGTGTGTATTTTGCACAACTGTTCAAGTTTTCACAACTGTTCAGGCAACCGAAAAAATATAAATTTCGTTTTTTTTACGATTTTTCTACGCGTGCAGTTAAACTACATAGACACAACGGAGCGTGTGTGACGGTCGTCCCCGTGTACCACTGTGCAGGCGTCAGTTGCGAGATAATTACGAGAACAAATAACAAACCGACATCGCTGTATCATTGAGATCTGCTGCCGGGGCCACGGCTTCAACTGAGAGTTTGTACAGATTTTCTGCTACGTGCATGCCCTCTGCTCAGGTCGAGCTTACCTGCCGGGTGTAACTGTGCAGTCATCCGTTCAGTTCAACATTTTTCATCTACAATATTTTCGTTAGTCAATCAATTTGTCATTGATAAAAACATTCTGTATACTATTTCAGACTAAAATGTAACTTTGTGCATAGTTTAGTCTTTTTTTCTGGTGTTTGCTTGGTAAACGAGTATTTTTCCCGAACTTTTTCGTTTATAATGTTAATGGCTCTTAAAATACTCAGACAGAGGCTTGTTGGGAAGACTGAATAAATTGTATTTTTTTAAAGACGGCACTTTAATGTTGAATGTTTTTTTAACATATAGGTAGGTCTCCGAGCGGTCACAGAGGGAAAAAGGGGTCGTGACTATTGGTGATTACCAATTGGAGATGAAGCTAATAAATTTTAAATAATTAACGTATTATTAAATTAAAAAAAACCGAATCTCTATTAAATTCAGGTTTTCTAAAAATATATTTTTTAATTTTGTTTTTTTATTGTGATGTACCTAGTGTCACTTTCACGACTAAGACGAATCTGTTGACACCATACATATAAAAATACGACAAGCCGTATAGGCTCTAGGGCGTGCCAAAGAAATTTACATATATTAATATTAATTACATACACTCGAAAAGCATAATCCTTCTTTCGCAGTCGGGTAAAAGGGCAGTCCGACTACCTAAAGAATTAACTTTATTGTATATTTATCATCACTTTCAACCGCTCAGTTCACGCAAGAGCTCTTTTATTTAAAGCGCGCCAAATGTCTCGTCAGGCGCCATCTTGCTACGTCACACCTACCTCACCACGCAAATTTTACGTTTTAATACATCGTTATTTACTAATATGTAACACGAAACTTCGAGGCTTAGAAAACATATATTTTAACTTCGCCTCTTTCATAAATTATGTAGAAAACATTGTTACGATAAATATATTGTGCTTATTTAAAGTTGTATACGATCTGTTATGTTCGTTTTGAAAAACGAATTCTAAAGGTTATAATGTAAACTTATTCATGTGTATAGGCACCTTCTAAATTCAAATTTCTCAACTAAAAGAAGACAGAGTTTTATTTAAGAATCGGAGTTCCCTAACTTCATACACTTCGCTACAATTGTATTCTTTGGAGAACAACTCGAAGCTCATCGTCCCCCGAGCCTATATTATTATCTTCGCTTTTTAGGAGGAGCAACTATCGTCAGACGTCTACAACCGTACTTAGCGATATCAAAGTTCTGTAGATACATGATTGTTATCTTACTTTTTAGGGGTATTACTAAAATGGAATGAACGACTTGGGCAAACGAGCGCTGGGCACGTCCACGTGGGCACGCGGTAAGACCCATTATGAAGGCTTGGCTCGAGAGGCATCACGGGAGCCTCTCATACCGGCTGACACAGGTGACCACGGGGAAAGGATGCTTCGGAGATCACCTGTGTCTGATCCGCAAGGAGCCAACGACTAAGTGCCACCACTGCGATGGCCAGACTGTACACACGGCGCTCCACACGCTGGCAGAATGTCCGGCGTGGGAGGAGCCGAGGCGTGATCTCGTGGTGGCCATCATCTCGCTCGTGAAGATGATTGCGGAAATGTTGCGGAGCTAGAGCGCGTGGAACTCTGCCGTCTTTTTCTGCGAGCAGGTTATAATTGCGAAGGAGACAGTAGAGCGAGACCGAGAGAGGTTTAGAACTCTCCCTGTCCGCCAGGCCCAGGAACGGGCCAAGTACCGCAGACAATTCAAGCGCCGGTGAGGCCACCTATCACCCTAGCAAAAGCACCCTACAAAGAACCCTACAAAGTGCTCACGCTCTTTTCTGTACAAAATAGGGACGCGAAGGTTCCTACACAGGAGGGCCACCTACAAAAAGTGGGTGGCCCGAAGTACGTCGGTGTTCCAGGGTTTTCCTTTCTAGGGTGCAACTCTCTCTCTCGTCTAAAACCGCATGTCATCGCGGGTACTATAATCCGCGATGACATGCGGTTTTAGTCGGTTTGAGTCCGTCATGCCACAGGAGGTAGAATCCGAGGGGATTTACGCACGGGAAAAAAGGTAAGGGAAAAAAGGAAAAAAAGGTTGAAAAATTATTACTACACGTAATAATTGCCACATGTGTTCATGTAACAACCGGAATCGGCTTAAAGTGCTCTCTGAGGCATGAAGGGCTCTCAATGTGTTAAGAATGGTCACTCATCAATAGGCTGTCCTGGCTAGGGTTGCTTTACTTTACATTGTGGTAACCCACTCGGTTAGCAGTTAACCACGAGCCTAATGGGTCCAACTCCAAAGCCACAATGTCCAATTCTATTCTTTTTTGTTTATGAATTTGCCAAAGTGACTCTACTATACCTGATGGAAAGCATGAGTAGAATCTAAGAGTAGTGGTCACCATATTAATTGCGAATGCAGTTATTGCAATAATCCAGCATGGTAACACACAGTATGGCGGCCCATTGAGATGCTTCTGCGTCATTGGACCTTCGGTCTCGCACTCACAAAACAAACACGACAACACGAATGCTGTCATTGTGGGTTGGTCTTCAATGAGAGGGTGGTACCTACCGTTCCGATCGAGATGAAATCAGCGTGGCCTAAATTACAAATCTTACACAAATATATATTTAATAAGTTAGACTCTAATGATAAACACGACACGAGAAATGTATTAATTTAATATCTCGCCGCTGTGAGATTATATCGTAGACTATATCGCATATCTCATGCGAAGTAATCTCGCGGCGGATGATCCTGGGGATATAGGGCACGTTTCGCTCCTACTCGCCTTCACGTTGACGTTGTTATACGGGTGTTGTCACATAAATTATTACTACCATTTTGTGGCATATTACTTTGAAAGCCATCTTTAAATACCTTCTAAAGTTATGTGGGACTATGAATTTTCTCCTTATTAAGGAAGTATCTCAAGTCTCCTGTGTAGGTTTAAAACCTCTTTTCTGAAGGTGATTAAAAATAATTTTTGGTGATGATAATGACGATTAATTTTCTATAAATAAAGTCGATTTTAAAATTACAGTTTGGATATGGGAATTTTCATCACGAAGTTTAAAATTGTGATATTGGTGTAAAATTCTGCTGCGGGTTTTATCTTATCCAAGACCTTGAACATCACAAATAATTTGAGAGGTTATAAACGAAATAGAAGGGTCGAATATCCAGAAAAACACAAGCAGACAAGTTCTAAAATCTAATGTGTCTTTGACTGACCTCAGTACGGAGCCGCAAGTCTTCTCGCATACATCACACTTGGCCGCAACTGGCAAGTTTCCTTCCAACCACTGATGAGGCATTATTATATTCTGCAACAAACAAATTATGTAAATCTTAATATACAAAGACTCCATGACTATTTGGAAGAAATCATCATCATCAACAACCCATAAAGTCACACTGCTGGGCTCTTAATTGTGCTCAACGTGCATTGTGCTCAACCTAAAAGTGCTCAACGCGGCCAAAGAAGTTCTGTGAAGTCAGCATGACTGTTACGGTGATGCGGTGGCGCGAACTCATACATTTCTCCCCCATCAAAAATAGATTTGCGCGAAAAAAGAAGTTTTCACTTCGAAAATAATGATACACGAAAACAAAACTAAAAACAATGAATAGTAAACAATATACAATACAAATTAAAACCAAGGGCAGCTTCAAAACAGCTAACAGTAAGATTACGTAGCCACAACGTAGCCTTGCTAGTCCCCAACCCGCACTTGGCCAGAGTGGGGACGTATGGCCTAACCCTCTCCTGAGAGGAGACCTGAGTCCTGCAGTGGGACATTATGGATTATAGATTGATTAATTGATCCGATCCAAAGCAACAAAGACTGCTGGTGATGCCGCGGGACGCATCGCGCCGGCATAACCATGTGTACTTTTAGATAGAATAGATTCTATAAAATTTAGCCGAGGTAAATTGTGTTCGCCTAGTTTTCTGTTGAACCATGTTTTTACAGTACAGGATAGCGTTTCATCTATTCAAATTTAGTCAATCGACTGTTTTGTCAGCTGCACGAGGAGTGTGAATAGCGTTCAGTGGACATATGTAATAAATAATAATATCATAAATAAATAAATATTGCCGACATCTAACACACAACGCCATCTAGTCCCAAATTAAGCAGAGCTTGTATTATGGGTATTAGACAACTGATATTAATACAAATATACCTTATTTTGTAAACACATACATATTATACATAGAAAACACCCAAAACTTCGAAAAGAATCGAACCCGAGACCTCAAGTACAGCAGTCTCGTACACTACCACTGCGCCAACGAGGCAGTCAATTCGTGAGTGACTTCATTTCGATAAGGCCCAGGCTTTTCTTATTGAAAAATTCTCGATTGTGGTAAATAATAAGTGCAAGGCCAAAAAACCTTTGAAAGTAGGACCGGGATAACGCACCACGCAATTTGTAGGACAGGTAGAATGTTAAATTATATAAATATTAACTAACGGTACTACCGCATTCATTTACTTACAGTTAACTCTTGTCACATCCTTTTTTTAACATATGACTCTACTAAAGTATTACTCTTCCTGAGACCATGAGCAGAATCCAAGAGATGTGGTCGATATACCGTATTACGAAAATGAGACTAATACATTTACTAGGTACACAATACAATATTCGTTATTTTATATGCTATATTTCTGTATAAATATTACCCTATATACACACATAAATAATTAAGATACTCCCAAAACATACATCTGACTCCGCCAACACATTATTAAAGAACTGGCGTACTTTAAGCTTAAAACAGATTTAAAATACAGTATGTGTACAATGAATACTTAATAAGTAGGCGTAGAAGGCCTCATCATCAAAATTCGTAGAACGGAGAAAAGCTGTCAGTATTTTACTATGTGTATTGGCAAAACACTCGAAAGTAAATAATTTTAGGTATTGGGTTTTAAATGGGATTAAATTCTTATCAGAATTTGAACGTGAGTGAATAGAGAGTAAGGATATGAAGTAATATGACGGGTACGTACATATTGTAGATATTTCATCTATATCTAATACCCTTTAACGAGTCATTCTTGTACATCTATACTAATATTAGAAATAGGTAAAGTTTCTAACTTTGTTGGTATGGTTGTAGTGGGTAATCTTCGGAAGTACTGATCCGATCCTGAAAATTCTTTTACTAACAGAAAGCGAAACTATTGAAGACATGACATAGGCCATACTTTATTAAATTTGAACAAAAATCCCAAATAAAAATAATAGTATTTTTACATCAGGTCGAAAAAAAGCGTGGCTAGCGACGTCCAACGAAGTGGGCACGAGTCGACTAGTATATAAATATAATCATGAATCTCGGAAACGGCTCCAACGATTTTCATGAAATTCAGTATGTAGGGAGTTTCAGGGGCGATAAATCCATCGAGTTAGAATTTTTTTTTTTAAATTTACTTAATAAAAACCGGTCCTCCATGTACTATTTTTGTTCCCGTACATCTTTTGCACATACACACACACACACACAAACCACCCTCTAAAGCTGGTCAAAGACCATATACCTCGTTCTCTCACCGATGTGTAAAAATGCCGTCGTGTTAATTGGTGTAAATTTATGTTAGAAAAGTTCGAAGGAGGAACTTCGCAAAACGTCATTTTTATAACAGACGAATCATGGATATATCTACGATATTATATATATATAGCTATGCTATATAGCTCACAAAAGATGATCGCGGTGAGAGCGTTAAAAAATATTATGGCGATTTTTTTCGACGCAGTGGACCAGAAGCAGTAATTCCGCTAAAAGACCGTAGATCAGTTACTAGTGAATGGTATAGCGAAGTTTATCTGACTCTAGCTTTCGAAGAGTTTTATAGAGTGTCCAAGAATCGGCATCCGTGGCATTCTTGTCACCAAGATAACGCGCCCGCTTACACAGCTGATAGAACTATGGACTATAGCCATTTGACAACTTTAGGAGTACAATTTTTTTATTCTAGACGGTAAAAAATGCTTCCGGATCGAAATTTAGCACTGCATACGAACAGAAAGGTTGCAGGTTGATTTTGACTGGCATAAAAATAATAATTTAATGAATTGGTGTAATCATGCGAAAAAAAATATCGTACTCGTACATAGTACACTACGCGGAGAATCTCTCTCGGAAGAAATATAAAAAATAAATACACGTGATATCTTACTACAGCCCCCTACCTCCTTGTGATATTTAGTGATTTTTGCCAAAACCCCTCACCCCCTTTCAAGCCTCACGAGATTAATGGATGGCCCCTAGCCTGAAACATCGAGGAATAAAGTTTGTTGAGTCAAAGAAAAATTATTGGGTCTTAAGTATATTATATTTTGTACATTAGTAGTTTTTAGGTAGTATAGGTTAAGGTTTTATTAGTTTAAGGCTCGGAGGTCCAGTTCCTCAACATAATATAAGTGAGGTAGAAAATGTATTCAATTAAATGCACATTTTCTATAAAACGTAATCAGGCAATTCTTATTCTATCACTTAAATCTAACATACCTGTACCTCATAGCATCACTTACAGGTAGAATAGTAGAAAATATTTACGGCATTAAGTTTATTTTTGTATTATTTCACGTTTTCAGATAAATGGTAAAGTACTTTATTTGAATACATAAACCGAATCAGAAGATGCTCAATACAGAAGAATATCAGAATATGAATGGAAGAAAGTAGCAACAGACAATAGCAAATAACTAATAGTATTATAGAACTGTTTTCTGTACAAACACAGTGAATAATTTTAAGTGAAATAAAATGGATCTTTTCATTTCTATGTCTAGCAGCAAAATATTCAGGAGTAAAACGTTAAAAATACTCTCTCGCGAAAATAATTTAAACGAAAAAATCAGAACACCGCTGCTAATTGTTCACGAGAAATAACAAAGTGAAATGGCTAATTGCGCCATTGTTATTCCTTGATATAAATTTATGAGAACGCTACGTAAGGTACGAGATTTTAATTAAATAATAACCGAAACAAAACGAGTTGTTATTTGAATTTTTTTTGTTGTTGTAATTCACAAAACTGATGTAAAATCTCACTTATGTGAATATATAATGATAAACATAACATTATTCACATCGTCCAATCGTCCAATGTGAATCTAACATGCATTTACAACTAAAGCTAAATATTGGTAGTTAAAAGTCATTCTCAAAATCTAAAATACACAAAATCAAAAACATTCTATTCAATCTCTTAGTTTGGACCTAACTGAAGCCAAAGAACCAGTAACAGTATCCAAATAGTTACGGAGGGAGTTAGCGAAACGAGGAATACGCGTCATGGGCGAGAATTGACCTATGTTGGTGCGGTAGTGGGGCACAGCAAATGTCGTCCGTTGACCAAACGACTGCCAACGCGAGGAATGCAAATATTAACCATTCCTAACAGCTCGGGAGATTCAATTTGACCATGGATCACCTTGAACAAGAATAAAATATCCAAGACCTTTCTACGTGCACTTAATTTCATCATGTTGTAATGATGCAGTCTAGATTCATAAAGTTGTAGTAATGACATTGATTTTTTAGGTAACACAAATCGTATTCAAATATTTTTTGGATTTGTTCAATTCTATCACTATGTACTTGATAGAATGGACGCCAGACTGTGTAGTCTGGACTCCAGTCTATCAAGTACATTAGTTATTTTATATATGTATATATTTTATAGTTATTTTAGGAGTATTTTAGAATACTGCTGTGTAGCTGTATTCTAAAATACTCCTAAAATAACTATTATAAATTAAATTATTAATTAGAGACTCACCCCATCAGCGTCTTCTACAACGTGAGGGCCGAGGGACGCTAGGGTACTCCATTTGCATGATGGAGGAGCTCGTGACGCGCATCTCTTGTGGGCTTTGAACTTGCATAGCTCGCAGGCGAGAGCGTGTGCAGTGCCAAGAGCGCCGAGCGGTTCGCGACACACATTGCAGAATGTTGGGCGAGCGTGTGTGGCAGCATACCTGAGGGGAAAAAAGGTATAATATTGCTTTGATGGTATTTTTAGCACTACTTTTAAACAATAGGACTTTTTGTAACTATGTCCATTTGATTGAGTGTTATTTTATGAGGATCTACGAAGTAGTTAAAGCGTGAATGCGTAATAAATGAACTCACATTTGCGTTATTTCACTTTGTTAATGAGTACATCCGGTGAAAAAGTTGAATTTTGGATTTCCTCCTCTCACTTTGGAAGTATGTCACTCAGGTGATATCACCCAGGTGAACGTAGTGGAATAAACTTTGCATTTGTCGGATACACAGTAGAATATAATGGCATAAATAGTTGTGAGTTGGGTACTGAGCTGACAAAACCTAAAACTCTACTATATTATATCCCTTCGTAATATAACTATGAGTGTACACTTCTTAATTATTTTAGTTAGTTTCTTACCAGTGATGGTCCCCTGAAGAAAACCGTGCGACCAGATCAGCAACATCAGCGCCCCCGTGGAGGGCCCCTCGCAGTGCTCCTGCCCACGCTTCCATTTCGCTGCGACCGTCCGCACAGAGCACAAGGCAACGGCTTGCTGTTATCACCTGATAAAGAAAGATTAACTAGCTGTTAGAGTTGTGCTTTTCAAAATATGTACACTTTAAAAGCGGGAGTTGTGAGTAACGTTCCTTCATGTTCCATGCAAAATTTTGCAACTGTAATCATTTCCATAAACTATTGTACAATGTATTCTTTGTGGTGGATATAAACATATTTTCATTAACATTAGCCCACGGTGGTACCCGCGGTACAACAACAACACCGCGGAGCAAAGTAAAAAGAAAATACTATGTAAAAAGTATCCTATGTCCTTCTCCTGGTTCTACCCTTCCACCAATTTTTAGCCAAATCAGTTCAGCTATTCTTGAGTTATATAGATAGTGTATTCTATTACATATGTACGAGTAGAAGTTTAATTTTTATTGATCTTCCTTTTTAGAAAGGTGATATAGGTGTCATGCGGGCCTGAACCGACCAATCCAAATGTTAGATTGAGTAGGCAGATGATACTGATAAAAATGATCATGAAATTAGGTCTAATGCGGCAGGTACTGAGTATGGTGGCTTTTTGTATCACAAAAGGTATATCAAGACATTTGAATTAATCAAAAATTTTGGATGAAAATACTACGTGTTTGATGGTATAACTATTGGATCTATGTGTACTGTGTAAGCCTTCCATTGAGTTTTAAGTTCTATTTCTAGGTTTTGTTATTATGAAAGTTTTATATTATTAATGTTTCAAGGGACCCGTCTTATGTTCTACGTTTGTTTTCTTTCTTGCACACGAGGACAATACAGATGTCCCATTTTTTGTATTAATTTTGATGTTATATATACTTTAGAGGCTTTAAACTTTATGTAATTAGTTTACAGCGGCAATGAAAAGCGTGATCAGTATATTCCATAATGGGAAGAGTTTGCAAGTAACAATTAATGAGTAGGAGGGAAGTTTAACAGCTTTTGTTTCCAATTAACGCTTCATTAAATATCTTTATATAGTATAAAACAAAGTCGCTTTACATGCTCTTCGTAATTCAGGAGATCACTTGTACACTTAGATCGATCCAATCAATCGATTGGTTTCTCGTTCGTAATCGTAATTTTGGCGTTGTGTAAGAAAAAAAACAATATTGTGAAATAAAATCAATGTAAAATAAATTTAAACGGCTTGTGTAGGCCTAAATTACACATTCGTATCGGTCGTTAGTGCATAACCAAAATCTTGATTTCATCTCTAATGGAAAAACGCAGTTGGGAACATGGAAACGTGCCAAGTCAATAAATAATACGACTTTGGAGATACTTATTTTTATTTCAACATTAATATAAATGAAAGGTTACATAATATTTTTGTAACTTTTTTTTTAAAGACAACTCTCGCATTACGAATATACATTCCTGTGTCACGGGGATCTTTACAAACATACATGAAATGGACACAAAGTACACCCAGACTTATAACAACAATTTATGGATCACCCAAAGTGTTGTCCCATGTAGGATTTGAACCCACAACACTTGGCGCAGTAGGAAGCAGTGTGGTGACCACTGAAACCGCTAGGCCAACCGTGTAGTCTTAGTCTAGTTATTATCCTATGTGTTAGTAGTATAGTTTTATCTAGACGAGGCTTTTGAAATCCGGTATTTGACACCCTCTGCGACCATCGACAAAGAAAGCATCGGCGGTCACGTAAAAAATGCCGCAGTCTTGGTTGGCCGCTTCAGTCGCTCAAATGCGCGCGATTTCGGCACTCCCAAATTTTTGGTGTATTTAATACGTCGTTTGTAATTGGCTACAGCCATTTTGAATGTAACTGTTAAATATTCTACTACATTGCGTCTTTCGGACCTGTTGTTGGGTTATAACGTTTTTAGTTCCAAAGGCACCCTTCTCGGTGGGTTAGCTCGTTACTTGTGAATTCTGTATGTCAATTTGCTTTAAATGTACCATTATAACGAAATGGACTTGGTATTTCATTGTCATTTATTTTTTTCTGTTTATACGAAAAAACTGGCAAGTATTTAAACTGTGTACTTTTAAAGTTTTTATATTATAAGTTTTATTTAAAAGACCACTCTTGCATTAGTAATAGATATCCTGTGACGCGGGGCATCTTATAAGTGTACATGAATCGGATACAAAGAACACCTAGACTCAGAACAACAATTTGTGGATCAAAGTGTTGTCCTATGTGGGATTTGAACTAGGGTTGCCAACTATGCTGTTAAAACAGTATTATACGGTTTTTGAAAATATTATACTTTTTAGTGTTGAACAAAAGTAAAGTATACCAAATACTGTTTTCAGCATGAAAATGTAAGTGATAGATTTATCGCGCCCGAGACCTCTTGCGTACTTAATTTCATGAAAATCGTTGGAGCCGTTTCCAAAATAAAAGAATTGCTCGTTTAAAGGTATTAGATTATATATTGTTATGTAAACTTTTTGTTTACAAATAAATGAGTAGATACAGTACTGGGCAAGAAAGAATGCATATCTACCTCTAGAAAGACACAATCGGCTAATTTAGGCTTCGTAGTGCGTTTAGAATTTCGCACAAAATATGTGCACCGCATTTGTCGAACGACAGACAAAATATAACACATGTAGTGTGCGAAAGGACGGCTCTTTCTAAAGGTCGATGTGCATTATTTCTTGCCGAGTACTGTACCTCATATACAGTTGTACGCTTGTGTCTAATACCTCTGTGGTATAAAAACGTGACCTAAAAATCTTTACATAATAACTTATGTAAAGATTTTTTTTTATGGAATAGGTGGCAAACGAGCATATGTATCACCTGATGTTAAGCGATTACAGCTGTCCATAGAGACCCGCAACACCAAAGTTGTCACAAGTGCATTGCTGGCCTTTGGAGTATGGGGAGACAAATAGAGGGAAGGTTTGGGTATTTTTTCAGTTCGAATGGACCGGCTCAACCGGTTTGATATCTCGGCCTCGCAGAAAACAAGTGTGAATTGGCGCTTGTGCTGTGTTTCACCGAGTGAGTGAGGACGCCGGAGGCCTTTTCCTCATTCACTGCTGTGGTATCACTCCAGTCGAGCCAGCCCATTCGTGCTGAAGCGTGGCTCTGCCACGGCGTAATTAATACATAATTTTTCGTAATCTGTCATTCAAGATGTTTCGGGTTCGATTCAAAAAATGTGATTGAGTTTTTCAAGTTTATCGGATTTTGAGAACGAACAGAGAGTGCACCTGTGTATGCGTACACACTAGTGCACTATAAATCCTGTGTAATTGGTTGGTCCCTGTTGAGATTGGTCGCCTTTCACCGAAATCGGCTAGGGCTAGGAGTACATAAAATATTTCCTCTGAAAAAATAACTTAGAATTATTTATTGCAGAAGTTTATAAGAGATAAATTGATAATTATAGGTCCGAACATATCGCACCCGATAATTTGGTTTGAAGATGTTGTCGTGCGAGGCGAAAATTGGATTTGTCACGGCCAATTTTTCTGAAATGAAATGTTCCATATTTTTTGAAATATTTATTCCTAGTGATATGATCTCCAGCCCGTAAGTCTAATATTTATGCCAAGAAGAAAGTATATTTTCAAGGATTAATAATAATAATAACAAAAAGGGAGAGAAGAGAACTCACATTAGATCAAAGGTCTGAAGCAGAAGGCATTCCTCCTTGACACTGCACGTATAGTGAGGAGGTTCCTGTCTTTGGAGACCTAACCAGCGGTTTCTTTGTACCTGTACCCGAAGTCGGTGGTCTACTATTTTTTTTTATGTATTATTATGTTTTTTATGTATTTGTTATTCAGTAAAAATAAAATGTTTCACGATCAAAATGATTCCTAGTGTTAAGTTTGCCGAAACTAGGTTTGTGTCTATCTGTGGTAGTACTACTACAATACAAAGCTTTTGAATGACGGAATAGAAACAGTAGTTTTCGCATCGGTCCAGTCAAGTCAAATCAAATAATCAAATGGCAGTCAATGCTAAGGCAACAAAAGGGCTTGCAAATATATAGTGTGTACTTGAGTACCTGACTTATTTAGTAAAAGGTCGTTACACCGGTTATAGATAAGTTGTGGAGAGCTTATTTGACAGATGGCTTAACACAATTTATAAGGAAGACTTAACTAGAAGCCGGAGTACCAGGTGCACCTCCGAAAGTAAAACCCTGGTAACTCGTTTCCCCTAATTATTTCGATTCTTGGAAACACACTTCTGACTCTTGGATTGTAGATGCCAATGGTCCTTATTTTAATGTGATCCGATTTTCGTTTGCATTCTATACTACAAAAAAGTAAAATAACTTACATATATACATAATGTCACGCCTATTTTCTAGAGGGGTAGGCAGAAACAATGATATCCACTTATTACGGTCCTGACACAACTCTTTTGCTTTATCAAAATCCTGGTGGTTTTCACACGGCTCTTTTTTAAAACATCACCAATTTGGTAAGTAAACGAGGACCTCTGCCGAAACTTCGACACACATTCGTTACATTAATTCCTTTCATGAGTATTTTATCATTCGTTCTCTTTAAGTGTCCAAATCATAGAACCATGTCATTTTTAATTCTTTTCATTACATATTCTTCTCCGTTCCCTTAACACTACATTTTTGACTTTGACACTATTATTCACACCACACATACTTCTTAGGAAATAACTCATTATGAATTTTAAGATTTAACCTCATATTTCAATTCAATCATATCAGTGTTCTAGCTTGTGGGAGATCTGTGTGTGTTCTTTTATTTTTTAATCAGCAACAAGTATCATATCATACCTTCGTATTCATTTCCCAGCGGCTTGCAATATAACAGTAATCGATACTCAATGAGTGTAGGCGGCCGACTCTATTGTGATTTAGAAGTGATAACGTGCACTGCCCTTTGATGTTGGCTAATGTCCATACCTTTAAACGAGCAATTCTTGTGTGTATATATATATTGATATATCGTTTTTGGCCCCTGAAACCCCCTGTATACTAAATTTCATAAAAATCGTTGGAGCCGTTTTCGAGATTCAGATATATTATATATTTTTATGAAATTTAGTATTCAAGGGGTTTCGGGGGCAATCAATCAATCTAGCTAGATCTAGGATACATTTTTGGAAATTTTACCAAAAAAAAAAAAACCGAGCCAAGCTCGCTCATCCAGGTACTTTACCTTTAGGCAAAGTATTATGGTGTTGTGTCATACAGCTTTCTATATATCTTGTTACTCGTCCGTGTCGTCATATTGTCCTTACTGTGATATTGTAACAGTGTGAACAAATTTGTTTACCATAAAACAGATTACTGTGAGCCAACCTTAGAAGACAAACATATGCTGTCACGGACTTATTAGAATTTTTATTAAGGAATAATTTTTTAATATATTGTTTTTGTGAAACTTTAACCGCTTACGCAGTGCACGCAAAACGGATCTTTTAAAAGTATTTTGTTCGCAACATTTTTTGTTGATACTGCGCTCTTTTTTCTGTTTCAGAAGTGTGTTAGATGTTACAGAACATTTTCCTATTGCAATATAGGAATTGTTATTCAAACACTGGTGGATATAATAATGAAACTTAAAATTGGTGGTATTCAACGTCAACGTTAGTCTGATAAACTCTTTAGTCCCATTTGATTTTCACGCGAAGAACGTTGAATTGTGAAATACTTACATATAATTTTTACAAACGTATAACGTATCAACGACTTCCACGCACTTATGATGAATAGTGATAAATGGTATTCTCTATTCTTTAATTTTTATCTCTAGAAGTTAGATCAGAAGATACTTCTTATACTGTTAATTTCTTTGCAGAATAACCGGCTTCATTGAGCAAATGAGAGTTTCACCTAAATAGAATAATCCAATTAGTCGACACTTGCGTAATTTCGTTACATGGGAATAAGGCCGCATGGCTAGAAGATCAGTCAAAGAGATTAAACGAAATCAAAAGCGCTGTATCACCGCAAAGCCAGCTTACCGGCCTGCTACATTTACCTTATTAAATTTTATCCTCATCCCCGCTTGGCTGTTAAAACATTTCTAGTTATTGAGTGTTAAAAAGTGTTATGGAGTTTTTCTGATTATAGAAATACTTAATAACAGCTCGGAGTTTGGAAGCTGGGGTCTGAACCTCCGTGCCTCGGAGAGCACATAAAGCTGTCGGTCCTGCGCCTGATCTCTCCCGATCGTGTCAGTTAACCGTCCCATCGGATTATGAAAAAGAGGGAACAGAGAGTGCACCTATGTTTGCGCACACACTTGTGCATAATAATATCTCCTGGGTAGTTGGCTGTTCTCCGTTGAGACTGGCCGCTGTGGTCGTAATCGGCTAGGGGAACATTATTTCTGGTTAAGTATATTATAGTCCTTTAAAGTATACGAATTGATCTTTTTTGATCTTAAAGTACACAATAACAGATTATTTTTACCTGCTCCTGAAGGTTTCTCTATACAAATACATAAAATTGAAGTGTTTGTTTGTCATTTCAAATTAACAGCTCTTCAAAACTCTTTTTTGTAACATGAGAAATCAGGTACAAGGGAATATGTTTTGTGTTAGTGTATAACTGTATATATATATATATATATATATATATTATGTATTTCCCTGCAAAGTAACTCTACTCTGACTGATGGAAAACATGAGCAGAATTCAAAAGCAGTGGTCATACTCATTGCGAATGCAGACAATGCAACAATGCAGCATGGTGACCCACACTATGGCGGTCTATTGAAATGATTCTGTATCATTGGGCAATAGTCTCTTAATCATCAGCAAAACATGACAGCCCTTGGACTGGTTATTGCTGAAAAAAAAACGTCAATTCTGGCTAATTAATCTATGCATATAACATTTATAGTTGTCTTCACCGACTGATACTTCAACGCAAAATCTAAACCGCTCGAGCTTCAAACTTAAACTTTGACAGCTTAACAATAACCTTACAAAGGGTTAATGTAAATTTCAACCCTTAGGAGATAATAGGGTTGGAAGTTCATCGTTTTCAAAGTTAGAAACACGAAATACGAAGACGCGGACAATAGCTAATACAATGTGTAGCGTCCATGTGTTTTACTGTTTGCAAAGTGCCTTTTGGTTAGTTAAACTTCAACAGCTGCTTAAGGACTCCTTAGCATGTGTAATTTAAGGTCAAAGATGTGTAAACATTTTATAGTTTAAAATAACAAATATATTCGCTGACGTCACATAATTTATTCAGTATTGTAAACTTAAAACTACTGGCCAAATATTACAAACTGGTCTTTATGAAACAAACCGCCAAATTAGTCACATATTTTATAAAGTAGTCATGGATCATAGGTATTTTCAATTTGGGCTGAATACTTATGCCAAACACTTAATATTCAAACAAGTAGTAGTAAACTTCTCCGTCCAAGGAGGGTTTACTACACTTACATGATGAGTAGGGGAGACGTACTTTGTATGTATGTACTGCTGAACCCGGGTCTCGTCTCAGGAGAGAGTTAAGGCTATACGTTCCTACGCTGGCCAAGTGCGGGTTGGGGACTGGCAAGACTACTATGTGGCTACGTAATCTTGCCGTTAAGCTTCACGACTGTTATCCTATGATAACAACCGGTACCGAGTGCTAAGGTGACCTTCGAATCACGGAGACGCTCATGGTAATATGCCACTAGCGGTCACCCATCCAGGAACTGACCTTGCCGTCGTTGTTTACTCTCGGTGATTGTTTCTAATCATCGCGTGCAACTGGGCTATGAGCGCCTTCCACCATACGGATTCATTTAAAAGTTATATTTAATCTGGCCGTCTAGCCATCGTTGTAAAGTAGGCGAACACTTCGAATGTCAAGAAAGAACCATGTCCAGCAGTGGTCTACTAAAGGATGTTGATGTGATGTGAATTATAAAAATAGATTCACAACTTTGACCCAACTTCACGTCAGTTTTAAACTTAATCTGGGAGAGCGGAGATTCAGTTTTGTTAAGTATCTAAATGTTATTTAGATGTTTTGAATGCGGGCAAAGGAAAACGAGAGGGCTTTGCGTTACCTTTGTAACAAGTTACAAAGTTTGAGGACTTGAGATAGATACGGGTAATTACAGTAATACTATTAAACATTGGATTTTTTTGAACTGATAAACTATTGAGATTAAAGTTCATTTTAGAATTATGTAATTAATTTTTAGTGTAGTAGGCATGTTTCTCACTAACTCAGGTGCTGTTTTTATTGACATGCCTTGATAAAATTGCATATTTGAGTCCTCCGTCGGCACTGCCAGTGATGAAATACCGTAAAATATTTCAATACTCTGCGGTCGACGAAGCGACGCGTGCTCGTACATTTTTATTTGAGAAGAATTTTATAGGTTTTATTTATAAGTTTCCTTTTATTTTTTTACGTAGATTTCCAATTAAAATAAAGTTAGGCTTGCACGGCAAGGCCACTTTGCGGCAGAGAAGGCGCTCATTTAAAAAGAAAACAAGTTTAAACTTTCCAAATAGAAAAGATAAAACTATAATCTGTTAAATGTTAAAACAAAACAAAATCTTCACATCAAAGAATGGATGGTCTACTCATACTTTCCATCAGGCAGAATACAGTCATTTTTGTAGCTTGAACGTAAAAAGCTAGCATTTTGCGCGTTAAAATGCTCGAAATTTAAAAAAAATTGTAAAACAAACGCAAGAACAAAAATAACTGAATTAATAGTAGTAATTCAGTTATCTTTGTTCTTGCATGCAAATCAACTGTTTCAATTGCATATTCTTGCTGGTTACCGAAGAACTAATTGCGAAAATGAACTTATAAGTTATGAAACTAATATTTCTATTACATCATAATAGCGGTTGGTTCTGTATTCATTCGTGAGTGTAAGGTTACCTTTCCCGTCAGTGTAGGGATCTCCTGATATTCCATTCAAAGGTTTTTTTTTTATAAAAAAGCTATTGTGTCTTTTTTTATAGTAGTTTTATAGTAACTATAGTTTTGTATCGTGAGGAATATATTTGCCATTCTACAAATAATTGAACTCTACGGTAAATTCTATTTGTTTATTCTCGCCGTCGTCAATTCGTACATAGATCAACACGATAGGGAATAGCCATACGCAGGCTTTCCTTTCTGTCAAAGTATATGTCCAAATGGGCCTATGTGTTACACTTTATGACATTAGAATGTGTGAAATTATGAATGTGTTGTTTTATTTGCTATGTTGTGACAGCCGATTGTTTTTGTATGCGAGTCTAACATGTGTATGGGAGATCGTTTTTTGTTTTTTCGAAAGACGGTCCCCATTTCATGTCATCCACATTTTTTATAATTTTTATCATTAACTCCATCACGACGAAGACTTGAAGACTCGAAGACTTAGAATTGAAGACTCGAAATACTTGACATTGGCAGAAATAGCTGATCCGGCTGATTGCCATTTCATCAAAAGAAGAAGAACATGTGTATGTGTAAAGATTTTCCTCTAGAAATAAATACAGACTGTATCGGAAAAAGACGTAATGGCTACTCCTCTCCGGTCCCCATGTGTATTTATAAAAAAATACCTGAAACCTGTCTATTTAGAAATATGACATTGGCAGGCTGATCAAAGAAACGTTAAACGAATGAAGTAAAATTACATTATATAGCATTTAAATAATATATATTTTCAAAGCAATTTTCCTGCTCTCACCACTTTTATTTTACCACAAACTGGAGCGGTCCACCACACAGCAGAAATTTTACATATAAATACCGCTTTCGGGACTTACAACATGTTTTAAAGATAGTAAACACGAATCTGTTACATGAACAAAATTATTTTATTTATACAGTACACTCTTTTCAGTTTCTTTTTTTATGTAATAGGAGGCAAACGAGCATACTTAACGCCTAATCACACACCCGCAACACGAGAGACTTACAAGTGCGTTGCCAGCCTTAAGGGACTGGGGGATGAGGGAAAGATTGGGGTAATGGCCTCCTGTATCCTCACCTCATCAGTCACACTCGGTGAAACACAGCGCAAGCGCTAATTCACACCGGTTTTCTATGAAACACTGGTATCATTCCGGTCAAGCCGGCCCGTTCGTGCCGAATCGTGGGTCTCCCACGGTAAAAACTGTAAGATTTTTCTTAAGGAATAGATTGCATTTAACTTGCAGAACAAGCTTGTATGGCATTTGTTTTATTTATTTATTCATGTACTCAACCTTTATATAAGCAATACTGTACTTCCAATGATCTTTTAGCTACCGGAAATATCGTTGCGTAAATGATACATTAAATGAAATGCCAGCTAAATAATAATTGTAGCAAACAATACAAAAATATTTAAGCTTTATCTTTACACATGACTCCACTAAGCCCGTATTCAATACCTCGTTACAACTGCGAACTGTCAGTGAGTTTGCCACATTCTTTTGTATTGTGTGCTTTGTTTGGTATGGGTTTATAAGCGGTATATCATCTCAAATTCGTGTGATAACAATTTCATTATGTTTAGGGTACATGTATTAAATAAACTTCAAGGTTCCTGTAGTATTTAGATAGAAGAGATAGCTTAACACTGACTTTCGGTGCTCCGGTCAAGGGGGCCTGAAATTGTTATAATTGTACTAGAGAGTGTATTATTGCCTCGCTTGAGGTCTAGAGTTCGATTTCCGGGTCGGATCAAATGTTTTTATGATCTTCAAATATTTGTTTCGAAGTCTGGATGTTTCCTATGTATAACATGTACATATATATAATTATATCAGTTGTATAGTGCTCATAACACAAGCTCCGTTTAGATTGGGACTAGATCGCTTGTGTGTTCGCTCGCAATAGATGATGTATGCAGTAGATGTCTGAAAACTATTTATGTATTGTCAAAATAAAATATGAAATGCAAAAAATCTCATCATCTCTCATGTTGAGATTATTAGAAGAGCTAACTGTGACATTATGTTCTTATGTATTTTATATATTTTATATTAGTGTTGGCAACGGCTGAAATTGCAATCAATCATAAGCCACAGTATAAGGTGCAATGCAGCATGTGTTGGAAAATAAAGTATGACGATTTTTTTAGGGCGTACTATTGGGACTTTTAATTAAAAACAAGTGATTTATTACAAAATGTTTTTTTTTAAAGAAGTTTTTATTATTTGTTAACAAAAATTACTTTAAGCTCTTTAATTTGATGCCCATATTTGGTGGGTTGTTTAGAAATATGTAAGCCGCTATATTGTTGCGGCGGCCATTTTGGATTAATAATAATACCGATTATATATAATTGCATTGTCATTGTCAAAGCGACACCTTTCATATTTCAGCTCCATCGGAAATCGGGAAGTAGATCAAATTTAACTTGTATGATTTGATTACAGACAAACATCGGGACAGGTGAAACTGCGAAAAATAAAAAAAGCTTGTAAGTGACTGATTTTAATCGCCAGTCAACTGTCGTTTTATTGTTCGGCTGACTTTTGACGATCAGGCCTGCCCATGGGCAGACTTTGAAGAGAAGAAGAAGAGAAAAGTCTTATTGAGGTGTTATTAACAGACCTGTCCTCAATAAACATTTGGTGCATTGTCACATATCGATACATGAGGGAAACACGCAATGGAAATTATAATTTTATTACCGTGTTTCTTTTAAAATATACAAAGCCTTTTAATACCATTATTTTACTCGCAATTAGCCACTGGATTAATAGGCCAATTAATTAGTATACCTCACTGTACACAACATTCTATATCAAAACTATCTGTTTCAATCAAAAATATGGATCGTATGTTATTATTCAATTTTTGAACGACTGCTTGAGCTTCGCTATGACTTATAAGCAACTCGGGAGATAGATTTCCATCTAAAAGGCTTTTGTTTCCATTATCCGAGGTATTTTCCGTGTGAATTATATGATATTACTTCCATCCTGTTCATATATAGGTTAAAAATATCTCAAAATAAAAATCTCGTTTAAATTCTCAAAAGCGTTTTATCTGTTGTAGAAGTATGCTAATATTAATATTATTAAAAAGGTCCCTAAAGCAGCAACTATCAAGTGAGTTGTAGTTGACTCAATAAGTTGCGTTCCTTCTGGGATTTCAAGGATTTGTTATTAATTAAGCGCGCCAATACTTAAGCTGGGGGAAGTCGGGCGGGGTAGCATTATCGCCGTTTGCGGTTGGGGACTCGGTGAAGGAATGCGGCCTTCCTCGGAATGGAATGTAGATTATGATAGTACAATAAGGTGGAGGAATAGTTTTTAATCGTGGTATTTCACAAAGTAAAATAGCTTGTCTGTTGAGAACATCAGGTTTTAAAGAAATTAATCATTATTTTGTTATTATTTCTCCGATCAGTTGCGGACCTTTCTGAAGTCCTTTTCTGAGAAGTAAAACTCCGAAATATATATGATCTGTTTGTTAATTATGCTTCTGTTTTTTAAATAAAGAATACAAGCTGACTTATGCCACTTAATCGGTATCTATTTTCAATCATATTTGGCTGCTATTGGTACAAGCGTGATGTTGACTATCCTTTCTTAAGCATGTCATGAAAATAAATTTGAAAAAATACGTGGAAATCGGTTAGATAGTTTCAAAGTTTACTGTGAGCAACATCATTATACGAGAATTATATATAATAGACTAACACTCAAGTCTCTATTCTACTTCGTTGTTGCAACATTTCATCGTCGTAACAGTACATTGTTTTTAATATTTAGGCACCTGCGTCTCTCTATATTTTGTTCTTTCCACATCTTCTGGAATATAATGCTTTTAATATTAAACCCTAGTAGCTTGCCTGTTGTTCAAATTTAGACTGGAAACTTGAGCCCCAACAACATAACTTTAAACTTTCTAGCTTTTGTTTTTTTTTTAGATTTGTGCATTTCGCACCTATTTGAAACTTTTAACATTAAGCATACTTCCAGTTGCCATATTCATATAGATATTTATTGATATGTAGATGAAGTCACCTCGAAATTTGAA
Organism: Hyphantria cunea; assembly: GCA_003709505.1. Taxonomy (NCBI): domain Eukaryota; kingdom Metazoa; phylum Arthropoda; class Insecta; order Lepidoptera; family Erebidae; genus Hyphantria; species Hyphantria cunea. Next base: position 547,001 of record PKRV01000925.1, read on the forward strand.
ATATTACGTAAGAGACAGGGCTTCTTCCAAATAAAATCAAAGTAATCACATTTTGCGTATCTCGTAATGCGCTTAAGCTCCAAATTTATCTCAACGCTCAGGTACCGAAAATATACCAACTGTGAGAGCATGTGAGTGTAGAAAAATGAACACGACATGTCAGTAAACAGTTCGTATTTTGAAACATGCTAGTTGCTCCTAAAAGGAATACATTTTCTCAGTTAATTTTTAATTTGTTTTTCTTGTATGCTTAGCTGCCAACATTACTCTACTCTGCCCGAGGATAGCAGGAGTAGAATCCAAAAGTGGTTGTCACCATCTTCATTGAGAAAGTGGTCAATACAACATAATGACCCACTCTATGCCGGCCTAGTGAGACGCTTCTTCAATTCTTGGCTTCTCTTAGTTGAAGCGTGATGTTATATATGCTTTCCTCTTGGCTAAACGACATTTTAGATCTTTTGTTTCGGTCAAGTAGTTCCTAAGAATAGTGCGTTTAACTAAAGAAAATAAACATGTTCAACTTTTGATTGACGAGGAAAGATAGTGACGATTGAAAATAATCAGTATTGTTATTAGTAAAAAAATATTTTAGTCTGATAACTATATAAATTTTATAAGAGAGGTTATAAGGAATGTACCTTGTAGTAGTAGGTCTCAAAGAAATCTACTGTTGGGTAGTTAGGTACTGTTAGTTATTTAGTTGCTTTTCCAATGGTGAAGCTAATTAAACTTTTACCGTGGGAGAGCTATGCTTTGGCAAAAATGGCCCGGCTCGACCGGAGTGATGCCACTCCTTCACAGAAAACCGGTGTGAACAGCGCTTAAGCTGTGTTTCACCTATTGAGTAAAGATACCGGAGGCCCATTTTTTTGTTTTTCGTATGGAATCCCCCTCGGGCCTTTATTTCACCCCACCGGGGTTTGCGGCGGGGCGGTGTGTCGGAATCGAACCGACTAAAACCACACGGTGTGCCACTCTGCACCTGAGACGGGAGAGATCCGGGAACCGCTTTCTTACGCCATCCGGAAAGATACCGGAGGCCCATACACCAACCCTTCCCCCATCCCCTCCTCAATCCCTAACGGCCAGTCGTTGTGACACCTCTGGTGTTGCGGGTATCCATGGGCGACGGTAAACGCTTACTATCAGGCGATACGTCTGCTCGTTTGCCCCATTTTCTATAAAAAAAAGAAAAAGAAACTCAATTCAGATCACCCTATTTGGGATGAAGGCACATCCCAGGCCCGAGCTGACTCAAAATACGTCAGTAACGCGGAAACCACACTACCTTGCTTAACTAAACCTCGGACGAGAAACATCAATTTATTATTTAATCCACAAATTAAGATTAAAATAATATTTAATGGATAAAAATGATGACCAAACAACCAAAATATAAAGGGTAACACATCACGGAGTGGAGATGTAACCTTTCAGATGAAATAATTTGACAAAGAGAGATTCAATTACCCCAGAGCGCATGGCATGAGTTTTATTTTCTAGGTTACGCAACGCACCCTGTGTATACACTACGTGGAGTGTTAATGAGATGCGTTGTCCCTTTACGACAGAATAAAGCTCAGTTTTACGGTCATTATATGGCCGTTCCGTAATTAAAGATTAATGAGTTATATACCAGTTTTGGTTGGGACTTGCAAACGCGTCGCCAACAAAACTTGCATTACTTATTAATACACCTAGACGATTACTTTTATTAATAGTAGTAGCGTTGTTCTCCTAGCCGATTACGGCCACGGCGGCCAGTCTCACTCTCTGTTCCAATCTCTCATAATCCGATGGGACGGTTAACCGACACGACCGGGGAGAGATCAGGCGCAGGACCGACAGCTTTACGTGCTCTCCGAGGCACGGGGGTTTAGAACCCAACTTCCAACCAGGCAGTAAAGTAAAGTAAAGTAGTGGTAGTAAACTTACTTGAAAGCTGTGGTTTGCGTTATTGATGCTGCACTCTGCGAAGGTGGCGTCCTCTAACTCGAATTCATCCCACAACTGGCTCTAAAACAAAGTGAAGGTTTCCTTCAAAAAATTTGACTGATGGTAAGGAGTAATTGGGATCCTTGAAATTTCATTGTGTTGCGTTTTAAATATAATAAAAAAAAGATTAATACTTTAAATGTGTTCTAGAGTAATAAGTTTACGAACAATTACAAGAGCCGCGTGACGCTCAGAGGTTAATGATGTTTATCAATAATCACAGCACCAAAATAAGTCATATTTAGCCGATTAAAAAAAAAGTAGTCATCAATTCTTCGGAACCTTTTTTATGTACGTTCATCGATATTTTAGTCGTTTATGAACCGATTTTAAAGATTCTTTTTGCATTGGGTTTGGTATAGTTTTCAGGTGGTCCCATTATCACCATGTCGAGATCTGATGATGGGATCCCAAAACATCAAGGGTAATCCTCAAATTTTATTTGTATATTATTATTATTATATTGTTTTACAAAACATTATGTGTTTTACAAATTTTCTATAACTATTCAAGTATTTGTATCTTGTAAGCGCCATTTCATGATGACGAGCGACGAAGTTAAAACTCCTTATCAGGTAGGAGTTGGAGGATAATTGTTTTGTAGCCTATACTCAGCTTTAATACGTGCTTCAAACCATTTGGACGTGCCTCAAATCTGAAGGCAAGCCGACTGCCACGGTGGCGCAGTGGTAGCGTATACGACTGCTGTGATTAAGATCTCGGGTTCGATTCCCGGGTCGGACCAAAAGTTTGTATGATCTGCAAATATTGGTTTGGAAGTTTGGGTGTTTTCTATGTTTGTGAAAGTATGTGTAACGAAAAAAGTATATATGTATTTATATCAGTTATCTAATACCCATAACACAAACTCTGCTTAGCTTAGGACTAGATGGCGTTGTTCGTTACATATCCGAAATATTCATTTATTTATAACTTATAAAAGCGTGTTTTTTTTAGTATTTCGAAACTATTATTTTTCTTTAAATTGTTCCATTGCAATCACTACCGAATGATACTATCGAGCTCTGAATCCGGCTTTTTATTCATTAATGATTGATTAGTGTTAACTTAAAACAATCTGCGATCAAGTTAGGCTCTGGTTGGAATAGAAATTAATTGTACTCTGTCTGTATATCATGACTGCAGGCATTAAAAAAGCTTCAGGTAAAACTTGATAAAACTACTCTTAAAATTAACGATATCTGAGTCTAGTGTTTAAGATAGCTTTACCCTCATATTAGCGACAGACACAGAACCAAGTTCCATGTCTAAGCAATTACAAAGTTACTCATGAACAATATAATTTAGAATTCACAGAGGTTATCAAATTAATTGCGAAGTACAATCAGCGTAAAATTGTTACGACTATCAATAGCAATCAAATTAATTGCAATTAATGTTTTAATGAATTGATACTTTCTTCAAGTGTTACTGAAAGTTTGTATCTCAATTTTTCCATCAGAAATAGTTAAAATGGAAATATTTCTTGTTTTTATTGCTATCTTAGAATATAGTCCCACTCTCTAATACTATACGATCATATTAGGCCTAAGCGTAGTTTTTTTCATATTTATTTATTTAGAGGCTTTTATTATAAAATAATATGTAAGATCTTTACTTATTCTGAGGTACTAACTAACTTGGAAACAGAGGAAGTCGTTGTTCTGCAAATACCTCAAATAGGTCTAACGCTGCATTTATATTAGCATTTAAGATAGTAATAAAATATTTAAGATAGTAATAAAAAGTCCTGCATCGTACACATGAAAATTGTATTTGCACATCAACGAGTTCCTTTGGTTTCGATATTTGACAAACTCAACTGTAAGCGTATAAGAAACCTCTGCCATCCATTAAATAATCAAAGAAAAAATTAAATTTCATAGAATAGCAGGAAATCGATGATGTCTGGGCTGCTCAACTTGTTTATTCCTTCGGTATCCTCGCTCACTCTGGTTTTCTGTGAGGCCGAGGTATCTCGCGACTCGACTCCGGTCGAGCCGGCCCATTCATGCCGAAGCGTGGCTCTGCTTGATAAAAGAAGATCAGTCAGGAATCAACATTTAGTCTCAGTAGTCTATTTGTTGAGTAGTGTAAAGGGCTAGAGGATCTTTATTTATTTAAATTGAGAAACATTTGTGCTAAATAATATATATATATATAGATAGATAGATAGATAGAAAACTCTTTATTTGCACACTATAATATTACAGTTAGAAGAGAGTACATAAAATGTTAGAGTGTACAAAGGGCGGCCTTATTGCCAAAAGCAATCTCTTCCAGGCAACCTTAGGATGGATCGAAATGTATAGGAGAGACAGTGGTATATGTCGGTGCNAAATGTGGCCAGCATCAATGCAGTTGAGCAGTTTTGTATAAACAATATTAGTTGAGCAATTGGGTACTAAATGTTCAGACATTAAAGACAACCCACTGCTGAATTGGCTGCTCATGTATGCGTATTAAGCCGTGGAAGGTCGCTAGTTTGTATAATAAGTCTTTCTTTATGTTAATTAAACAACTAGGAGTAATCTGCGCTTAACCTAATCCACCTTGTTTAATTCCACACATTCTGCGAATATTAAAACATAGGTATAACTAATGCGGCGTACCAGACCCCTTTTATCTGCATGAGTTCATTGTAGGTGAACGCTCGCAGCCACTGTGGGCGTGTAATTACCTTGAAATCATATCACCGTACCCCTGCAGTGCCATCCTCATGGAATTAAATTTCAGTTTAATTTTCCAGATTAGATATAGTATTTTGTGTATGTTTTACTTTTTCTGTTACCTTGAGTTTTGTAGCTCTATTTGGTATTTGAGAAAAATCGTCGTGTTGCGTTGGTGAGTGAGAGGCCGGAGCTGCGGAGGCCCAATGATGCAGGATCATCTCAATAGATCGCTATAGTATGGGTCATCATGCTGCATTGATACATTCGCAATGCATATTGTGACCACATCTCCTGGATTCTGTACATGTTTTCCATTAGGTAGAGTAGAGTCACTATGGCAGGCTCATAGATAAAACAACATGCATGGATTTTGCGCGTATAATATTCCATCACTTATGGCGAAAACTTCAATCCTAGGATATTTTATATACCCTCTTCTTAAATGATCGCCATTATCTCCTATTCATACATTCGGCTTGCCTGTTGGTTAAGTCTGCTACAGCAGAGGTTACGGGTTTGTATTCCATCCAGGACTAACAATTGTTTGATGAGCACGACCATTTAGGCCATTTTTTCTGTTAATTTATACAACTTTATTGAATATCACTAAAGTATTAAAAATCACAGAGGTAATTACATAATATATCTGTAATATGTATGCATTTAGTACCATATATGTATGTTTTAGTTTAGTATACAGTAATTTAATGTTGTCTATATGCGTATTGTTGTCTCCGTTTACGTGTGGAGTAAGTCAATTAATATTATGAAATATCAACGAGCCGGAAACCTTTATGCGTGGGAGTTTAGCTATTTATACGGTCAAATACTGTTAATTTTTAGTGTTTAATCTTGTGATATTATTATGTTCGGAATGACATAAATATAAATAATCATATAAACTCAATATTAAAATGGAACGCAAAACATACGTATAAGCTTGTTACAGACACTGGACAGTTCACATTGCAAAATAAAAAAAAATCAAGTTTTATAATAATATTTATAGTATAATAAGTTACTGAAGATTTATAATGCTACATCCATCATTAAATTATTAGACTTGGTTGCACCAACTGTGGTTATATACTCCCCCTAAAACTGTGAACCCAGTATTTTATTTTTTTAAATGTTTACAAAAGACTTCAATCCTTACAGTTTTTAAAACAATTGTTTTGCAAAAGTTTTAAACAATCAGATAGTTATAATACAAAAAGATTAATTATAACCATCCAATTTCTAAACTTTTAGGCCCTCGTTTTGTATCTTTTAATTAATTAATCTGCCGTGTAAATTGGAACGTTTGGATTTTTGTTCATCAATTTCTCCCTCTCGTCATCAATCATATTCTTCCTGTCAAACGACAAGGATCTTTGTCGCTATCTGTTTGCACTTACTTATCAGTACAAAAATATGTTCCTGATTTTGTCACTCCAGAGACACTAGTTGAGTTTTTTTTTATATACGAGTGTTAAGTGCCTGCTGGCAAGTATAAGCAGAATCTAGGATTAGTGGTCACCATACTCATATACTCACACAATGCAGCAGGGTGACCGACACTATGGCAGCCTATTGAGATGTTTCTGCGTCATTGCGTCTCCGGTCTCGCACTCACCATCGAAACACGACAACACGAATGCTGTCACTTTAGTTTAGTCTTCTGTGAAAGGATAGCAAAAACATAAAAGGGGACAAACATTAAGTTGATATTGTTTGTTCCCTTTCATATTTTTACGGTTAAAGCATTACCTCTTTTGTTTTCAATAAATCAATTGTACAAACGAGTTTATTGGAACCACTTCTAACGACAAATTTATTCACAGAATACATAAGTTGTGATGCAGTGCGTCGTCGTTAAATTTATCTTCTGTGTTATTACATTGTATTGTTTTGTTTCTGTGCGCAAATTGATTTTCTTGTGCTCGGAATTTTCATATTTATACCCGTGAAAAAAAAAATATATTCATAGAAAATTTGTATTACTACGTGATTAGAATAAATTTACGACTTGTCTCATAATTTGGTAATAATGATTAGACGAATCAGATATGTAGAAAATGCTTCAATTTAAACAATTGAAATATGAAATTATCGGTGCACGGTTGAGTGGTTTAAACTGTCGCCATGTCATGTTCAAATCCCACTTGGGACAACACTTTGTGTCATTCACAAATTGTTGTTTTGAGTCTGGGTGTTCTTTGAACGCAAAATGTATGTATATTCCTAATGCACGAGTTGTTTTGAGAAACATGAGGTTCATAGTATAGTTTTAAAGAGAATCCTACTCCCACGTCACTGGTAAGTGGTTGGGTGGTGGAAAAGTATTACTGCTAACATCTTTACAAAGGAAGCACTCTCTTTTAATATTTTAATGTAAACCCTTTTACGGTTCCATATCGATTGCGGATTCGAGGTCCATTACAACAAAAAGTCAAAGGTTTCTTTTAAACAACTTCAAAGAGGCTCACATCGAAAGTGATTTTTCTATAATATGATTTGGATTACTACGTCTTTTTTATCTTTACACCTCAGATTGATACCACTGAAAATAACAAATATGGTTAGAAATATACAATACTAGCTTAAGAATCCGGCTCCACCTTTGTATACATGTGTCGGATATCACGGTAAATAGTAGCCAATGTGTTTTTCTGATGTATAAGCTATATCACTGTTAATTTTGATCAAAATAAGTTCAGTCTTTTATGTAGGTAATAGTAATAAACATTTATGCATCCTTATGAACTTTCGCTTTTGTTGTAAACTAGCAGCCCGCGCCGGCTTCGCACGGGTAGACGTTGGTATTTACCCAAAACTTTAAATATTATGAATTTTAACACGCTCTTAGCAACATTCCCAAGCTTAAAACACTTGACCAAGTCTTGAAGTTTTCATACGGATCCCTAACTTTTTTGCAAATATAATATAGCCTATGTTACTCGGCGGTTATGATTTAGCTGAAAGAATATTTCAAACCGGTTTAGTAGTATTGGGGATTATTCAATGGAAACGAACAAATAATCAAGTCCTCTTTATAATATTAGTATAGAACTATAAATAAATAAATATTTTGCACATCTAACACACAACGCCAGTTAGTTCCAAACTAATAGTGGGTACAAGACAACTGATTTAATTACATATATTTTTTTTGTAAATGCCTACATATCATACATAGAAAACACCCAAACTCCGAAACAAATGTTTGCAGATCATACAAATATTTGATCTGATCCGGGAACCGAACTGGAGACCTCAAGCACAGCAGTCGCATACACTACCACTTTTTTTTTTTTTTTTACGTGGTGGAATGCCTTTACGCACTTCGCTCCCCCCCGCGGGGACAGGGGGTTCGCTTTGTGTGGGACTCCTGACTGACACCAGCCAGACTACCCACTAAACCACCACGGTGTGCCACTCTGCGCCTGAGACGGGAGAGATCCGGGAACCGCTTTCTTACGCCATCCGGGCATACACTACCACTGCGCCAACGTGGCAGTCAATATTAGACGAAAGAATAAATACCAAGGTCAAATCAGTATTAGGAATGTAGCAGCAAATCGGTATTAGGAAAATCTATCTTAATGTTCAACGAGTTATTAAAGTAACCGACCGAGCTACTGTCACTTTGTTATTACTGTAACACTTTCACGGCTTAACACCTACATGGATTGTAATGAAATTAGGCAAGTAGATAGAAACAGAATTGGATTCTTGATAAAAGACAAAAGCTAGTTTTTAACGCGGGCAAAAGTCGGCTAACCATTGTAGTAAATAACAATTCCTTTTAACCTATACGCCAATTTTACGACACTACTTATTGTTTTCTCGACGTCCGTGTGCAGTGAACCTATTAACAATCATGAAATAACAACGAATCGGAAACGTTTTGCATGTTTGTTTAATTATTTTTTCGTTTAATATTACATTTATTATACTCGGCAAGGTTTTATTTTTGAACATTTTAGAGTGTACCTGACAGGTTTGCATGAATGCACAGTTGAACTTAACAAGCAAATCGGAGCGCGTATATTGCACAACTATGCATATATGTATGTCCTCTGCTAAGCTCAAGCTTACCTAATGGATGCTGAGTTTACTGTGTATGGCTATCCCGACCAGAGTCCTGCCAGGAATCTCGCAGTTCAATTTGTAAATATCGGGAAATATTATATATCAGCGCAAGAACTTTTATATCGCGATGCAGAATTTTCAGGAGCTTGTTGAAGTAGATTAAATTTTTTTTGAGCTATGTTTTTCAAATGTCTGTTTGTGAAAGTCACCACAAATAAATAGATAATCAGGACAGAGATAGATATATATACGTGATTTGTGGATTGCCTTAACAATTGCAGATCAAAAGATGAAAGTTAGTTTACAAGCACCATAATGGAAGTCAGTAGCCTCATCTGTATCTATACTAATATTATAAAATATATGCAAAACAAACTCCGTCTATTACGCTTTCACGGCTAAACTGCTGTAGCAATGTCAATCAAAATTGCCTGAAGATACTTTGATTCTTGGGGAAGGACATATGGTCCTGTTTACCCCGATAACCGACACACATACGGGCGAAATCGCGCAATAGTTAGTATATAGTATAAGTTCAAATAGCATGCCCTAGTTTTACAGCCTTGGAACATCTCCATTATGTTTAGAACACGTATAATATAAAATCGACCCACCAAGTGGCGTTACGCGACTTTCAGGACAAAAACTAGGTCGCCGTGTTTTGCCGTGTGCAAATATTGTTGAAAACAATGAATGTCACACATTGGGACAAGAGAGGCACGAAAAAGGCAATTTTAACTTGTGAGAGATATACATACATAATTATTATGCGATGACCTATTTATATAGCCTAACAGTAGTAGAGTATTTAACCTAAACGAAGTGGGAAACCGTGACTTCGATTTCCGCTCAGAGGAAATTGGTATTAATACGTATATTTGCTTTCATACGTACATACAAGTATCGAACGACTGTCGGCGTAGTGGTTTAAGCAGTTGCCCACGTCGCTTAGTGTTATAGGTTTAAAGCTCACATGGATAACACTTTTTGTATCCATAAATTGTTGTTCTGAGTCTGGGTGTTCTTAGTATTCGTTCATGTATGGTTGTAAAATACCCGTATCTAAAAAAGACAACTCCTGCACTAGGAACAAACCCTGAGTAGCAGGTTTGTTCCTAGTGCGGGAGTTTTACATATTATTTATTCCTGTCATATAGTATTCCTGTCACTGTGAACTCCGACACAACTTGACCGTGGGAAAGCCACGCTTCGACATGAATGGGCCGGCTCGACCGGAATGATACCACGGCCTCACCGAAAACGGCGTGACACAGCGCTTGCGCTGCGTTTCACCGAGTGAGTGAGGTTACCGGGGACTTATACACCAACTCCTCCCCCTTCTCTCTTCCCATCCCCCGGCTACGTACTTGTTACGCTTCTGGAGTTACGGGTGTCCATGGGCGGCGGTAATCGCTTACCATCAGGTGATACGTCTGCTTGTTTGCCCCTATTCCATAAAAAAAAGGAACATTGGTGAAAAATTTATCGCTTTTAGAACCATGACTTTCTGCTATATGATCGATCAGTCAGTGAATCAGTTTTTTCTTTTTTAGATATACTAGATTAAAAATATCTATTGTTCACATTTTTAAGTACTGGTAGCTAAGTAGTAAGGTAGCTAAATTTTTAACTAATATTTTGATAAAAAGAGCACATAAAGCCTTGTTTAAAATCCGTACAGTGGTTTAACCAAGACAGCGTCACAGACAGACAGAGTTACTTTCGGAGGTATAATAGTAAATAGTATGAATAGTAAAAATATTTTGCTGAATATCAGGTCGTTACTTTCTCAGGTAAAACGTTAAGCGGCGAAATATATCATCATTTCCTGGCGCCACCGAAAACTGGGACGTGGTAACAGTATGTAGGTCAAATATAATTCAGTTCAGACTTCTTTTGTATCGTGTCTTTGAATGGAGGTCTTACTCTGTAACAAAAAAGGCTGTAGAGCTGTCCCCGCTTTGTTAAAAGTAACAGCTTTTGTAAAAAAAGTACAATTTAAATTTTAAGAGAGAACGAACGCCGCTTCTACAGGTGGTAGTGCATTTAATTTTTGTTCTGGAAATACTATGATTTTCATGAAATAAGTTTATAATGAAATTGTAGCTTTTTTTATTTTAATATAATAGAAACTCGCCCGGCTTCACACGGGTTCATTACGAATTATATAATATAGCCTATGTTTCTCAGAGGTGTGCGGCTTAACTTTTTCTCACGTCTTCAACAAATTTCGTCATATTTTAGCCAATATACTTAAAAATGTAACAAATTATATATGAAAACCTATCTCAAGAATCACTAAACCTAAAGTAAAAAGAGCATAAAAATCCAGCATAAAAGACAGACGTGGCGAAGGACTTTGTTTTACAATATGTAGCGATAGTCATACGCTTTTTAAAGAAAAATCACGAATTAAACGAGAAATTTTGAACAAATTAACATAAATAAACTTAAAATTTAAAACTATGGGGGCACGGGAAGGAACGGTGATTTCTGGGCACGGGAAGGAACGGTGATTTCTGGGCCCGGTCGCAATGGCCCGATCCTTTGTATTTTAGGAATAGAAAAAAGTCGTTATTATTTACCTAGATTTTCGTACACCAAACAAAGTTGAAACATAATAAAATATTCGACAGTTTATTCCAATTGTTTTTATCTGAATTCATACGAGCATCTGTCAAATTCTAAAGATTTTTACATCTAGAAAATATTCGGTAAATTATTTTAAAATGTAATAAAACTATTTTAAATTGTTCAGATCGATTAAAGTATACATTAATAATACTATTATAGCTTTATCGTATTTGTGCCTTCATGCGACGTCGACGTTTCCTTGATTCGCGAAAACAAGATTCTTTGTCAGGCATTATAAGTATTTTAACATATCGCTGTTTTCCAAAAATACATTTTCACTTGTGTTTTACACTCCCAACAAGTTTGATTTATAAACCAGTATCATCTCTAGAAACAAAAATATGTTCAGAATTCACGCATTTAGAAATATTTCTTACACTTAAAATAACAGTGTAGTATTTATTTATATATTTCTATTGTATACACAAATTAAAATAGTACAAGAGAAACGGTTACATACATAGTATGCATAACAACAATACTATTTATATATACTAGAGATCATCCTTTCAAATTGTATGTTTCATTTCAATATTATTAATAAATTGATATCGCGTTATCATTTCTTTTTCAAGATACAAGTCGGCATAAAGTAAGTTTTTTATTTAAAGTTTCTATTTTCAGTTCGCTTTTATATTTTCAACTTTCTATCGAATAAATCCTATAAAAACACACAACTTCCTACTCTGACTACTACGGCTTTGACATGGAATCACGAAAACTTCGATTTGATCTCCCGACGTAAACAACGATGTTGAAGTCAACTTCAGCCAGTTCTTTACAAAGTTTAGCCAGTAGTCTTTCAAGAAAACTTTTATGTTGCATTTATTATTGAAATAATTTTACAAGGTAGCTTTGTGAACGTATTACGTATACTATGTAAAGTATGTATACATGTCCGTGTGGTGACAGATTACGAATATAGAGTATCATCTCCATATTCATCCCATACGTCCCCACACTGACCGAGTGCGGGTTGGGGACTGGCAAGACTACGTTGTGGCTACGTAATCTTGTCGTTGGATGTATTTAAGCCACCCGAAGTCCTCCAACTAAGCTTCACGACTGTTGTCCTATGATATCAATAAAAATGAAAAAAAGGGACCAATTGCTTAACGCGACCTCCAAATCACGCCGACGCTCATGGTGTCGTGCCAATAGCAATCACCCATCCGGATACTAACCGCGCCGTCATTACTTACCCTCGGTGATTGTTTCTTATCATCAAGTGCAACTGGGTTATGAGCGCCTCTGACTAGCATAATATAATAGGCCAATACCTCCTTTCTACGTAGAGGCCTATTTCCAGCAGAGGATTGTTAAGGGCTGTTGATGTGGGCCTACATGCAAACCTGCATACTATATATATGGTAGTTACAGTACACATATGGAAGACCTACAGTTGTATTTTACAGGAATTAACACAACCAGGTTTTGAAAGTTCTACTGCCTGCGGTTCTAAGCTGTCCCTAGGGACAGTGGCAAAAGCTGAAAGCTTGTATTACGGAATGGAAAAGTTTGTAACTTACGAAAAACTGCAGAGAACGGCGCAGTTGTTACTGTGTATAGCATTAACAACAATTAAGCAGTATATAATAAGGATAGGTTCAAACTTAGTGGCGTGTAATTATAGAGACTGATGTACAGCATTTTTTTATATTTGGCCCTGCCAAAATTACTCTACACTGCCTGATGGAAAGCATAAGCGAAATCCAAGAGTGGTGGTCACCATACTCATTGCGAATGCAGACAATGCAACAATGCAGCATGGTGACCCACACCATGGTGGTTTAGTGATGCTTCTGTATCATTGGACCTTCGGTCTCGCACTCACCAATGAAACACGACAACACGAAATCTTCATTTTACGGTGATTTTCTGTGCATGTCTTTTAATTATTCTTATAAGTGTGTATAAGGTTATTTTTTAAGTCAAGTTGGTCAACTTTTGAACTTTTTATGAATAGGGTTAGGGATAAAAAAGAAGAGCAAATAAAAATTTCAGCATCGCACGGCTTCTTTGTTCCTTTTCACCCGACAATGACAAAGCCAAAAGGAAGGATAATAATTTTGGTATATAAATATTCATATTTTCACACGTAGCGCATAATTTACTGAACCGATTTCAATGTCACAAAACACTTCAGTCAATAGATATGTAAAAATGGTTCACGTAACATCAAATTCAAAGTTTTTATAGTCCATTCACTTAGATACGGTCGTTTAGATCAGGCCGGTCCCTCGTGTGACTTTTTGTCACAGAGAAATCAAAGGCGCCGCCTGCGGCGTACAGCCACAAGAAAATATGATTTGCCAGTTTACGCACGCCGAAGCAGTATGGTAAATAGCTGTGTATGTTGACTCTTCTCACGTTTCAATTAAAAATGTTTTAATAAAGGCTAGGAAGATGAGATGTTTTGATTTTTCAAGTAATTTGTCATTACTACCTAGGCAAGCACCTAACTTGTAAGAATTAATATATTCGTATTTCATAACAGTTACCACAATAACATTCGTGCATCATGCATCTAAACGAATGGACTATACTTAGTCGCGTTATACTTATTCCTATGGTTTTTTAAATTTATATTGTAAAATACACCAGTACACAATAATACCAAATCCCTCCACAAATTAGGCCCGACGTGGAGGTTAATTAGCATATTTATCAACGGCCTCTGTCTAAACCTAGAAATTAAATGATTTTAACCTCTTAATTCAGTTTCAGTGTAGTCTCGCTTCCATAATCACTCCGTTAGGGCCTGTCTCTACGCCAAGTTAACCCTCGTAATGGCTATTATCCGCAACTGAGTTACGACATGGTTACTTTCTTTGACTTATAATTAAGGATTAATTACGTACGCAGTACGCCAGTAATGGTTACAATTTACAACAGCGACATAGTGACGCCATTACGATATTTATTATAGGACGTGTTTTTTAGTCTACTACTATTGATCATAGAGCTGCAATGCTTACTTTTCACTAATGGTGCAATTTTGATATCACACTAGATCAGCTACGGGGTGTTAACCGCGGCATAATTTCACCCGCAGGAATCAATTAGCTACGCAAATAATTTTTTATGTTTTTTTACCGAATTATGAATTTCTAAACCATCCTCAGGAATAGGCACAAAATATTTCATTGAAATCGGTTTACCCGTTTAAGAGGAGTCTAGTCACATACACACGCACAGAAGATTTATGTATATAAAGACTATATTAACCCCCCGGGATCCGCACGTGTGTATGTTTGTTATAGCGATTAGTAGAAGTGATTCATTTTTATTTATATAGATGTCCTAGCTGACCCGGCGAACTTCGTACCGCCATATATATTTCCGTGAATATTTTCTTAATTACCGAAAGTACCAACTTTCGGTAATTTAGAAAATAGGAGGAGGGCAAAAATTTAGGATTAAATGTGTTTTTTTAATTCCACACCATAAAAAAATAACCAAAAAAAATTGACCAAAAAACAATGTTTTTTTTTTGGTTGAACCACCTTTAACACTTAGACGTGTAAAAATTAGTTATAAACCTATTGTCATGCCTATTGAATATACAAAAAGAAAATTATCAAATTCGGTCAAGCTGTTTTGGAGGAGTATAAACACTAAAACTGTGACACAAGAATTTTATATATTAGATAGATTAACATATAATAATTAATCCATAGTA
Source organism: Hyphantria cunea (assembly GCA_003709505.1). NCBI lineage: Eukaryota > Metazoa > Arthropoda > Insecta > Lepidoptera > Erebidae > Hyphantria > Hyphantria cunea. The sequence goes on from PKRV01000925.1 coordinate 562,061, forward strand.
TTCATGAACATATTCAAGTCCTCTCAATTAGGAAGGGCAACTACTAGCAAAATCGGTAGCTAATTCGTCGTACCATTACAATTGTTAGATTCCATTGATGTACGAGTATGTTTTGCGGTCGCCATTATATTTTATATTTGACTTTCTTCAGTCCAAATAAAGGCGAATGTAATAGTTTAAAGAGAGAGTAACAGTGGTTGCAAAACACTAATTTATATCAAACTTAGTAGGGAAACCTTTCACTCGAAGTCAAAACAAATATTTCATTAGTCAGGGTATTCTGTCGACTCGAACAGTTCTAGTAGTTGAAAACTTTAAATGATATCTCCGTAATTATACCAGCTGAGTTAACTTCGCACATAAATAAATAAATATTTGACACATCTAACACACAACGCCATCTAGTCCCAAGCTAAGCAGAGCTTGTGTATGGTACAACTGATATAAATACTTATATACTTTCGTTTTGATATGTTATTTTGTTTCAATGGCCAGTTTAATTGCAACTATTAAAAATCATTAATATTTTTGTATACTAATATTATACAGCTGAAGAGGTTGTTTGTTTGGTTGAACGCGCACTTAATCGCAGAATCTACTGATCCGATTGGAAAAATTCTTTCAGGGTCAGAAAGTCCTTCATCATGCTACGACAAAGCGGAGTGCCAATGACAAATGTTTAAAAAACGGGAGAAAATTATTTATTTTCACAGCTTCTTTTGCGTGCGCTGCGGTTTAAACTTCGCGAAAATAATGTCTCAAATAATGGTTCCTCCAGAAAAGTTCTAAACATAAAAATCAGCGATAGCATATGTCTGCCTGTTAGGGTTGGCTCACTATAATTCTTTTTTATGGAAAACATTGTTTCTACGTTGTAACATCACGCTACGGCCAATAGAAGACGCAGAGGCGGTTCCGTGAATCAACTAGAGCGTTTATAAATTTTAAGCTGGGTTGGGTACTTTTAAAAGACTCAAAAAACTTTGTACTGATTGAGCTGAACTTTTGACACGATATATAACACGCTCTGAAAATGGTTAAATAATAATAATAATAATCGCTTTATTTTACACCAGATTGTTTAGAATGGTAACTTAAAGGTAAAAGGTACAATTGGCGTCCTCATCGCCCGAAGGCAATCTCTTACAGGCAAGACGCGGCCCAACTAAGACGCGGAAAGTATAGGGTAGTGCCTGGTGTATTAGAAGAAAAAGAAGTATATATATACTTATAAAGTAATAGTAACACCTTGTGTGGATGAATGAATAAATACATAGAAATATTAGTTAATACATATTTTATAAAGACTCCTTTTAATTATAATGGCAAAGACTAATTTGTTTTAAATATTTTCGTTAAGGCACAATCAAGGTTCTTATGGAGAGAAAAAAGTAAAAAATTGCTAGGAAAATAGTAAAAACTACTCTTGTTTACTGTATCTATTGGACTGCGACGAAACAATAACTTTTGGCAGCTGTCTCTCCTGAGAGACAGCTGTCAAAAGTTGTCAAAAAAATCTTCGTTAAATGATAGTAAATTTTAAAAAAATTCATTACTTGATCAATGACTTGACGTCTTGTTTTGCAGTGTTTTGTTTTTATTTTATTAATTACAAGGTTCATTGGAATAAATACTTTTTATCGCGACATTCCCGATGTCATTTTTGATAAGGAATTCAAATCGTTGTGTTGTTGTTTTTATTTAGAAACGAAATTTGGTTTTCGGCTGACTTTTGTGAAAATTCTTTTATAAATTTACTTCAGTGTGATTTCACAAAATTACGACATTGATATAACTTTTTTTTTGTTAAATATTTTGTATGCAAGGATTGTAAGTTGTGTTAGCCTGTTACTGGTCTAAAATAATGGATCCACCATATCTGGAATTTCTTTCACATATAGTAACTGTGTTAACTAAGTGTATTTACATAAAATATTCTACAGAAAAGTGAAGCATCAATAAAAAAAACTTTTTTTTATTTTCTTCTTTTTATGTACTAACGAAGCCAAAGTTACGCCGATTGATGCCGTTATCAGTATCGACCAAAAACGAGCAAAACAATCACGTTTGTTGTATGGGAGCCCCATTAAATATTTATTTAATTCTGTTTTTTTAGTATTTGTTGTTATAGCGGCAATAGAAATGCATTATCTCTGAAAATTTCTACTGTCTAACTATCAAGGTTCATGATATACATCCTGGTGTCAGACGGACGGACCAGTTTCACCATTTGGGTACGGAACCCTAAAAAATCGATATAAATAATTTGTACAAACTAAAACATAAATCAAAGAAATGAAAATCTTACGCCCTGTACTTTTGAAAGATTTACAATTTTTGAAATATAATTTACTGAGTGCATAGCCTCCAAATCTCAAGGCTACGTTTTGTTTTGGCATTTTCATGTTAAATTAATGATAGCTTTGGGCACCGCGCTTGTAACTTTGTTGAACAAAGGGTACAGAAATGTTTTCCAAATAGAATCTGTTACATGTAACTTAACATTTAGCTTTATTTTACATGAACACTACTATTATTATACTATTATTAATACACTAGATTGCCTCTGTGGCGCAGTGGTAGAATATCGCCGTGCTTGAGGTCTCGGGTTCGATTTCCGGGTCGGACTAAATCTTTGTATGATCTGCCAATATTTGTTCTGGAGTTTGGGTGTTTTCTATGCATAATATGTATGTATTTACAAAAAAGAAGTATATCAGTCGTCTAGTACCCATGACACAAGGTCTGCTTAGCTTAGGCTTAGGCTTAGCTTACAATATGGCGTTGTGGTATTATTACTTAATAATGCTAATACATTCGGGGGTCGAAATTTGACCATGACCATTTGATGATTTTGTACTTTTTTTGGCTCTCTGCTCTCTTCGTCCATTTAAGCTTCAATAGTGCTAAGTTTCATACGCCTCCGTTTGTATAATTTTCGTAAGAAAAGTTCCCCAAAACACGGGGGTTAAGATCCTAACTTTTAAACTTCGAGCTGCTATTAAGAATTTCTATAATCAGAAAAAACTCAATAACGCTTTTTGTCCGACCCGGGAATTGAACCCGAGACTTCTTGATTAACAGTAGCGTACGCTAACACTAGATCAAAATACTGTCTATATACTATGTAATCAATACCTTTGAGCACGCGTATTAATTCCTACAATCATAACCATATAGAAAGTCACGGATATTAATATAAAGTTAAACTTATAAATATTATAAAAAATAATATAAGTTTAAAATAAACATGATGACAGTAACCAAGATTCACTAAAATTATGTATTTATCTAATGAAATGGTGTTCATAGAGTATAAAAATCGTATTTATTTTTAACAACGAGATTAATAGTTTATTAGAAAAATAAAACTACAAAATACAGCAATCCGCCATCTTAAGTTGAAAATCAATCGGAGGGGGTTTACGTTACTTATGTATTAAGCTCGCTTTGTCCGGACATAATCGACTTTACTGTTTATAAGAGTTATAATTGACACTGGTAGATAAATGGTGACGTCGCGTCTTACATAAACAGACGCCATGACACTACCGAGTGTTTACTCGTGAATTTTAAACTTAAAATTTAAATCGCATTTTTTTTCCTTCTAAAACTTTATTTTTTGTAGAAATATATTATTAAGAGTATTTCAAAATAAGTCATCATTACTATTTTCAATCTTATACGACAATTCCTTATCTGGAATTTTCCGGAATGTTCCAAATATTATTAGAACGCAACAAGACCATGTATTGTTCAAGTTTATAAACTACTTCATTAGTTTGAAGAGGTACAATAAAGAGCATTTATTAATATTACGCGTAAAATGTATATAAAACTTACGTTATTAACCCATAAATGTGTTAAGAGTTTCAAGATACACTACACTTGCAACAAAGTAACAGTGCTTAAATATCTGTGTGATGTGAGTTTAAAAATGTCGTAAAAGGCTACTAAGGGAGCTAACTACGAAGAACATATACACAATCAACAAATAGACCGCACGTTTGGCCTAGGGGTTTATTTATTTTTATTTAATTAATCATTCTGCAATTATATTGCAAAAGGCGGACTTGATGCCACGCGTGTTCATCACATTTTGGGCACCACTTTTGAGGAACGGGTGTCATTGTCCTTCCAACACAAAGGGAGGATCCTCCTACCAGGCGATGTGATCATGCCTGGCGGGCCACTGCCCAACGGTTGATATTGGGAAGTTGTATATATGTTAATCGGCGGGAGAACTTCTATCGCGCCATGCATACATATTCATACATACAAATGTTTGTTCTGAAACTGGGTGTTCTTTGTGTCCGTTACTTATTTTTGGAAAGGCCCCCGTTAACCAGGGTGTATATGGCGCACGGGGGAGGTCTTATTTAAAAAAAAATCCAAATCAATGGAAGATCCACGCTTCAGTATGAAGGGGATCGACCTCGACTCAACCAAAAATTAAAATAAAAAAAAACCACGATACCACAGATAACCGGTGTAAAATAGCGTTTGCGTAATGTTTCACTAAGTGAGTGAGGATACAGGAGGCTCATATCCCAACTTCTCCCCCCATCCCCCGAAAGCCAGCAAGGCACTTGTGACGCCTCTGGTTTTGCGGGTGTCCATAGGCAGCGGTAATCGGTTACCATCGGGCGAAACGTCTGCTCGTTTGCCACCTATTAAAAAAAATCGTCTGACCGGCGTGGAATGGTAGGTCAAAACCTTCTTGATAAGAAGTTGCCTATGCCCAGCAGTGGACTATTTTAAAGTCTGTTGATAAAATGATGTGATAACGGAGCTGGGACAGAATTTAATGTGCTTAGTGTAGGGAGTTTTTTATTTTCTACATAACCAAATTCAACTGTCGTATTGTATTCCCAATTTTCTAATCTAATTCCCAAGGTATGTCTATCGGCAATAGGCTTAACCTTTAGTACAGAAAAGGGTTGGTACGGAAAAGTACAAAAAGTGGATGTTTCATACGCCTCTGCCTACCCTTAGGTTAATGGTGATAAACTCTATTACCCTTACGAATATTGGTAATAGAGTTTATCACCATTGAATATATGGAATATGTTATGAACTTTATTTTTATTTTTTAAGGGGGCAAACGAGTATACGTATCGCCTGGTGGTAAGCGATTACCGCCGTGAGTTGCTGGTCTTTTAAGAAGAAGTAAACTCTTTTATTGAAGGTTTGAAGATCGTAGTGGTCCGGGAATATCGCAGGCGACAGTTCATTCCACAGTTTTGTTGAGCGATGCAGAAAGTTCTTGGAAAAGCGCACAGTTATCGACTGCCAACGATCTAAATGATAGGGGATGAAATTTCTGTCGCGTAGGACGATGGCGGATAGAGAGGGTAAGAATCAGTCTGAAAAATTCCTCGGAGCACTCCCCATGGTAAATGCAGTAGAAAATATGCGGCGAAGCCACATCTCTACGTTGCGCCAAAGTCTAGCCGAATTAAAAGTGCAATAGTGCAATTTGCAATAGGTAATTCATGTCGTTCTCCGTTGCATACGGTGTAAAATAGCTGGTATAGGGGTGCTCCCGCACAAAGATGGAGACAGTATTCCATGTGTGGCCGGACCTGCGCCTTATAAAGCAAAAGGCGGTGGGCTGGAATAAAATACTATCTCGATCTGTTGGGCACACCGAGCTTCTTCGAGCAATTTGGCCTTACCCTCTAACTTTTTTTACTTTAACTTTGATGAGATCGAGTACTAATCGAACTGTATATTTGCTATACAAGATATAGGGTCCTTTCACATTTTTTGTAAGCAATAATTTATGGATCGTAGAATTTAGTAACTACAATTGCTCTCAAAGAAAAATATGAAATGTATGCATAAAAAGATTAAAGGATTTTCATAGTTTGGTATGAAAATGTATGCGAAATAATATATAGGCTTTTTCATCCGGGATTTCTTTGAAATCACGTATATTGTACCTTTGGCGAAAGTCAGTAAGGTACTCTTTAACAAAGATATATGTGCGTATGGAATTTATACACGCACTTATATAAAATATAAAACAAAACTATACCATGTACGAGGTGTAAGGCTGCGTTTCGAAGTCAGCGGGGAGCAGAGCGTCGGCCTAACCCGTTTTTGAAACCAGCGGGCTAGACAGCGGGCGCTAGAGCGTTTTAGAGTTGTGTTAGGAGAAATTATACCTCGTAAAATATAGCTTTGTTAATTAAGGTATCTACGTATGTAATATATTAAAATAAATTTATATTTCTCAAATCGTACAAGCCAAGTCTTATGAACGTAGAAAAATCTTGCATAAAAAAATATTAATAGTTAAATAAACTTGACTTGACAAAATTAAAAATCACTCATTTCAGGTGATTGCTATTTTATTCCATCCCTATCTAACACCGGTACAATAGTGCGTACCGCTTGTACGTCGCTAGTCGCACGCTCCCCGCCTGTTCTCCGCCAGCTCTCTGAACCGCTGTGTTCGTGAAGTCTCATATAAGTCTGTGCATATGTAAGCGTCGCAGCCCGCTCAGATCTCACTGAGTTCGTGTACGCGATCTAATAGTCCAAGATCCCAGTCAACCCAGATTTATGTCATTTTAACAGAGATGAATATTTTAGGATCGGTAGTCTAACTCATACTTAGACAGAAAAAGATACTCGCTTAGCTAAAAGTGGGTCTGTTTTACAGTAAGCAGGTATCAAAAGTGTAAAACTTTTTAACTTACTTCATTTTAGGACGCCGGACTTTTATGAATTTCATTTATCATCAACAACCCGAAATGTCCACTGCTTTGTCAAACTTTTTGGCTAATCCATTGCATCGATTTCAATGGAATTTAGCATAGAGATACTTATATTCTTGAGGAAGAATAAAGGCTACTCTTTACTCACTATTACTACTCATTTAAGTACTTTAGTAGGTATCCTTAACTCTATTGTAGTTGCACTATCGGTTTTCTTTACCTTGTATGAAAAGGACTAAGTTGCACAGTAAGGTTGTTGCCGGGCAATAAAACTAAGTAAATTCTTCATTGCATATTGCTTTGTATTATTATTTATTATTTCAGAAGTGACCCATAAATGTCGAGTCTTCAATATTTCTTTAAAACACAAAATAGGTAGTTTATTTTGTTCAGGTAAGTTACGTTATAGTCGAGTGGAACAGGAAAAATGTATAGCATACGTGGAGATTTATAGTAGCACTTAGTTTGATTGGTAGTTCCGCGTTTCCAGCGGAACGTGCCTTGGCTAAAACTACGAATAGTATTTCTGTAAATTTTAAACTAATTAAAATTAACTATGAAACACCGCGCCAAAGTCCGACGGGAAATTTATTACTAACACAAATTGTTGCGAAGAACCAAAAGTGAATGATGTATTATTTTCTTAACCGATGTTAATCTTTAACTTAGCTTAGCTAATCCATTCTGATTTAGGTAATAGTGAAAATGATAGTTAAAATTGCCTGTCCCGCCTTTGTATACTCAGGACACACGACTCTCTCTAATATCATTACGTATTAGAAACCGAACGTATAACCAGAACTATCAGAATCTGCCGAATTGTGAATAAAAATTAACTCTTAAATATATTTTTACTCTGGTCCTGAATTGCGGATGATGACCACTAGGCTATCAACTATGTAGTCATGTAGTAGGGCTCCTTTGCATACCGAAACAGTTCTTTAAAAAGCAAAGAACAGCAGAAAAAAGGCGCTAAAGAAGAAAAGAGCTAACTATTTTGTGGTGAGAATCTCGTAAAAGTTATGCCACAACACTTTAATTTTTTTTAAATCTATTTTCAAAATCAGTTTCTTCTCGTAGATTCTGTTTCAAATTTTTCTGTATTTTTATTTTGATTTTTTCAAAACAATCTACAAAACAACCAGTATTATATATATACGTTAAGCCGAAAAGAATATGATGTTCATACAGGATCCACCGAGAGTCGTGATGTTTTTTACCTTATTCTTTATTCACTAAGTTTCTTTCTTTTATCATTTAGTGAATATTCCTCGAGGATATAAAGGAGTATATAAAGATTTACATATATATTGTATTACACAAAGAGCGGTATAGTTATGGCTATGGGCTTACTGTAACGCGGTACTTTTACATGTATAGAAAATACTGTACCTTTTTAAGCATATTTTGTATGCGAAAGAATGTGATGTTTGAATTAAATATATATTAAATAAATAAAACTTTCGGTTATCCAACACCAACGAGTCCCAAACTAAGCAGAGATTATATTATGGATATTAGGCAACTGATATAAATAAATACATCCTACTTTTGTTTGTAAATACACCATCATCATCATCATCACCATCAGCCTATCGCTGGACATAGGCCTCTCCAATTTCACGCCACTTAGTATTTATAAATACACATATATAAATGATCCAAACTCTGAAACAAATATTTGTAGATCATACAAACATTCGGCCCGACACGAGAATCGAATCCGAGAACCCAAAGCACAACGGTCGCATACGCTACCACTGCGCAACCGAGGCAGTCAATTTAGTTCACCGCATTAGTTATTATGTGTAAAGAATTAGGATTGCAAAACTATATTTATATAATAAAAGTATGTAATGATTGCAAGAAAAAAGAAATGGGTACAATTTGTAAGTATGTAATTAGGTGATCGACTTAATACCCACTGATTACCATAACACCACATAAGTCTCTTCTTAGATATGAGGCTTTGGCCTATTATACTTGGCAGGTTGGTATAAGAGTATTTTTTCTACTTTTTTTTTCTCTACAATGATGCGTACGGCACTCATAGGATGAAGGTTTAAATACGTCAATACCTATGATAATATTTAAAACTACCTAGCCCACGCACCTTTGTCAGAGTCTCTTTTCAATCGTAGGATCGTTCAATCGTTCTACCGTGAGACGGCCACGCTTCGGCACGAATACCACGGTCTTTCTAAAAACCGGTGTGAAAAAGCACATGCGCTGTGTTTGCAGAGCACATGCGCCGAGTGAGTGAGGATATTAAAGACCCACCTCAACCCTTCCCACTATCCCCAAAGACCTGCAACGTACTTGTGACTCTTCTGCTGTTAACATACGTCCGCTCGTTTTGCCCCTTTTCCATAAAAAAACATGCTCATCTCCTGTGATAAGCTCCCTATCTAAAATATAATACTCGATCTACATTAGTAGGTCAATTAAACATCACTCATTTCGATAACTTTTATGCCGTAACAAAATAACAACATCTGCTGGTACAACAGTGCGATACACAAGCGTTGCTAATGCTTATTAACAACTGCGTTCGCTTGTGTTAGTAACAACAGAAATAGAACTTGCTCTTTACGCCTCAATGAAGTGTAAACGTGTGCATTTCAAGAACTAGAATCTGCAACTCATTAAAATAATCGTCGCTTGTATAATCTCAGAGAGTTAGCTCAGATAATTGGCTGTTAGCGCGCCCATTTTTAGAAGGATACAGGGGCATAAAACAATAACATTAAACACTATGCCGTCACTTGTAAGCTATCCAACTGAGTACTGCGGAATGGGAGGGGGTAGCAAACCTCGATTTTTCTCTCTTGTCACATGATTTTTGCATGGCGTTGCGGAGTAATGGATAGAAGAGGTATTGAAATTGTAGGTCAACGATGACGTGCAAAATCAAATGACCAAATTGTACGAGAGAACCGCCGGAAAAATAAATAAAAAAAACATTTTGGCGCATTTTTCTGTGGACAGCTTAAAAGTGACGGCATTGTGCTGAATGTTATTATTTTATGCCCTGTATCTTTCTAAAAAGGTCTCCTGGTGTTTCACGTGACCCATTAATTTTCGACACGGGTTGTAGTCTATAAGTTTTCATGCGATGATTGCGCGAAACCGCTATTCAGATCAAGTTCTGTTTTAGTTATAAATCTATTTACAAACAAATAAGTTGAAAAAACTTAACTAATAGAGAACAAAACCGATTTTTATTTCTCTGCCTGCGCGGGTTTTGTGTCTTGTATTTTCAATTTAAAACTTAACTGCATTGAGTACAGTTAGTAGTAACCAAGCTATATTTATATAATATTAAAATCATTTTCACGGATATAGGTATACTGATCTCAAACCATGCATCGAATTTAACTTCGCAATTGCGTATACGACATAAGTGCGGTTTTTTATTGATGCAGGTCAATGCGAGTTTGTAAAACGTGCGTTTTACGCTATATTCCTGAAGCTGACCTTAAACTAATTTACATATTATCTCAACCTTCGCAACAAAGTGTCAACACCGCTACGAAGCAATTGTTAAAAGGCATGGTCTAGAAATATCGAATATACATTTATAAAATAAAACGTTGTTTACCAATTGCTCGCTACTTTTACTTTACCTTATAAGTTGCAATATGGTTTTGTGAGTATGTATAAATAAATGTGACTAATTTGATTGAAATAAATTATGTAGTTTTTTAACATTTTTCAAATCCAACAGCAATCGAGACCGAACATCTGCGTAGAAAACAAAGAGATCCTACAAGGATTCCGTCTTAACTCTATTGGGTTAGGCCTGACAGAATAAATATAATTGTGTTCCTTCGAGACCTTTCTCACACAAGAAAACCATGCAAGATTGGGTTGACATTTATCTTGACATAGTCGAGATAGTTTTACGTTCGTTTCGTGAAGCGAAACTGAATTTAGGACTGGACCTCAATAATTCGACTATCAGTCTGTTCAATTTTCAAGGATCGGTCATTGATATTAGACGATAGGGCAGTAACAATAAGCTGTTGGTTGAAAGTTGTTCTCTAACAAGGTCAGTATAATCAGGGATAAGTTGAGTTCATTTGTCGTTATGAAGTTAAACTTTAGAATTGGGCTAATCACTGATTTGGCTTAAATTTTGATTAACATTTTATTTCTATATAGTTTCGGTTAATAACAGTGAGAAATCTATGAATGATGTCAAATAATTCTGATAAAAAGTCACATAATTCTGTTGTTGTATTGTTATATATAAAGTCTAAATTTAAGTCCAGACTGTTTAAAAAGGCTACTCTACGTACGTTTACGTATTGTATCTTATAGGATACTAATGTTTCATCATATAAATGGCAAAACATTATTTCTACAGGTTTCCGTAATTTAATGTGATACTTCCTTTATTGTATTTATTTGAAAAGAGGCTTGACTGTTGCGGTTGTGTGTTTTAGAATTCAACAAAAAAATATCAAGAAAATACACACACAAACTGTACTCCTTGCCATGTTTCTTTGAACCGCTGTTTTCTGTCTGTATATATATTTATGTTACTAAAAGACGCTTTTTGCTTAAATGTAAAACACCTTCGTGATGCACTTCTATCTTGTTAAATATTTATAATAATGTAGCTAGATGTTTTATTCATCAAGATATACATCGTCATGGAAAATATTTTATTGTATATTAGCCCTTCTGTGACGTAGGTCCAATTATTTATTTACGAAACATACCATCTGTGACGAACGAACGCCAACTCAGAGTGTAGGATGAATATGAAATGAATATAGAAATGTAATATTAAGCTAAAAACATTCAAGCTGATTAGTGCGCGTAATTGAAGTTATACTTCTTTTGGCGCGTTAGGGAAAAATGACGAGAGTAAATTTTTATGATGCGTGCGCACACCGTCACGAAAAACCGACACCCTGAAGTTAGCTATAGTCAACATTTTAGTTTTTAAAATTTTTGTCTTGTCACGCCAAAGAAGTACAACTTCTAACGCGTGTACATAAGTACACACGCACTTTTTAAATAATTTTTTTGTTATTTTAAAGCCAGCCGAAGTGACTCTACTCTGATTATCTCTGATGGAATGCGTGTGTAGAATCCAAGACTGGGGGCTAACATACTCATTGTGAATACAGACAATGCGACATAGGCACTATGGCGCTTTTGGGTGATGCTTATTCACGTCTCGCTTAGAGGATCGGGGACCACAATGGGAGGGAAACTCGTTTGCTGGTAGTGAGTTCATGCTTTTAATTTATATTTGTATATACATATAATTTCAAATACTAACCATAGCTAAAAACCTTTTTTAAATAAAATTAAAACAGATCTCACAACGTTTTATATACCGCCATGGTATTAGTTATTATAAAAAGTTTAAGGATGGTACTCAAAAGTCGCATGTACATATACTTTTGAACACATATAAACATTCATAGATATACTTATGCTTGCAGGCTGTAATGGTTAAAAATAAGAATTATAATAAACATTATGAACCTAGTGATGCTTTTACATAAACACAGCCTTGATGTGGGTCACCATGCTGCATTGTTGCATTCGCAATGGGTATAGTGACCACTACCCTTGGATTTTGCTAATGCTTTCCACCAGGCAGAGTCACTTTGGTAGGGCAATACATAAAAAATAAATTTCAATTGCTACGCTTCGGCATGAATGGACCGGCTTGACCGGAGTGATACCTCGGCCTCACCGAAAACCGGTGTGAAACAGCGCTTGCGCTGTGTTTCATCGATTGAGTGAGGATACCGGAGGCCCAAACCTCTATCCCCGTCCTCATCCCCCAAATGCCGACAATGCACTTGTGACACCTATGATGTTACGGGTGTCCATGGGCGGCGGTAATCGTTTACCATCAGGCGATACGCCTGCTCGTTTGCCCCTTATAACATAAAAAAATACCATAATTTTTATTTTTAATGCGATTATTATTGTTTTTGTATTTTTTTTAGAAGACATCTCCCACACAATTACAGTTGAATTTTGATTTTTTAAGCCTTTTTACGATAGACACACATTATAAAGTTGTTATATTTTTATGCAAACTATAGAAATCCGTATTTGTTGTTCGTTACAATTCAAACTTTTTTGTAACATAATGGAAATTGCCATATTCAAGTTTGATTTTCGCCTCCATTAGATTTCGTATCGAAGCTCCAAAAATGAAAAAAAAACAACAACAATCAATTTAATTTAAACTACATTGTAATCAGTAAATGACTGAATTACACACCAGTTCGGCGGAATAACAACACAAAAACGTGCCTGCGGTGTAAACTATGAGTGTTGTGTGAACTAGGGCGTGGTGTTTCATGAAAGTGTTCCATTATTCCGAGCATGATCCGTCAAGGCCACAAACATTGACCTTGACATTGGTGCCGCAACAAAGAATCTGAAGCTCAAGAGACTCAAAATCAGGACTGCAATATAAAAGCTCTCAGCGGATTGCGTATGTATGGTTTTGTGGAAGTATCACGTGCCGGAGGCGCTCATAGCCCAATTGCACTCGGTGATTAGAAATAATTACTGAGGGTAAGCAACGACGGCGCAGTCACTACCTAGACGTGTGACCGCTGATAGCATGTTACCGTGAGCTTCTCCGTAATTCGGAGGTCACGTTAAGCAGTTGGTTCCGGTTGTTAGTCTAGGATAACAGTCAGCCAGTCAGTAATTATATAATTCTAAATACATACGTGTTCACATGCCTAGAATACTAGTGCAAAACATCAAAAAGCGCAAAATTGAATATCTCGGTGCTTAGGCACAAAAGATATTTGCTGCTTCAACTGATAATGATGGGCAAGGTGGAAGGGAAGAGACGCGCTGGACGAAGGAAAAAATCGTGGCTACGTATTATCCGGGAGTGTACCGGTATCACCTTCGTTGAGAAACTGTTCCGCCTGGCCAATGACAAGGAGGAGTAAAGGAAGCTGACGGCCAACCTTCAGGATTGAAGAGGCACTCAGAGAAGAGAAGAGAGAGAGAAATACATACATATTATAGATAAATTACACTCAGACTCAGAACAAATGTTGAACCAGTATGAAAGATTTCGAGAAAGAGCTATCATCACCATTTCAGCCCAATCAACTTGTTCAATTCATATATATTTATTAAGTTCCCCACTGTACAGGACGTATATTCCTATCTTTTTAAAAAGAAAAGTTCTGCCCCCTAGCCCAGGTGCAAGCGTTTCAAGTTTCAAATCAATTCTTTTTTACAGTTGCTGACGCCTTTACTCTCTTGTCTTATTGGTTCATATGTTGTTTAGGCCGCGTGATTTGGCGCTGAGGTGACGTCATTCCCACGCATTGGTTAGTTTTCTTACAACTTTTATGTTTGTAGAATATCAACTTGGCTAGGGGATTGTGCTGCCTGCAAGGAACGGCTTCCCGCGGCCTCGTAGGTCATCGAACCACCTATGCTATAAATCTAGGTTCGACCGGAATGCGAATGTGGGGGTTTCCCAAGGGTATTTTGATTAAAATGCCAGAGAAAAGAATAGTTAACTATTTGAATTTTTCGGTAGAGCACCTACCTAATTGTTCTTTTAAATACTAGAAAAAAGTATATCGAACGCTGTATTTCATGACTTTCGCCTTACGCACGATAGCCATATATATATATAGTACGCTGGTTTCATTACTATGCCAATAAAGTGAAATGCTACGAGGGGGAATACCCTGGCGTCCCCGAGACAATTTCTTAAATAAATAATATTTAATTTTTTGAACTTTGACTTCTGTACTCGGTTTACGTTCCTTTATTTACTTTTGTGTACAGAGGCCGTATTATTTATTAAATTCAATACTTCGTTAAACAACACTGTGGTTACAAAAACAGCAAAATTTTTATCAAAAGTATGTCTTATAGGAAATTTAGAGGTTTTTAATCCGTATTATATTCGGCAGAAATTTTGGTAGATGAAGAATATTTAGATAATAGACTTGTTAATATTAATATGCTAAGCTACAATTTTATTTTGTATTTCGTTTAGCTATAAACGATTTTGATTATGTGTTGTGCGAAGAATGGTGTATGAATTTCACTTCCGATTTAATGAACTGCCTACATTAAATTCTTTAAAAGCTAAGCTATCGGAGGCAACAATGAATCGATTACAATGGATCTGAAAAGACGTTGAGAAAAACACATGAGGTGGGATTTCGGTTCACTAAAATTTAAGACTATAGAAAAGTTCTAACGGAAAAGTTCGATGTAAATCTCAAACGAATGGAATACCTTGATATAATACGCGATATAATTTTGCAAAACACATGCGAAAATGATATTCCAGTAGACCCAAAGTTGAGAAAACTCCAGATTTACGGTATTATATGTCGACATAATGAGTGGTATACAGAGTTTTCCGTGGACAAAATACTTGCTGAAAATGGGCACACTGTATTGCGATTGCCACCTTGTCATCCGGATTTTAACCCATTTGAAAATATATGGTCTCAACGGAAAGGTTATGCAGCCTCTAGAAATGTGGGTATAAATTTAATTACAATAATGACATTACTGGCAGAAAAAGTAAACGTGATTGGGATTGAAGAATTGAAAAAGGTGCATGCAATTGAATGTGAGAATTAATTTCGAAGACTTCAACACGGTCTAGATAATTAAACTGATAGACGGGTAATAAATACGGCTAATAGCGATAATAATATTGACTTCATTGAGAGCACTGATAGTGAACCGAAAGGAATTGAGGATTTATAATTGTTTTGTCAGAATGTAATATTTAAAAAAAATACATCAATACGTAAACGTACCTACATGTTTTTTATTTTATATTACTATAATCTCAGGACAACACTTATAGATTGTTTTTGTTAAAAAGCGTTTATTTTAATATTAGAAATAGACACTTCAATTTTATTCATTTGTATAAATTACAAATGTAGCATGAAAACTGTCAGCCACGCGACATTTTGACCGACGATTCGTATTTTATCAAACAACAAAATTTTACTATTGCGACGTTAGGTGTTGCGTTCTTAGCCAAGTATAAGACTGAATTTGTGAAAATGAATACCTATAGGAGCTAAAGTACGCAAACAGACAGGGGTAATATATTTTTGTTTGTATAATGTGACGTGACACCCAGCAGACAATATGGCCCGCGCATTTCGACTTTTTAATCAATAAATAAAAAACGTAAAAAAGTGTTTTATAGAAATAAAATACATTACAGATTTTTTTTCGTTGTTTATTTTTATTTATTTTTAAGCAACCATATTCAATTCATTTCATATTTTATTGCTACAATAGTCAAGTAGCCACTAGTCCATGCGTGAGGGTAGTCGCTTACCAAGTGACCCATCTGATCGTTAGCCGCTATCACATAAAAAATTAGTTTGTTCCTCCGCAACTCTTTTTCACTCCAGCAGGTCACCAGGTCAATCGATTGTACTGTTAACATCTTATCAGGGATAACAATGGAATATTCTTTTATCCAGAAAAAAATCAGAATAAAAAGCTAGCCAGCTATGTTTGTTAGATTATTATCTCCGAGAAAAATAAAACACGATGTTAAAAAGGTATTGGTATAACAAAAAAAGTACTTTTACAAAGAATGTGAACGTAAAATACTTTCAGTATACTTCGATACCAATAAATGCAGATAAAAGAATACGCCGCGAGCTATTCATTAGCGTTTTTTTCAATAAAATGTTTGGATTCTTTTACATTTACGTTTTTTATCCGGGTTTGTATTATTGGATTGTAAAACAGCTAATTAACCTAAAAATAAACTGAATTCAAAAACAAATCACTGTTTACATGTACACATTAAATTAGAAAGAACGACACGTCAAAGACAAAGGATTAAAACTGATACTGGATACGAATGAAAAGGATTCCATCCTCTAAGTGTTCATCTGAACAATTTTCCCTTTATTAGTATTAGTAAGGTAACACCGTAAATATTTTTATTTTTTAAAGATCTTCGTGACCGCTCATTTAGAGATAGAGGTGAAAATAGGCAAAGTTTTCGACGTATGGGATTTAGATTGTGTTTTAGCAATAAACGGTGCGAGATTTTTCGAGTTTGTTGCCTTTTCATCAAACTATAAGGTAAATTATTGTCTCTGGAATAACTTAGGAAATTTTGAATTTATTTTCCACTATGGCAGACTGGTATCGACTGTAAGAGGATTGTGCTCTATGGTGAAGGGACATCCAAGGGTTACCTAGATATTATTACGTTCACAATTTATTGACAATGACTAGTTAAATACCCTTTATTTTAAAACTTAAGATCACAAAAAGGTGTTCCACCAAAATTCTGTAATAAATTTAATGTTTTAGTGGAGCGCACATACATATTATATTGAGGAAAGTAAACAATGTTCTGAGTGCCATCGGCGGCAATATAATAAGAAGGAAAAAATGAAGTAGAATTACAACGAAATCTTACTTTCGCAGTTTTCCTTATTATGTATTTTGAGAGTTCGTTTCGACCCATCAATTTTTCGCACGGATGCCACAGCAAGTTAAGACCACAAGCTTCAACTACCATTAACAACTTTTTCGACTTTTAATTGCTTTCCAACTTATTTTGAAGTCAGTTTTCTTTCACTAGAGCGCTTATTACCCGACTGCGAAAGTAGGATGATTATGTTTTTCGAGTGTATGTATAAATGTATGTTTGCATATTGCTTGCCACGCTCTAGAGCCTAAACGGCTTGTCGTATTTTTAACAAACTGCCTCTCGAGATCAGGATGGCTAAAACAAGGCAAAGTTTTAAATACTTGTTGCAGAGACATTTTCTACACATCTTATCAGATCCACCTTGATATCATCTATCTCCATATAGAATTTATATTGTGTATATATATATGATGTGTGTTTTTATATGTAAGTGTATGTATTTAAATTCGTATTTCTTGTGCATTAATATAATTATTACTCTATACATCTATAATTATTGGTTAAATTATTCTTATCCTTTGTAAATAAATCCTAGTGACGGCTGGACCGATTAAAACTAGACGAGAGAATTTGAAGTAGACATCGTTAGGACTACTCAATGATTGACCTGAAAGTTTTATAAAAAAACTTTCAGGTCAATCATTGAGTAATTGGGCGAAAAATATATCAAAGTTGTATTGTTTCATAGAATTATTAACTTTGGGTTATAAATCTCACACGCATAACATAAATGAAGTGTTCTCATTTGAAATATATAACTTCATTGCTGATTCCTTACGTGTAAAAGTACTTTGTTTTATGATGATCTGGGTGTAACATTGATCCGATGAAGGACGAGGATGCCTACGAATGTCTTCAGAGATCAAGCCTCGCAGGTTATCACCCCACAAACAGTTTTATGGTTTCTATAGCGCATGAATACGAAATAGGTTTACTGTTCACATATTATATCCACATTGGCTGAAAGAAAATACAGAGTCTAGTAACATAACAGTCAATGAAATAAACAAACATCTAAATTCTATCCGCTACTCAAACGAATATTTAACTATAAACAAACTTATTTCAAGTTTCCAAAAGTCCAAAGCCTTCCGATTTATTTGTGTTCAATGGAGTTAATTCTATAAATATTATGAGACATCACAAAAAATGACTGTTTTAGTAACGTTTTTTGGTTAAGGTACAGGCTTATTCATATTTTACTGGCTTTCGTGTAAGTCGGTTCTCGTGGTAAGGAGTGGCCTATGTCCTTCCTCAAGAATCAAACTATTTCCATGGTAAAATTAATTTCAATCGGCGCAGCGGTTGCGTAACAGCAGGCAAACAGACGAGTTATATATTTATATATGAATGGGAAGAATTGTTCGTGACGCACTTAACTTTTGAAATTGAGTGTGTCAGAATATCTCAGTGATGTGGTTCTGAAGTGTGTCATGAAAACAACTCATAATGACTGTCGGTGTATGAAGGCCCTTACTAGGTCAAAAGGGTTTTGCGGGATGGGTACACAAGCGGCGGATACTTTAATAGTCTGTACATTTGAAATACAGGCTTTACTTGGTATTTCTGGACGTTTATTTAGGATATCGGACTTTATTTTTCTTAGAATTTTACGGCAAACTTTCAGTTTTTTTTACCAAATCGATAACAAATTATTTCAATAAGAACAGTATTGTAAAATATTGCTGCTGCTTCAAAAAGGTTTTAATGTTATGCATGGTTATCGAAGATGTAAATTAACTATCTATCAAAGTTATGTGCATACCAAGTTTAGATTCTCGTTCATTCATATGTTGAAGGTTTGGATCTGTATGGGGTTAATTGATTGATATGAATTCAGATTTGGATATTGAAATATAGTAGATCCTATAACAGAAAAGGTTGGTTCAGACAGTAACCGACGCTCCGGATGGCGTAAGAAAGCGGTTCCCGGATCCCTCCCGTCTCAGGCTCAGAGTGGCACACCATGTGGTTTTAGTCGGTTCGATTCCGACACACCTTCCCGCCGTAAACCCCGGTGGGGTGAAGGATCGAGAGGGTTTCCAAAAGTAAAAAAAAAATTTAAAAAAAAGACAGTAACTGACGCGGTCGTGTACTTTAAGCGACAATCCATATTTCCATACTAAATCAATAAATTCGAAAGTAACTCTATCTAATACGCTTTCACGGCTAAACTATTAATTAAAATTAATATATTATTGTATCATAGATTAACTTTAGCTTATTTAGTTACTAAAGTTTGTCAACTGAGTAAAACAATAATCAATGTTTCTAGATTAACGTAACTGCTATGGAAGAGCGCAGTGACCTGTCACAGGCATTGTTTGCTTAAATGGTCACTGTGGTCACTTTTTCAAAATATTAAGCCTTTTTAGCGAAAATAAAGTATTATAAAGTATTGTTATTATTAAAAAAAAATCGATACATTTCGGTATAGAGACAGATTAGAGAAGGATATAGGGTACTTTTTGCCACAAAAACTGACATACACTCAAGCGAAGCCGAGGGCAAAAGTTAAAATAGTTTCTACATAAACTATTGTACACACTACCAGGTACGATTACTCACTCAGTCAACTGTCCTCCCACTGTCCAGTGTCCCACTCGGCCTTTATATTACTGACATAAATGAACCTAATTTGATGCAGAAGATAACAGCTGAAGCGGTTCCATTAGTTAAATTACGGAGAATTTACCTTAAGTAAGTAAGTAATTCGATTATCGATCGATCTATGGATTGCTTAAGGCCTACTCATAGATACTACATATTTTTAGTTTCATTCAACCGAATAAAATAAAAGAGTATATAAGTCAATGCTGGACACAGGCTTCCCCCAAGGTCCTCCACAATAGCTGTTGATAATAAAATGGAGTAGGGTGATAAAGTGAACCGAATTGTTGTGATTGCATTACATGAAGTAGGTATGGAGCCAAATACAATTTTCAAAATCCTCCATGCACTAGAAAAATGATAGGTACAATAAAAATGACCGTGATTATGCTGAAAGCTCTAAAGAAGCTTCCCAATTAGTCAAAAGATTACAGCGTGGGCGTTATCCGACTTCAGTGATGGTTTGGTGGGGTGTTAGCTATGAAGTAGTGACTGAGCCATATTTGTTGTGAAATGGTATCAAAACATATAAATGTATCAAGGTACTATTCTTGAGAAGAGGTAGTTAAAGCCCATTAACAATATCATGTTCAATAACCAAGAATTCTTCGGTTATGATCGTTCTCTCGGCGCCGGGTCATAAAGCTCGATCCACCCTACCTTGGTTAGATATGAACGTTCCGGAATTCATCAGAGCTGAAGACTGGCCGTCATCTAGTTCTGATTTTAATTCACAGAATTATGACTTATGGTCAGTTTTAGAGACTAAGGCTTGCTCTAAACACCATGATAATTTGGAGTCACTATAACAATCCATACAAGCCACAAGCCAGGTGGAGCGATGATTTGCGCAAGACGGCTAGCAGGAGCTGGATGCGAGAAGCCATAGATCGAACTAAGTGGCGTGAAATTGGAGAGGCCTATGTCCAGCAGTGGACTGCGATAGGCTGATGATGAATAACAATCCATACGATTGGCAGTGAATATATATATATATATATATATATATTAAACTAACACACTAATAGTAATAAATGTTACGTACAATAAAAAAAATGTTTTTCTTTGTAACAATAAATAAATAAATATGTTCAGACATGTTGACAATATTTGTAGCAAGACTTTAATAACAAGGTAGATTCAAATTTCAAGCCAGTTTCAAAGTTATGTATCTACTGAAAAAAGAACTTAAATATTTAGAATATTTAATTTCGGGGTTACCATTACAAAATAAGTATTACAGTAAGCTGAAAGACCTCCGGACCCTTCTCTCGTCGTTATCAGCTCTGGTACTTGGCAAATTACTCCGTTTATCGCAGTACTGTGCCGGCGGCGGGCATTTTGTAGGTCTATCTACAGACCGCTATGGGTATCGAGACCTTTTGTACGCTTATCTGTTTAATTTTATCTGATTGTAGCCAGACCCTCGAGAAATTCAAAGCAAAAAAGAACTACGTCCTTAATTTTTATGATAAACGTTTTGTGTTCGTATAAATTTGCGTGTAAATGAGTTTGTTAAGACCAATTTCTTACAGATTCATGAGCAACTTTTATATTCGTCCATACTGTTATGATAAATTTGAAATTAACTCTTATGCTTTTGCGGCTAAACTATTGCGCGGATTTCGATGAAAAAAACTTGCGGATATTTTGATATTTTAGAAAGGACATAGGCCACTCTTTACCGCTATAACCTACATATACGTGAGCATAAAGAAAGTATTTTAGAAACATTAATACTAATCATGAGTGATTATGAATACATATGCATGAATTGTATAATTATGTATAATACATACATACGTATGGCCTTAACCCTCTCCTGAGAGGAGACCCGAGCCCAGCAGTGGGACATGATGGGTTGTTGTTTGTTTGTTTAACAACAAAAATGTGACTTAAAATTACTCAGGCAAAAAAGACATCTGTACGCATATTATTTCGATTTAGTTATCCGCTTCTTTTTTAAAGTCGATTAATAATATTGTATGTGATTTTGTTCATATTTTAAACTATTTCGTAGACTTAGTTCAATTTGTCCCTAAAAATTTTTATTCAGTTAAAATAAAAACTTTATGTCGACTCTATAGATATCAAAGTGAGTTACCACTCACTTTGATCTCTTTTGATACGGGTATAATTATGTTTGCATAAGTAGGTACTATTAGGTAGGTAGTGAGGTAGGCTCTTACTTTAATAAGTAGTTATACTTACTTAAACTACAAAAAAATAAAAATAAATATCACATTAAGCTAACACTGACTATATTTATCCAATGTTCTTTTTTGGGTAGTCTAGATCACATTAAAATCCTGATTTGTTTATAAGAACAATTGTTCTAACGGAGTAATTTTACGAAATCAATACTATTTTAAAAACAAAGATTTCAAATATCTTGCCGCCAATTCATCGTACTTAGAGACTCTTCGTAGAGTTCTTTTCAAAATTCATTATTATCAAATCAACTAAATTCGTGAACGCATCTCAACCTTTTTTTAAATAAAATCAAATTTTATTAACAAAATTCATACGACACATTTATAAAAAAGTCAAACTTATTGAATGAAATTACACCCAAAGCACATGACTACTTCACGTTAAATAAAATAATAAAACAAAACCTTGATGTTTTGTTTTATTATTAATTAAGGAAGATACTTATGAAACTTTCTTCAATTTTAGAACTAAACGTATTCTTAATACGTTTAGTTCTAAAATTGAAATTAACAATAAACTGTGTCGAAGCATCTCTACTCTAAAATTTGTATTTGCGTAACAAGGTTTTTAAAAGAATATTAACTACCCTTTAAAAATAACCCGATGTCTTTGACAGTTGTCAGTAGTGTCATGTTAGAACTTACGAGGTACATTTTAGGTGTACATTTTTGTGTACAGAATGTATTGCACTACCTTTGTGATAAAACTGGCAAGTATACTGGGTGGAATTTTGTAAAGCCACCAGAAGGGAAGTACTCTTAATACTATATATAGAAAACTTTAATCAAAGAAAAAAATTCTTTATTTTTAGAAAAGAAAGAAAACTGCATCGAAAGAGTTCCGAAAATTCGCTTGCCACCCGAGAACCGAGCCGACTAAAATCTGTAACAACGACACCCTGTACCTCTATTGCATCGGTCGTTAGGGTCAATTATAACGATGAAATCTCTCAAACAAACTTGATGTAACACCATGAAATCTCGACTTATAAATTCAATAGGTCAAGTTAAAGCACTTTTACTCATAGATCCATCTGTTTACTTATGTTAGTAATTAATAATTACCACTGACGTCATTTATCCACCAAGATGCCTAAAGAACTAAAAGTACAGGTATTTTTACAGATTTTAGTCTATATAGGTGATAGAAAATAAAATTATAAACCTGAAACTTGTTGAAAGTTACTTCATCGGTTTTGTAACCACATTCTGGTAGCCACATTTCAAAACCTAATTTAAATAAAAAACTGCTAACCACCGGTTGTAGCAAGGCCGTGGTATGAGTTCAATCTAGTCTGGTCCGTATTGACTTTTTGCGAGAAAAAGCTTTAAAAAAGAACTTGGAGGCAGTAACACTCCGGATAATGGACGGATTCTAAGCAAAACGTAAAAAGAGATAAAATAAAAAGACACGTGTAAATTTTCGCCACTGTTAAATATACGAAACATAAAGAGCGGTGGGGAGCAAGTACATTAATTTATATTACATTATTCATCGCAATATCATCAAAAGGGTTAAGGTAAATAGGGGTTGAAGGTCGCCGGGTATCAAATGTGGTGAATGAAATGAAACAGTCATTTCCTAGTTTTGGAATTTCTTTAATTAAATGTGGTTTGTTGGAACAATGAAATGAAATACTTTATCTTGACGTGATACCTGCCTTAACGTGGATAACAGACGTCGCTTATAAATCACAGATTTAGCGCCAGACGGGTACTGAAACTTTACTTTTAACATGTTCAGATGTTTGGAAATTTCAAAGGATATATTTTTTATTTATTTATTTATCTTTATTGTACACTCTTAACAGATAGATTACAATATACAAATGTGACAATTGGCGGTCTTATCGCTCATGGCGATCTCTTACAGACAACCTTTATACGGAAAATTTGGTGACATTAATAAGGGTGCCAGTAGTAGGGTGCACAAATCTCAGATCTGTTCAAATGTGAATATTTACGAAAAACAAACACCAAATTCAAAATATTCAACATTCATATATAAATACACATCTACTCATACTACTCATAGATACATAAATACATACACATACTTAATATATATATACTATAAACAAGGTATTATAATCAAAGATAATAATATATATATATCCTTCACTAACTTTTTAAATACAGGCAAGGTTTTAGCGTGACGGATTGTTTCAGGTAAATCGTTCCAGAGTCTTACTGCTTGCACAGTAAAGGATTTATCTGTAAACTGGGTGGAATGTTTTGGCATTCTAGTTTCAAATTCTCTGATGATCTCAGGTCCCTACAATGAGTGTTGTGTAAGAATTGCAAGCGTTCTTTAAGATAAGATGGAGTGTGGTGTAATTCTGCAATGGAGGATTAAAAAGAGTAGTATACCTTAAATAAAATTCATAGGTATGGAGGAAGGGGTCACATGTTCCTCCAACACAAAGGGATGATCCTCCGGCCTGGCGAGGTGGTCATGCCTGGCCACTGACCAACGGTTGATGTTGAGAAGTTTTATGTATGTTAATCGACGCGAGAACTTCTATTGCGCGATGCAGGATAGGTAGCTTCTTCGTACACTAAGTTACTCTGTAGTTCAGTAGATGGCGTTATCATATGTTTTTGTTGCCGCTGTATACCGCAGTTCTATACCGCCTTTACCGTGGAGAGTGCTCTGAAGAGCTCTTCCAATTGATCCCATCTTCTCCCTTCCTCTACAGAACAACACGTGCTGGCCTCGGAAGTCACTGCCTCAGAGTCGTAGAAATACGCACACGAACCAAACAGTTTGGGTCTTCCTTCCTGTACCGAGCTATTGAAAACTAGAACTCACTACCAGCGCGTATGTTTCCCTCCCACTATAATACCGAGTCCTTTAAGCGGGGCGTGAAAAAGCATCTCACTAAGCCATAGCGTGGGACGCCATACTGCACTGTCTGCTTCATAATGAGTATAGTGGCCCCCACGATTGGATACTGCTTAAGCTTACCATCAGGCTGAGCAGAGTCACTTTGGCGAGTTATTTATATATAAAAAAAATGTATGTGGAAGTTGCCACAATAGGCATATATGGAATCAAGCTTGATCAAATTCACAACTTTAACTGACAAGAAACTTTGTTCTATGGCATACTATATCGATATACAGACAATCCTTACCTACGTAGTATTAAAAATTTGTTGTTTTGAGCTTAATTTTTTCCCCTAAATATAAAACGTAGGCAGCAAAGACCGGTCGGTTGTTATGGTAAGCTTTGGAGAAGGGTTAAACCAGCACTGGGCGGTCACTTGGGTTAAGAATTGACGATGCATAATATTGTTGCGACATTATGCCAAAGATAATGGCTGGTTGAATCATGAATATAAATCTTCATAATTTGAAAAACAGTAACTATCATAAGTGTTGCCAGAAGAGATTTCGACGACAAAATTATCCGGACCTTTCTGCCGGAAAACAGCCGTACAGTCGCTTGATCCCATCAGTCTTAAGCTGGGATCAGTATCAACATACCTGTATATTATTTTTCCATTACACGAACCACTCATAAAAAATAAAACGAATTCAGGGCGAGGCTTTGCCTTCTCCAAGGTTTGGTGTAATATGAATTTACCTTTAAGCCTCTTTCCTTAAATGAGAAAAGATTCTTGGCTGAGTAATCTTTTAGAAGTTATCGGAATATGCCTGCTCGCTAGTTGAACCCTGATCAACGTGAATCTTTTAACATTTTTAGGTTCCCGAACCTCAAAAGGAAGAAACGGAACCCTAATAGGATCACTTTGTTGTCCGTATGTCTGTCTGTCAAGACTCTCCTTCTCAGGAACGTGTAGAGGTATCAAACTGAAATTCATATCGAAAACTGAGGTCTACTGTCCCTTGGTGCTGTAAAAATCAAACTTCTAAGTCAACGCAATCAAAAGTCACAGAAGTTTATCTTGCAAATTTTCGGCACCCGCAAGGGAATCAAAACCTACAAGTACTTCCCGTGAACTCAAAATATTGAGATTTGGTTCGAAGCAACGTCTCATAGCACAGATAAAGGAAAAATTGCGAAAAGCACAGATTGTTACTTACATCATATAATATGCCTATAGGTTTGTACGCAACCCTCGGTGCGCTTGACCGGTTTTTTTTCAATTGACTTAACAATGTTTTTGCATTGCCATAACATATTATGCAACTCTATAATCTAGCGTTTTTATAGTGTTAATCTATTAGAAAGGTATTAATAAAGAGTTTTAGAGTTTTATTTTTGAGTAAAATACTTGAACGAGTTTATTACAATCTTAAGTTTTAAGTTTAAGTAATATTACAATCTTGTCTTCTTTAAAATTTTATCCGTTAGTAATTGCTTCGCCGTTTTCTACGGCGCTGAGGCTTGTGGGTTCAAACCCCACATGCGATAACACTTTTGTGATCCACAAATAGTGGTTTTGAGTCTGGATATTCTTTGTGTTTGTTTTCTGTAAGTTTGTAAAGTCCTCCACAATCAGAATTCATTCCTAATGCGGAGATTGTCATTTTAAAAATAAATAATAATAATATACTAACAGGAAAAGGTTTTCATAAAGTTGAAGTCGAAAAGTGTTACTATAGTAACACTTTTCGACTTCAACTGAGGTGTGAATCGTCAGCTGATCAAGGATTGGCCAACGTTTCGACAAATATAAGTTCCTTTTTTTATGCATGGGCCTGCCAAATCGACTACACTAATTGATGGAAAGTATAAGCACAATCATAAAGTGGTGGACACCATACTCATTGCGAATGGAGACAATGCAAACAATGCTGCATGGTGACCCACACCATGACGGCCTAGTGATGCTTCTGCAGCATTGTGCCTCCGGTCTCGCACTTACCAACGAAACACGACAGCATGAGTGAATGTTATCATTCTATGTTGATCTTCTGTGCGAGGGTAGTCCCGTCCCGGTCGAGCCGGTCAGTTCGTGCTCAAATTAGCGTGGCTCTACTGTCTTTTGTTTGGTTATTTTAATAAATTTTAAACAAATATTTAGAAATTAAACGCCTTAATGCCTTAAAATTTATTTCAATAACAAAATAACGCTGAAATTGGAATAAAAGCGTTAATAACGCTTTTTTAGGACCTCATTATAAACGATAATATTGTTACCCTTAAAATTTGATAAAGGTTGTAATTATATTCTGTTCACAATCATAAACGTTTTGCTAACGAGGTACGTAGTTTATTGAGCGAGATAACAACAGTCGAACCTTAAGTAAACCCATACCCCCGTGGGAGAGCCACGTTTCGGCATGAATGGGCCGGCTCGATCGGGGGGATACCACGGCCTCACAGAACCGGTGTGAAACAGCGTTTGCACAGTGCAAGCGCTGTTTCTGCTACGAGTTTTATCGAGTGAATGACGATACCGAAGGAACATACCCCAACTGCTCCTCCCTTACCCCAAAGGCCGGTAACGCACTTTTAACCCCTTTGGTGTTGCGAGTGTCCAGGCAATGCGTCTGCTCGTTTGCTCCCTATCCTATAAAAAAAAACCTTTTTTCTGATGAAGCAAGATTCCAGAACACAGATTTTTGAAATGGATTACTAGACGGACAATGAAATGTACGGCCAGAGTGGCAGTCAAAACTTTCAATTTGAACCGACTTTAATAGTCCAATGCTGGGCCTCTTTTTAAAAAGAAGGTTTTGATCTAAAATACATATACTATATGCTACAGTACGGTCCACGCTGGCCAAGCGGGTTGGGATAGAATTGGTTTCAAGTTTTCCTCTTAGAATTGTTTTGCTCTTTCGCTTTGCAATGATGTTGTCATGCGTAATTTGTCCCTTGGTCGCACCTTACAACTCTCACCGGATAAATAAAGGTTGTGACAAACCGTATTCTAGTCGCACACACAGGCCAAAAATGTGTATACCTAAACTTTAAGTACTCCGAATTTCACGCTTCTTTATACACGGAGTTTTTATAAAATACGCCCAATGAGTTCCTTTCACCTTTTAATATTACATGAGATGCTCGGTTCCAGTAAAAATTATGGTAATTTTAGACTGCAGCGTCGTATGTAGTGTATTAATTAAGCAACATCACGTTTAACACGTTGGTAATATACCAGTTTTTGGTTGGCAATATACTTTAACTGATTAAAAAGAGATCACGTTTCGAGTTTCACTATAATGTTGTGTTTAAACCTATATTAAGATCCTGTGTTTCAAGTGTGTTAGGCTAGTTTTCCACGGCAATGCGCCAGTTATACAGAGAACAACAAACAAAAGCACAATACAAACGGTCGCCGTATGTAAATTTGATCGCCTACAACGACAACTGCAACGCAGCCTAATTTTTATCCTTTCCCCACATCATAACAATATCGATTATTATAAACACGGCGGAAATTCAATGGTCAGCCCCTTTAGCCCACTCTACAAAGCGTAACAGATACTTTTGAATTCATAATATTACAAGTATGACTGAGTCCTCTAGATGGGATAAAGGGTGTCGTGAGCTTCGCATTTTAACTTGCTCCATGTCTTTCCGACCTTCTTCGCCTAGTATGCAAATGGACTGTACTTCGCGGACGACTACGTTTTCGTTTTCCTTGAGGGTTTCAATCGAGCGCCTGTTTGGCGATATGACCGAAATCCCTATGGAGTGTGTGAACAATCCAGTTCCACTTGCGACGTTTGATCTGCTGGTTGATGGGCGTTTCATGATGTCTTCCTTGGAGATTCTCTCGGGTCAGTAAATACCTTCAGTTCGGCGAAGACCTGAAGCGGTTTGCAAAGATCTGGAGCCAGTGTGAGATGTTCTTGGTGAGCATTCATGTTTCACACCCCTATAACAGTACGGATTTGGCGTTGGACCGGAATATCTTTAGCTTCACTCTACGCGACAATTTTACACGAGCCGTAATTTTGCTAAGGTTGCTCAGGCCTTGGCAATGTGCGAAGTGATGCCTTCTTTGGTTCCCCCAGCCTCTGACAGTTGACAGTATGGATTGGATCTGACATCATTAGTATGGAGATGTTGAATTATTCAGAATTTCGTTTTTGGAACTTGTAAATATTTATTTTATTTTTATACGCCGAAGCGACGTTTGTATACGGTTTGTTAGTTTCTTGATAATTAAATAACTATGTTTATGATGCGTATTTAGATATATATTATCATAATAATAAATGAAGTGCGTTACAAACTTAATTTAGATGGTCTTTATTTTAACATCCAAATTATTTCATTATCACAGAATGTAATAATATCACATAATTAATATCTTATCTATCTATTTATAATAGAACATAATAATATCTTCGACGAATCAACTTATTATTTCAAACCAATGAACCTCAACACGCAACAATGTTACATAATCTAATACTAACAAACATATCTTGAAGACTTATAAAGTACATGGAAAGTTCTGAAGACATCGAATTGAACGAAAATACATTTCAAGGAGTCTTCGTACTTACAGTAACTTGTATGTGAAAACAAACCATTAATTATGCCTCCAGGAACTGTTCATTGAAGAAATTAATAACTATGATCTCCTCAAGAAAATAAATATTAACGCACCATGGACTTCGGTGTTCACTCGATTACAACCGTTTTCACATAGAATATTAAACTCAATTTCATCTGGATTTGTATTTTTTTTGACAGCCGGTGCATAGGTTTCAATGAAATTTGGCATGAAGATATTTGATTTTTGAAGAGGTGTCCTTGGTCACATGCAGACAAACGCTCTTATATATTTTCACTCTGCACATGCCTGTTTCGTCACAAATCAAGTGCAACACATTATGAATGCGTAAATTAAAATCTTTTAAATCCTAGCTAGATCAATTTATCGCCCCCGAAACCCCCTGCATAGCTTGTAAGGACTATAGTAAACTTCAATAAATAAATATATAGGTCGATACTTACTCGGTTGAGACCAAATAATGGGCCTCGCATTGGCTGCATCGTAAATCTGCCAGCTTTATTTTAATAGTAAATAAATACCCCATAACATGTTACTGATAAGCAATTATTTTTGTTTAATGAAAAAGTCAGACATAAATTTTTTCAACCCTCGTTGATTGATAATTAAAAAAAGATTTCAAGGCGCGAGTGCTAGATTGTTATTAAAATTTGTTTGTTCATTTTAAAATAACGCTCGACATTAATTATGCTGTTATAAGTGATGAAAATTCTAGTGGTAAGTTTAATAACCTTTTGACGATTAAAACCGCCTCCTTGTATGTCGGATACCATGGTGTGAAAAATGTGTGTGCGCGCGTGACTGCGTGCGTGCGTGCGTGCGTGCATGCGCGCGTACCTACATGCATGCGAGAATGCATGTGTGGCATCGTAGCTCTCAAACGGTTGGACCGATTTCGAAAGCCAGTTTCCTTGCGGTGGTTCTTAGCTATGTTTGATTTATATCGGTCAGGTTGTGTAAGAGTATCAGCTTTTTTCCAAAACGAAACAAAACAAAATGGTTCGCCATCAGGCAAAACATCTGCTCGTTTGCCTCCTAATTCATTAAAAAAAACAAATATTTTAAGTAACCTCATAAAATATCTTTATCTCTTTTCTCCTTGTTCTTACTATTTGACTTATAGTCCTACTTAGTCTCTGTTTCGAGACTTCTTCTATATCTGCACTTAGTAATCACCATATCTCTTTTACTGTCCTGTCTTAAAATTATAGTACTATAATATTCGTAAGGTTGGTCATTGAAGTCAAAAACCTCTATAATATTACAAATTGCTTTCACCTCAAGTAAAAATAGAAAATGGGGCAGAAAATGACAATAACGATGATAAATGTATACACAGTGTTATGTTAAGTTTACGAGAAACCATATTACGATTAAAGAAATGACAATAAAATGATTGATTCGATTTGCAATGGTTTGCAACTTACAAGTAAATTTAACTAAAACAACCCTTCATTTTTCCCAGAAATATTATTTAGCTACATTAAATAAACGTATATATTATACTAAAAACATTAAAACTAAGCCTTGTTGTTCTAGCGGTTAGCGTATGCGACTGTCGATCAATATGTCTCGGGTTCGATTCCCGCGTCGGGTCAAAAGTGTTGCTGATTTTTTCTTACAGCAAATTCTTAATAACAACCCGGAGTGTTGAAGTTTTACAGTGTTTAACGCCTGCGCCTCGGAGAGCACGTTAAGGCGTTGATCTCGGTTGTCATGAACATCTATGGCAATCGTTATTGAGAAGTCAGAGCCCTCAAATATACTGAAAACCTTCGAAGTTTTTTCTCTCTTAGTATTGCGGAGATGCCATTCGCTCTATAGCAAAACTGACATGTAAGAAAACTGAGGGAGCTAGTAGCTGATCTCAAATAATCTTTGGAATAATAAAGCCTAGGAAGATGACGATATGTGAAACTAAAAGTAAGATAAAGTACAGTGGTACTAGTATAACCAAGTCGTTAATATATCCTTGCTCAAGTAATTATAGTGTAATTGAATACCATCGCAAAGATAAGTTAGAGTTATTATTCTTAGTTGCATTATACTCAGAAAGCACAAACAGTGTTTACGTACAGCAATATACTGTGAGCGTATAGTGTGCTATGTATGTTTGTTGTATTTGAAAACAAACAATTTAACTATTAATACATGTGAAGGTCTGTGTCCCGCCAGATTTAGCTTGTGACTGAAGAGCGAAGTGCGTTGGTTAAACATCACAGTAAACATTATACTGGAAACTCATCAATATTAATATCATTACAGCTGTATATTATACACAATAAAGGACTTATATCTACAAATGTCTATAACAAACCAAACAGTCTAAGAAGTTTTACCAGTTCTTGATAAAGATTCAGGTAGTTATCTGTCATACGACACTAGTGACCGGGATAAGTTATGTATGTTTATATTTTAACATGAAATGCAAAACATGTAAAACTGAAAACTGTAATTTATTTTAAGGGGTTTTCCCGAGGTTCGGCATACGTATATGTTGGTTATCGCGATAAATATTAGTTATTCTGAAGTATGAACTAAATTACTATAAAGTTATATAATTTGGGCTAACGAGTAGACGTATCGCCCGATGGCAAGCGATTATTGCCACCCATGGACACCCGCAGCACCAGAGGTGTCGCAAATGCTCTGCCGTTCTTTTAAGAAGAAGTACTCTCTTTTCTTGAAGGTTTAAAGGTCGTTTTGGTCCGAGAATACCGCAGGCGACAGTTCATACTAGTTTTGTTGTGCGAGGCAGAAAGTTTCTCGAAAAGCGCACAGTTATGCGACTGCCAACCATCTTAATGATGGGGATGAAATTGCTGTCGCGTAGGACGACGGCGAAAAGGGTGATCAGTTCGAACAATTCATCGGAGCACTCCCCATAGTAAATGCGGTAGAAGATGCTCGGCGAAGCCACGTCTCTACGCAGCGCCAGAGCACTAGTAGTAGCAACGATAGTGGGATAGCAGATAGTTTCATAATAGACGATAAAATTATTAATTAATATTATTTCATTAAACTGATAAGAGTAGACAGTGGTAAAACAAGCCGTAAATGTTCTCGGTGTATGATCTTTAAAAACTAAGCCCATATGTGCATATTGTGGTACTTCCAAATAAATTAAGAGTCTCAAATCTACATCTTTATATTCAAAGAGTTAGTAACACTATTTATAACTCAAGAATAGCTGAACCGATTTGGCTGAAAATTAGTGGGGAGGGAGTCGAGAACCAGGATACTTATTACATAGATTTTTTTTTACTTTGTGCCGCTGCATTAACCGCGTTTGTTGTTGTACTGCGGTTAACACCGCGGTGCTCAATTAGTATACGTATAAAACATTAATAATTTAGTAGGAACTTGAAGTCATCTACTTAAAAGGAACAAGTATAACATTTGATGATACTGTCAATTGGTGCAATAAGTTTTTTTGAAGAATATTCCTCTATAAAGCGTTATAGTGGAATTGTACTTTATACGAACTGAAAGGATACTTCAAGTCGTTTTAAAACCCTACTGAGAGGATTAGGATTATAAAAATTGTCATTGTCCCTCCATCTTTGCCCGTTACAGCGCTAAAACTTTAATGTCATAATGGTAAGAATAAGCCGTATATTCCTCTTATATTTCTTTCTTTGATAACTTAGATATAAGCTAAAGAGGATTTAGCTTTTAACTAAAGTGCCATTTCGTTGTGCTAAGAATTCACGACAAGTTACGTTTTAATATGTTTTATATTTGAAATTGTATTAACGCAATGATCCTTTATGATCCCCAAGTTTTAAGCTCCCGTACTTGGAATATATCCTTTTTTTATTAAATAGGAGGCAAACGAGCAGACGTAGGCTCATTTGAGCTTATGATTTGACAGAGGGGGAACGGCTACGTATGCTATTCTGTGTTGCTCAGTGTCAATGCTCAGTCAGTCTGTTCAGTGTAGAACAGTTGGAAAAGGTGAGGCGACCGTCGCCATGTCATCAAATCCAGGATGGGAGGGAGGTCTGTCATTAATAAGTTTTCATTACTCATATGTGTATAACATACTTACAGGTATTGCAACACAAAATTTAAAATTTAAATAAATAAAATTTCAAT
Source organism: Hyphantria cunea (assembly GCA_003709505.1). NCBI lineage: Eukaryota > Metazoa > Arthropoda > Insecta > Lepidoptera > Erebidae > Hyphantria > Hyphantria cunea. The sequence continues at coordinate 595,617 of PKRV01000925.1, forward strand.
AAACTGTCCAGGGGCGGCGGTAGCTTATTTTTTTATGAAATAGGTGGGCAAACGAGCAGTCGCATCGCCTGATAGTAAGCGATTACCGCCACCCATGGACACCAGTAACATCAGAGACGTCACAAGTGCGTTGCCGGCCTGTGGGGATGGGGAGGGGGATGAGGGGAAGGGTTGGACTATAGGCGTTCGGTATCCTCACTCACTCGGTGAAACACAGCGCAGCCGCTGTTTCACACCGGTTTTCTGTGAGGCCGTGGTATCACTCCGGTTGAGCCGGCCCATGCATGCCGAAGCGTGGCTCTCCCACGAGTTGAATCGCCTGTTTATTTGCCCCGTAATCCACAAAAAAGACTTCCGTAATATTCGGCTTGCAACTGCTAGCGTACACTGTAACTTGTCACAAACTTTGTAACGATTCTGTTTGTTTATATCCGCAACACCTCTAGCATAGTTGTAATTAAATTCGAGTTCATGACTTCGAGATTAAGATCTGTGTTTGTACTGGTCCTAAACCAGCCCACTTCGCCTAGAAGCTATTTCTGCGGGTGCTTACTCATGTATTGTTAGTGAACTGAGTAGTGTTTACAAGTTTAACAAAACGTATACTGTTCTACACTGTGTATTAGAGTAATACTGTTGGTTGCCTTTCAATTTATCATCATCCCAGCAGAAAGACGTCCACTGTTGAACATAGATCTCTCCCAAGGCTCCACACAACAACCTTTGGATGAGAGCCGCACAGTACATTTATTTTATGTTTTAATTGAATTGTGCTCAAATTTTGACCATCGGGTTATTTCCTATGATTTAATGATCAAAGAAATGTTGTTATTAAGATCGTCTGTAAAACGTCTTCCTAGTTATTCTTAGTGAAACTGGTAGAACGATATTACAGTTTATTTTATGATACAGGGAGCAAAAAAGTAGACGTATTGCCTGTAGTAAGCGATTACCGCCGTCCATGGACACCCGCTACACTAGAGTCCTCACAAGCGCGTTGCCGGCCTTTGGAGGATGTGGAGGGGGGTGCGAGAGGGGTTCGGTATGGGCCTCTGGTATTCATACTCGCTCGGTGAAACTGTTTCACACTGGTTTTCTGTGAGGCCGGTCGAGCTGGCCCATTCGTACTGTATAGTATACACAGTATAAACATAAAAAACAATTTTTAATATGATATGGCAGTTAGCCGATTATATGAGAATGTTGAATGTTGTAAGTGAACAACAACAAACGCGGGTAACAACGCGGGGCCCAACCAGTTTAATTCTTTTCCGTTGGAATTTTTTAATCTAAATTATGTCTCCGTTTAGACCCAGTTTCCTTAGCAGTTCCCAATTGCAGGGTACGTTAAACTCCAAAATGATCCTGTCGTCTTGATTAAGCTATTGACTAAAGACGTGTTAACACACACCTAACAAGAGCAGTGTGCTCATCATGAGATTAACGTTCCTACAAATTGAATATATTCAGCAGTAAATACTAAATTATCATCAGTTTGTTTTCTTTGCTCTGTCATTACAGTTCTTTTGCTCTGTTATGTAAATAATGAGTTTCCGTTATTAGTGTTACACTAATAACGGAAGCTCACTCACTATGCTTCCTTGTGCATGAATCGACTAAACTGGATTGATTCAGTACCTTACAAATAGCCGGCACGGTTTACGTGCTTAGTTCCTTACGGTACCTTCATTGTGTGATACTCAGTACCTAGATGACCGAGTTATGAATCCTAATTAGGTCGATTTATCACCCCAGTAACTAACTGAACACTAAATTTCAAGGAAATCGTTGGAGCCGTTTCCTAGATTTAGATTATGTATACAAGAATTCCTCGTTCGAAAGGTATTAGATAGACAGATTTGCGTAGAATAAGTGTTACAAAGTTATATATACTACTACTTTTACGTTACGTTACTAGTTTATGCCCGCGGCTCCGCCCGCGTAAATGTCGGTTATCGCCATAAATAGTAGCCTATGTGTTATTCTGATGTATCAGCTATATTACTCTAAAGTTTCATCTAAAACCGTTGAGTAACTTTTACGTGAAAGAGTAACAAACATCCATCCATACAAACTTTCACGTTTATAATATTAGTGGGATCTAAAAACGGTTGCATAAAACTATAGGATAAAAGAATATATAGTGAGAGTTCAACTAAAAAAGAAATTAAATCAAGGGTCAAAAACGACCGTCAGACGATCTATAGTACAAATAAATGTGCCTTTACAAATAATCCTGACAGGTGCTGAGGAATTTATTGAGGAATGCGCTTCCCTTATCCAACAGAAAAGAATTTATTGACCCGGAAAAATAAGGACTACCTGATAAAAATCAACTGGCACGAAGAAGAAAATGTCAGGGAGAAAGTTCAGGGGCTACTGTACTCACATACCTACGTGTATATTGTGCATACTCTACGAATTTTATATGAGAATGCGACATTCCTACAGGACCACATCTGTATAAACTAGAGAAATGAATATAAATATTTATCTGATATAAAATACAATCTATCCATAAATATAAAAATGTTAATTTTGTATCATCATATAAACGGTCTTTAACAGGCCACTGTTGGCCAGGTGGATTGCTATAGAGTTCAAGTTTCCTCACGCCGCACTGAGTGTGGCCGCGGATGGTCGGTACGGGTTTTCCCCTCCATCCGCTTCACAGGCCAGCCACGAGGAGGCGACGTTACGCGTGTGCCGTACGTGGCCAAAATTGAGAGTTTTTGAACAGCAGATGGTGCCAGCTTCTGTGGGGGCAGCCGCTGGGAGCGCTCCGGATGGCATAAGAAAGCGGTTCCCGGATCCCTTCCGTCTCAGGCGCAGAGTAGCATACCGTGTGGTTTTAGTCGGTTCGATTCCGACATACCGCCCTGCCGCAAACCCCGGTGGGGTGAAGGCCCGAGGAGGGTTTCCACACGTAAAAAAGTGTTTATTTTAAGTTTCCTCTCTCTTTGCAGTGATGTTGTCTTGGGTAGTTTGCTACCTTAGTCGGTTCTGTGATGAAGAGTGCATTATAGTTTGTATACGCTTCATATCCTTAAAAAGTTCTGTACCGATTGAGCTTAAAAAGGCTAAACATTGTTAATGACGTGATGTGGCACATAGCAAATAACAATACTCATTACACAATTATCGGTAAGAATCGACGCCAAGACCTCTAGATTAGCAGTTAGGATTACTACCAACTGGACAAATAAGCCAAACAAATATTGATAGAAGTACAGAAAAACGATCATGTTAATTACATCACTTTCATATATCTAATTATACTGTAACATTTCGTAACATTTACATTTTTTAAGGTACATAAATTATTTCTAAATGATCCATCTATTGGTTAATGTAACGGATAATGGACAAAACGGAGGGGTTTCCCCGACCGTGCTCTCGTATTAAAAGCCTGTGCGAAACCAATTTATTTCCCTCGATTACTGTCAGAATTGTCTTGTCAGATGAAACTGAGCTATACTTAGCAACACTTTATTCAACGTCTAGATAATATTTACGTCTTGAGATTGAATAAGTTTAGGTAATATTTATCTTTCTGTAAACACATAGGCCAGCTTCGTAATCTGAAAAGATATTGAAGATCGTTTGTCAGTTTAGGATTATAATTTTCTTTTCTGGAGAGGCCTGTATCCAAACATAGGTATTTTCTTAGGAAGGAAGTTATACCATTGTAACGTACTAGTCAGACAAGTCGGTACAGCATGTCGGGTTCGTATAAAGTTTTCCTCCATTTTGCAGGACTAGTTTTGCTCCTTTAGTCGATTTTTATGACACCCAAAGGATGGTGACTTTCTATATCCTTTATCCGTTACCACACCAACCTTCACGATTCCAAAGGTTTACTGTATATATATAATTGAAGATGGAGAGGATATATCTAATCTATATCTATGTATATTTTAGGGGTAAAGAGAGAAGATTTGTAAAGAGGTAATCGAATAAGTTGTGGTCACCATACTCATAGCATATGCAAACAATGCAGCATGGTGACCCACACTATGGCGGCCTAGTGATGCTTCTGCATCATTGGGCCACCATGGAGTGGCTTATTTCGTTAGCAAAACAATATTGCGATACCTTAGAAGGGATCGCGCAGATTTGTTACGAGGATTAGATTAAAGTCTAAATCTTCCCTGTCAAAGATAACAAAAGTTCTCTCGATGTAAGATACAAGTTTTAAAATTGTTAGTGGCGATGTATACAGTCTATTATAGTTAGTTGGAGTATTATTGGTCTCGGGGCATTACTTTGACACGGAAGACTATTTATTTCACTTAGTCTGCAAACTACTTAAAAACATGGATTTATATAGCTATCTGTCCAAAGAGTCCTGCCCCGAAAGTGGACCAAACATTTCTCTTTGGTTTGAGTTTGAGTGTCCTATATAACATCAGACCCATGGGCGTTGGATCTCAAACTAGGCAAGGCCTGTATTATTTTAACAAGACTGCCGATAAACGTTTATATATATTTCTAAGTACAAACACAATGTATACTGATTGAACAATACAAAATATTTGAATATTTATTTAATTTCATAGGTTATTTCATTAAATCCACATTTAAACTAGTTTACACATGAAATCTTTTTCGCTCTACCGGACATTTTTAAATATTATCGCCATGTTCAACTTACAAATCCATAATAGACTATTTACTGTATTGTTTTGGTAAGTGGCTGTAGTTTCCGCATTCAGACTCAAAAACAGGCCTTCATAAGCGTTGGTAATGCTGCTTTTTTGTAGGTCTATGTGCATCCAGAAGCACAGAGGCCTCCCGAGGCCTCGTGGGACCTAGGGGCGGTTTTATATTTGGAATGACATCCCTAGGATTACCCTTCCTTGGGTAATCATCATAAAAGTGGTACTGGCTCGAAACATCTTAAATAAAGTGAGGTGTCTGTAGCATTAATTATTAAAACCTAGCAACTCGCCTTGGCTTCACACGGATTCAAGACGTAAAATGTAATACACCGCTCGTGCAATTTTATCAGCGTCTCTGCAAAGGACTGAATTTTCCCGATTTTTGTTATATCTTTCATCGATGCTCCTCCTATAGCATTCCTTGATGACTGAGTTATCAAATACTAAAAGAATTAGTTAAATTACTCCAGCAGTTCATACGTGATGGCGTGACCAAGGGAAATAGGGATTCATTTTTATATATTTAGATAGCGTTGGGATCAGAGACAAGCATCCCATAATAGTACCTACTACTATTCGAATGTCTGCAGTCTGTGACTAATTAATCTGCTGGTCGTGGTGAGATCGCATTCAGCACTAAAGTACTAAAACCATTCTTATCAATTACGCCGTTTATTACAGAAAACCGTATAAAAATCCGTACGGTAGTTTAAGTTTATTGCGTTCATATGCACAGGAACGCAGGGGGGTACGTCACGTCGTCTTATGCTATACAGTGATGCTTGTCTACAGAGGAGGTCAGTTAAGCAAATTCACGGATAAATGTGAGTAATTTAGCTAAGAAAATTATATCTTTTTACGAGTTTTCCTTGCTTTAAAGTTTTATTAAAGCCTAGTTAAAAAAGAGTTTTAGAAATTTGACAACTCTACTATGTCAGTCGGTCTTGTGTCTCAAAGTAATTTAATGTGGTCATCGTTAAGTTACAAGATATGGCAAGGATGAAACATTAAATACAAAAAATTAAGAACATTTAATTCGATGTTAAATCATTTTCACATTCATTCTAATTTTCCATACCCATTAAAGGTTAAATGCATTTTATGACACCGGGAGAAACGAGAAGATAATTGATAAAAACGAACGAATATTCTCTGATTTCGAGGTCGTATCGGTTCAGAAATACTCCGCGACAATTTTTTCCAAGAATTGGTTGCGAGGCAAAAAGTTTCTTGAGGGTGTGCTCTTCAAGAAACTTTTCAATATTAAAAAAAATCTGTAGATTATTAGATAACCCTCACGATTCTCGAGAACAACAAACAAAAAAAAGAAAAATTGAATTGTTTTATTCAGAAATATGTCTATGACCAACTCTCCGTCAGGTTAGGTCGTGTCGAAAAAGCGCCTTTTCGATTAAAAATTTACCAACAATTACTCATGTTTTAATTACAACATAAATATTTTAATAGTTAAAGCTGCGCACCCCCCCCGTGAGGTATTATGTTGGGCTTCAGCTGAAATCAGCGCTCTGGCAGTGACCAGAGCGCTGATTAAGACCGCAGCATAAGCTGAGCTGTGGCCCTTTAGCCACTCAGGGAGATTATTTCACTGTTTTTTGTGTTGTTTGTTTGTTGTTTAGTATTGTTAAATGTCTTATTTTCTCGTTTCTTTGGTGTGATTAATAAATGTATTTCTTTCTTTCTTTTATATCGTTTGTTAAATAGCCACGTTGGACTAGTGGTTAGCTGATGCAACTACCGATTATGAGGTCTCGAATCAGATATCCTTGTCTGATCAAAAATGTGTTATTTAGTTTTTCTGATTATAGAAATACTTCATTAGAGCTTGGAGTTTGGAAGTTAATATCTTAATCTCCGTGCCTCAAAGAGAAAGCCGTCGGACTTGCGCCTTATCCTTCTCGGTCTGATTATGAGAGTTAGGAACAGAGAGTGCACGTCTGTCTTTTCAAATACACTTGTACGCTACAATATCTCCTGCGTATTTAGCTGGGCTCTCTAAAGACTGGCAGTAGTGGCTGAAATTCACTAAGAGTACATTACACTCTTCATTTGAGCAAATTAAACAGGATATTTCGTTTTAATCACGGTTTTAGATTATGCCTAACAAATAATAAACCAAGGGCGTTTTGCTCTTTGATAAAGGGTCTTATTGGGTCAGATACTAGTAAACTAAAAACGCGTATCTCTGTATAACACATAAGTTATACAGCCTATATCCAGTGTCGGGAGGACTTTCAAAAAATACATAAAACGGCAACAAGGAACACTTATACTCAGAAAAACAATTTGTGGATCACACCAAGTGTTGTCACATGTGGGATTTCTACGACGACCGCTTAAACCGCTACCCCATTGTGCAGTGCAGTCAAAAATATATTTATGGATTGCAGAAATATTATAGGATATATCGTGTGAACGGCATCAAATGATCTCCATCGGTACTATTATTGACACTTACCGCAAAATGGCCTAGTATCACCACATTAATAGCACAATCAATCAAAGCGGGACCACAAGAGAATAAATGGAAGTGACCAGCTTAAACCACGACGAGCTTTCCTAAATTATATCGACATCAATTTAATAGGGTCATGTTCGAGCATAAAGCACTGAGGCGAATATCTATTTGTGGAAGATTTTACGTAGAAAAACGTTATTGGGAATGTAGTGTATGTGTCTATTCAATCACATCACTTCATTACGCATTCATTCTAATCACTCACTCATTGTACTATCTGTGAATTATATATAT